>JAOUQT010000033.1:567064-580459 GCA_025769995.1 Xyliphius kryptos
GTATGGCATCTATCGACAGATGTCCCTCACTAGGACCCTCCAGAAAATCCAGTTTTACACGCCGTAGCGCCGTAGAGTCATGTTTTCATAAAGACTCACTGTTTTTTAGAAACATGTAAACATGATCGTAAAGACGCCCGTAAAACAATTGTGTCTCCAGGAGCTCCTGATGAAGAGGCCGCGCCCCCTCAGCTGCCGCCGCCACCCCTCAGTTCAGAGCTGAGATCGTTATCCAGCATCATTATTGAAAAATCCCTGGCGGAGCCCAAGGACAGTCCGGAGACGGAGCAGACGTGATGTTTTCTGTAGGACTGCAAATGCTAATGACCTGCCAACCGGCATTCAGAGAGGAAGTCGGTCTGTAACCTCTTTTGCCTGAATTGATCAGAAACGAGATCAATCAGAGTCAACGCTTAAGATTGGATTGATTCTGAGGTTTTCATGATTCCGATGTTTTGAATCGTTCCACACTTGAACGTCGTGTTTTCTGAAGGTAGACGTAGAGCCGGTCTGGCATCAGAATGCAGCGCTGCTCTTTACGGACTCATGACTCCAGACTATTACTTGTTTATTACATGAAGGATCATTTATTACGCCGCTGAAATGCATGCGTTTAGAGGAACCTGGGGGAACGGCTTTGTTTCAGCGCTGTGAGATTCGCACAGAACATAAAATACTTCACCAGAAGGTCACCCTTCAGGTTTGATTATGCAAATCCGTTATCAAAAGATCAGTTTGGGGGTTTAGGCTCAGTTTTTAGTGTACTTTCCACGAGCTGAATCACGGCCCGTGCCCTTTAAAAAAAAATGAATGCGCTTGAGTTAAGCTGGTGGATTTGGTTTCTTTTATAGAGGGAACAAAATGAGACCTTGACGCTCGGTGAAAGGTGCGCGTAAGAAAGTGGGCAACCCATTTTAGCAGGCAATTGAGTCTTTAGCAGGTCTAGTGATGGTCTGATAATCTCCAAGGGCATGTGTGGTCATTAGTGCTGAGGATCACCTTATTCTCCGGAGAGCGACCGGCCAATAAGTTATTCCACCCACCTCCAGCCGAGATGCTAATGGTCTCCCGCTCTTGCTCTCCTCGCCCCAGGATGAATGTGAGCGAAGCAATGAGTCTGCGCTATCACTCGATCACTCCTCTTCAGCTCATTCGCCTTTATGACCCCCGCGATGATGAAGGCCGGTGAGATTGCACCGACGTGCCCGAGTGCCACGCTGTTACTGACATGCCATTCGTGGATCTTTCACACCGCGACTGTATCGTACGTATCACAGTAGAATACAGAGGCTTCTCGCGACGCACTGCAGGTCTGTAACCGTGGACGCGCACACGTAACCGACGGAAACCTTACAAAGAAATGCCAATGTTAGATTAAAGGTCAGCACCGCGGTGCAGCGGGTCATCACGCCCACCTTACAGTCCAAACCCTGAGGGAAAGTGTTTTTTTTAAATTGTTGTGAAGATGCTTTAAGACGGTGTGTTATGGTAAAACTAACTGGATGGATATTCGACTGTAGTCATTCTGTGTGGCTTTGCATGTTCTCCCTATGGTTTTCCTCTGGGATTTGGGGATTCTTCCCATGTTGTAAAAACATACACATAAAATGACAAAACTGAATTTCCCCAGCAGTTTGAGTTCCCTGTTCCAGGGTATTACTTTACTTTACCTGCTAATGGCTGGGATAGGCTTTAACACCCAACCCTCACTGTGATCCAGAAGAGTAGGTTATGTTATTCACCCAGTATGTTTCTGTGGTGACATGGAAACCTGATCCCATGCAGTTTGTGGGAACACTTTGGGGAAGGCCTTTCTGTGCCTCGGAACTCAAAGAAAGTTCCATGAACCCCAGGGTTCCTGCTGTTTGTTTTTCTTTCTAATTACAGTTAATCCTGCATTTAATTATTATTTTTTTGTCTGGACTGTGATCCATGGACTCAATAATCCACCTCGCTGTTGAAATCGGTGGGAAGGCACTAAGGTAGATCGATTTAAACATTTAATATTAATTTACTCTGAGTAATGTGGCTTTTTAGCGGCGACGGGAGAAGCAGGGGGTAAAATGAGCTGAAATATTTATAATCTTCAGGACCATTATATGGGAATTGGGAAGGTTCCTGGTAACCAAGTTCATTAAGAGCCGCATTTAAGGTTCTCTAATTGACTTTCAGTTTGGAGATGAATACGGACGGGTTTCCTTTGTTCCCCCTCTGTCCCCCCTCTGTCCCGGAGTGAAAGAGAAATCTAATTAAAGTGAAATGGGTGAATTCCTGGTGATAATGGATGCTGTATCTCCGTGTGTCACACCCTCCCTCCGTGCTGCAGGACAGCATGCTGAGTGTATACCATGTTTATAAATTCAACGGTGCCGATTTACGAGGATTATTACAATATCATGGTTTGTAAAGAAACATTCAGTTACATCACACTGTGGAACGCCCTCAGAGTAAATTATATGATTGAATTATAGTTTACCAGCAAAATACTCATGGAGAACCTTATAACAGCGTCAAAGTTGAAAGGCAATTGGTTGTGCGTGAGTGACGGCGTTGGAGTTTAAATATTTTAAATGTATGTATTATTATTGAGTGAGCTTTGGTGCGATCTGAAATGAATATGTGGAATGAATTTAGTGAGTCGTGACTACGGTGTCCACGCGCTCACTTTCTTACGGGAATTTATCTGTAGGTTTTCCAAGGATGGAGCCAAGTTTCAGCTTTGTAGGTCACCAAGACCCCAATCCACCTGGGGTGTTGGATACGACGGTGATAATGAACGAAAAATCTAACGTAGGACAGATGAAACCACAGCACCAGGTTTTAGCCTCGTGGGTTCTCGCGAAGACCCTGATGTGACACTGAAGGGGTCGTGCTTTCGGTGGTGATTTCAAACAATCAAATTTAGGGAGGTGAAAAGTACTTAATTTTTTCAAGGACATGGAAGGTAATGACGGTGCCAAGTTTTAATCTTGTAGGTACTCAGGAAGACCTCCATGTGTCTTTGGGACTCTGAAGGGGTCTGGCTGTCTGGCTATATCAAACCAATCATCAGATTTAGGAAAGTGAGATGGAGCTAAGCTTTAGATCTTCAGACCATACACCCCACCACCCCCCCAACACCTCGCCTTCCTAATCCTGTAGAGTACCGACGTCTCTACCTCCTGATATATTTATCCATCTTTTAATCTACAGATATATGAGCTAATATATTATTTATTATTTCAAAGCTTTGGTTTTATTGGAACAAGTTTCTTGGAGGTAAAATGTAAATGTGTTTAATGTATTCACAGTGTGAATTTAATCAAATGCATGAATCTACATGGCTATTATGCTAATGTTCAAGAGGTTCTGTAAACACGGCCACATTCGTCAGATCTGAGGTACTTTCATTCCCATCACACCGACTGGTTCACTCTGCTCGATGCTGAAGGTTTTTCTGTTCAGACTGAGCCAACAGTCTGATTATTACCAGATCAGGGGTGTGGGGGGTGTTAGCATAGCTGCTGAAAAGGTAAACTTCAACAGCAGATAATGTTTATCTGTTAAACACGAGGCTGTTATCAGTCCGAGGTTCTGATGGAGATCATGTCTCTGGAATCCAGCATGTTCTGCTGCACAAAGCCAGACCGCCGTCTGCAGGAAGAGGAGGAACGGGGCAAGCTGCTGGTCTTCGTAGTTATTCCTGGAGTGTTTAACATGTTCCTTTTAGGTTTAATCACGCCACCTACAAACTAGAAGGAACCGCTGATGTACCGCAGCGATGTCCTGTCGGTTTCTAAGATGTCAGAGATGAGAACATCTCCAGCTGAGTTTCCACGTGGCAAGAAGAACAGACAGAATACCTTCCTGCGCCAGGCTCCTGGGGGGGGGGTTCCTCGGTTCTCTGTGAGTTCTGTTATTTGCCTCGCAAAATTCACCCAGTGCTGATGTTCTTTTCATAAAGAACCCAGTGAGCTCCACTAAAATGAGAATGCTGACAGTCTGCAGCAACATCTCGAGAGAAGAATTTAAGGACGTCATGAAGATTTTCATGCATTTGTATTTTTAAAAGACAGATTGGTTCTTCTGAAGTATCGGAACTTTGTTGTCAGATCTTCACAAGAGTCCAGTAGTGGGAGGCATTCAACACAGAAGAGGCTTAAGTGCATTCTTGTGGTCTTCCTTTAGTACACGATGTGGAGAAGCCAACTTTATTGATTAGAAATTGGGGTTGAATATTTGTATGTTCATTGTATGTGTAAATAATTTAGAAAATGATGCTGGACCTGGAACTTACCCAGGATGATCACCACCTCAGCTTCCTCATCTGTAAAGACTCAAACCTCCAGAACCTCAACACTGTACTCAGACTTTAATAACTGTTACTGCACTTAAACGTAAGAAAGGAAAGCAACCAGTCCCATCATCTGCTGCGGGGTCTCAGGGCATCACTGCCTCCAAAGCAACAGAAGATCAGGCGGAGTATCAACACAGACCTCTGATCTACGATCCTGCATTGGAACCACAACCCTTACACACTGATGGCTCAGTGAAGATCAGGTTCCCAGCTGCCTTCACTCTGTATCAAGAACCTTTATAAAACATGTCTTTTTCCAATCACCATCTCACACTGTTCCCATTAGTGGGCACCACTGAGGATCATTATCATGAGCATCATCCTTAAAACAGTTCCAAAATATAAATAATTGCACCATTTAATGATTTATGTTATTACAATTATGTTTGTTTGAGTTCCAGACTCTTTAAAATGTAAAATTCAGTCTTTTCTTCGAGAAAGCTCAGATGGATACACATCTCCTATACTTATGGTCCTGCACCAGAGAACGGAATGAACTTCTACATCAACAGAAAACATCTCGGATTCTCGTTCCGTGAGCTCAAAGTGCTCGGCTGAGGCTCAGGAAGAAATGAAAGCAGTATAATTGTAATAACTAAATAAATGCTGAAGCTGGGGTTGAGACGGGCTCCGCAGAAGAGGCAGCGCTGAGGAGGGACCGCTGTAAACGTTGATGCTGTTTAATGAGGTCTTCAGAGAGCCGTTTACAGTAATGACAAAACTGAAGATGAAGAAAGCTGCTCTTGATGCAGAGGGAGAATTCCACCGACGGAGACGATGCTTAATATAAAACATGCAAACAATTTATTTCATTTAAATCGCTCGCTGTTAACTCTTAAGCTTCTGCTGCTTTGGATAATCATTTTCACACTTTCAGCAAGTTAATGAACAAAGAACTGATTCCAAGAGCTGAAAATTACAAACTTTATTTTTAGAGTAGATTCAGTACATTTTTTAATTTGTTGATGACCCAAACTTTTTTACCAACTTTTCAGTATGGAAAGTTGCTTCTCCTTCTGGCAATCTGATGGACTACTCTGGGTTTGGCAGTTGCCAGGAGAACGCTACTGGTCTGACTGCATTATGCCACATGCAAAGTTTGGTGGAGGGGTGGGTTATGGTGTGTGGTTGTTCTTCAGGAACTGGGCTTGGTCCCTTAGTTTGGAGCTGGTCCCTTCCTCTTCCTCATGACTGTGCACCAGCACACAAAGCAAGGTCCATAAAGACATGGAGGACAGAGTCTGCTGTGGAGGAACCTGACTGACCTGCACAGAGTCCTGACCTTAAGCCCATGGAACATCTTTGGGACAAATTAGAGTGGAGACTGAAAGCCAGACCTTCTCGCCCAACATCAGTGTGTGACCTCACAAATGCACTTCTGGAAGAATGTTTAAAAATTCCCATAAACACACTCCTAAACTTTGTGGACAGCCTTCCCAGGCTGAATCTGTTGAAGTGTGGACCGACTTCATACTGACCCCTATGGATTAGGAATGAGATCACTTAGTCATTTGTGAGTCAAGAATGGTGAACTACAAATTAACTCTCTATAAATAAACTTTAATGACTCAGATCCTTCGTCTAGACCCACATTGCATTATATATTTTTACATGAATCCATTTTTAGTAACCTACCTAAAGGTTTAGCTTTTTACATAGGATGAGGTGACTCACCCTGTGAGATAAATATATTTACATTCCGTTCTGTAATTAGGGCGTAGGTTTTTGCGGCAGATTTGGGCATGTGCAGTTCAGGCTGTGCGACTGAGCATTGAGAGAATTGTGGAACGTAGCGCACGGCAGAACCCGCAGCTCGCTGAGGACAGAAAGAAAGTGTGTTTTCAAAAGTCTCTAACAAAACCAGAAAAAATTTGCTAGATTTGTCGCCGGTCACTTTTTAAAAAAATTACTCATTAGAGGGTCGGAAAAGTCGCCAAGTTAGCAATAGTGGACACTGACGCAATGTCATGCCATTACAGATGGAGGGTGTTGTTTCTATTTGCCGTGTACAACCCCAAAAAGAAGTTAAACCATGAATTTGTCTGACCAACGAAAGTTTTCTGTCTGTCCTGTGAAGAGCCTTAGGAGATTTTGGGACCAGATAGTATGTATGTAGATATCTAGTTTTGTTTTAATGTGGAGGTCTTGATGCTCCATCAGATTGTGTTCATAACTTTTTTTATGTTTTAGAGTGCTTCCGAGCCCATGTAACATCGTGCATCATGGTAGGATAATGGTTGCTGATCTAGCATCTGAATCCTTAATGTTTGTAGATACTCAGAAGTGGTGTCCACTCTTGGTTTTCACAGATTTTTTCATGAATTTATCTGTAAATAAGGAAACAAAATACTTTAAACCATTTTCATTTTGCTGATTCCTGGAAAAACAAAGGGAGGAAATGAAGCTGGAAAAGATGGTATCTGTTTCCTGTCTTAAAGTCTGACCTGTTTTTTACAGATCTCTAAAAGATGAGAGGTGCATTAATTGCTGGAGCTTCATCATCCAGCTTACATAAACAGAAAATAAAACACGGACATCAGCAAAAAGTGCACCATTGGCCTCTAGAGCACACTGATCTGGATCACTTGCACCAAACTTACTGCTGGGGCATAAAGGAGTCCTGCTGTGAGACTGAGGTGAGATGAGGAGGTTTTACGATGTTATACGGAGGCCAGGCTTCAAAATTTACTCAATAGCTGGAGTGTTAATGAGCTTTTAGGTGCTCAGCTCATATTGTTCTGCTATTCCATCCTCTCCCTGTTGTTCAATCACACGACTGTGTTCATTACTCTTTTATGACGTCACATTAACGTTGTGGGTCTGAGACGCAGTGTCTATTAAACTGCAGTCGGTTTGTGGAACAGAACCCACCCTCACATGGGGTCTCGGTTCAGTTTGGTGCCCACCGGGGTTTGAATAGTAAATTCACACACGTTTCATTGAACCCCACTATATTGGAACCAAACCTACCAAACTCATGAATTTTTTGGGCATAAATGGCTTTTTTTTGTATAGAAACGTGTACTGAACCCTGGAACAGCATCTTCAGTGCCATTCGGCTGGCCCTGCTCTAGAGGGAGCAAAATGAGAACAGTTTGGTGCCGATCGACTTGTAATGGAAATGCAAATGAGCCTGGCACAGTGCGGAAGGGTGGGGCCAAAAGTGCTGATGGAAAGCCGGCGCAGAAGACAGTACAGTAAAAAAACCAAAAAAACCACATGGGTTTGAGATGGAACAGATATTACTCACATGGCTGAGCCTCACAGGTAGGATTTGCTATTTTCTGCAAAGTGCAGGATCCTGGAGTTCCTTGGAAGGAGAACATGCTGTGAGGCTGAACTAGAAGCATTCTCTATTTTGCAGCCTGCAAAGGAAATCAGCAGGAAATGAGAGGAAAACAGGTTTTGCTCCCACACACAGACCAGCAGGATCCACCTAAAACCTTCTCTGCTACTGCAGCCGTTCCTGTCGACATAAATCATCCAGCGATTCACTGTAAACTCTGCGTTTATTCCCAATCAACCACAGGATATGAACAAAACGCACGACGCTCCATCCATCACTCATGCACACGCCTGTCGATCGCCGTCATAACCAACAGTCGCAATGTGCTAAAACACAGACGAGATGAATGTGGAGATTAATGAGGGGCTACACAAATCCATGCAAGTTCAGAGTTGATGTTCTGATGCATTTCAAGTGTTGAGGTTCACTGTGAAAAAGAGAGCACTTCCCCAAACTGCTGGTAAAATGTAAACCTACAGGACCCGCCCCAAAATGTGAATCTCCTTTATTGCTAATGTCTGTGCATCGGCAGGGTTTTTCAAAAGTTTTCGAATCTGTTGAAAACTAACCAAAGCATCGGTTTTTGAAGATATTCATTACAACGTTCAGATGTTTAATGCAGATCAGAGTGCAGATGTGCGTCCACATCCTGTTACAGATGTTATAAAGGTGTCAGCATGTTTAACTTTATGTACATCCTGCTTATTGTATATTTAACATATATAAACCTATAGAACTTGTACTCTAATTGTGTATCAGTGATGTGTGTGTTTGCGTGGGGAATTGTTCAGCTGTTGGAAGGTCACACGCTGAGCCAGCTGAACGAACGTGATAAAAAATGGCAGCATCCCAAATAGCATCTGAAGCTCAGAAGGCGGGAGAAAGGGCACACATGACACGCGGTGCAAACAAAGCCGGGCCTGTTTAAAACACTGCCGCATGACGTCCGCGCGCCGGCCGCCAGGCGCAAGCCGTGCTGTTGTGTGGAGGCCCGTCACCCACCGCTCTGATCTCCGTACTGCTCCGGAAGCCGCGCCAAACTGCCTCCGCGTTCCGTTCAGACCTTTAAACCGCCCCCTGCGCCCGCACGGCAGGTACGGCGCAGTCGGCGGAAAACAGACCCAGCGGTGGCTCCTCCATCAGCCTTCATAAAGCCAGTGGTTTAATAATTCCTGAGGAATAAAAGGGCAGGAAAGCTTTGTGAAAGTCATCTCACCAGCGGTCTCCGGACAAACGCTGCCATTCAGGAGCCTCCGTTCCGTTACGCCATTTATTACCAAATACCAGCCTCGTGATGGAGGCCCTTATACCCAGTACAAACACACATGAGTCAGATGTATTCATGGGCCTGCGGCGTGCCAGAAGCATGTGGTTCACCTCACATCAAGTGAACTATAAGCTCCACTGAGGAGTGAAGATAATGTAACGGCACACAAACACCATTTAAATAGCCATTCAGGGGTGAGACACGGGGCGTACTGAAAAATGGTTCTGACTTCTGGGTCATTTTTGTTTGAGTTTGGCATGTTCTCCTCATGTTGGATAAAAGTGTCTGCAAAATGACTTCATGGAATATCTCCTTTATGTCTGCCATGTGAGGGACCGACGGCTTTGAAGTGCACAGTCCCCCGTTGGGTTTCTCTCTTTCATTCTCCACGCTTTGAGAATTCGAGCCGGTCGTCTTTACGAGTCTGACCTCGTGCGTGAGTTGCGTGTGGTTATGCAGATGACATTAGCGGTGATCAGTCCTGTTTTAGCTGACGGCATCGGTCTTCACTCTGAGCTGTTTAAACTTGCAGCACTCTGAGCGAACGGCAAAATTCTCAATAACAATTTCCTTGGTATGAATTTTTAAAGGAAATGCAGATTACAGACGATAAGCTCTTCCTGTAATGCACTGCGGCGGCTGTATAATCTCCATCTGTGTGGCTTTACAGTCAATGAAATGTGAGCTGTTTTAAAGTTTCATTAATATTCCACTGTATCAAAGGAGAGAGTTTTATTGCCTCAGCATTTCAGCAGGACGGCATGCACCTGGATTTCCATCAAGTGCCTCATTATTATGATGAAAGGTTCGCCGTGGCTCCTTTTAACGCTGCACCTGCAACAAACTCTGCCGTTTTCTTCATTTCAAGAAGAAAAGAACTGAAATCTGCATTGCTGCTTCTGTCCAAAAGCTTCCTTTACTCAAAGAACATCCCGGGTTTTATTTACAGACTATAGAATTAGCCGTGCTGCGCTACGTTGGAGAACCTGCTAACAGTGTGAAAGTTAAAAGGCAGTTGTGTTTGAGTGAGTGATGGGGTTTGGAGTTTATATATTTAAATGAAGGTATTATAATAGAGTGAGGGTTTGGGGAGATTAAACATCTGAAATGTATATGTGGAATGTATATAGTGTGAGTTGAGGCTACGGCGTCCACGCGCTCGCTTTCTTACGGGAATTTATCAGAAATGTTTCGAACAAGAAGGAATGATGGAGCCAAGTTTCAGCTTTGTAGGTACTCGCCAAGACCCCAATCCATCCGAGGTGTTGCGTTCAATGGCGATACCAAACACATTATTTAACACAGGAAATCGAGAAACCGTTTCTTTTCCTAATGACATGGTAGGGAATCCCTAGGAGGCTAAATCCCAAGTTTTAGCCTCCTAGGTACTCGCAAAGACCCCAATTCATCAGCGGTGTCTTTAATTATATTTGTTTGATGAAATGCAGTCAGCTGGTTTAACGTAACATGGAGGAAGCCATCATTACCAACAATCCTGCTTAATTGTAAAATAGAGGTCATAAATAGCTTAAATATAAAGAAGAACATCCAATAAATAAGTAACGCGAGGTCAGTGCCACCACTGAGATTCATCTGTGAAGGTATTATTGATCTGCTGCTCCACTCCAGCAGCTCTTCATTAAGCCATTGTTTATGGAGCTCTGCTCATACGTGGTGACACCATGCTGAATAGAAGCCATGCCTTCCACTTTTAAAACTTTATCATTTCCTGGAACATCTTTGTGCAGAGCCAGTGTTCCTGCAGTGGAACTAAGGGTTCAGCCGGAGCAGACTACTGAACCACAGCTGCATGAGCTTTGCATCCGTAATGTTCTCCAGACATCCATCAGACCCAGATTAATCCAGCACAAAGCCAGATATTAAAATGCATTGTTATTCATGTGGGCAAAGGAAGTGCATCCTCTGAGTCCAATGACTTCGTCTATCCCGGCCCAAAATCCTCCATCACCATGCAGCAGTTCAGCTATTGCTCCCCAGAGCACTTATAGCACCGGCTTTGTTTTTGAGACCTTGTGCTTCACCCTGATTGTCCTACGTCATCGGGAAAGCATATCTGATCAGTTCAGCCGTGGTTGGTTATAGTCTCCACAGCTGCCTGTCGCTGTCAGAATTTTTGGGTGGAGGTGTCAGCCCTGCCTCTTCAGAGCGGCACAATTTACAAAGAAATGGGATGGGACTCGCTCATTAAGAGGTGTGTCCCAATACTTTTGCTCATATTGTGCATATCTATTTATTTATTATTTTAAATGTTACTAACTCTTAAGTGGGGCAGCAAACTTGCATAGGGATCAGTAAGTCCATTGGGGATCCATGGTTGAATCCCGAATTAGAGGAAGTTTCCATGTTCTCCCCGTGTCTGCATGGGTTTCCTTTGGGTTCTCCAGTTTCCTTTCACTCTCCAAAAACATGGATCTAAAATAAATAGCCTGCTTTAAATTGCCCCTTAAATAGTGAGAGAGCAAGAGATTGCCTAGTGATAGATTGGCGCCCTGGCCTGACTGTATCCTCCCAGCACCCAAAACATTTGCCCCTGGATGGGCATTGAGATCCCCCACCACCAACCTAGCATAGGATTAAGTGAAAGAAAATGGATGAATGAATGAGCGTTAACGTTTAGCTGTAATTAGTTCCCTGAGTTCTGACTTCAGCAGAAGTCTGCAGTCTGTTGTGCAGCTGCATCTCCGTCAGCTGGTCACACAGGGTGTCTGCAAAATTATGCTTCTGCGTTCAGAATAACCTTGTCTTTACAGAAGAGAGAAAATCAGCAAAGCAAACAGAGAGCGTAGCGTCACTGAGCGGAACATTATCAATAATACAAACATATATGTAATTCAGATGATCTTATGCATTCATGTTTATTCATCAGACCGCCAGAGGTTCGCAACACGCCGTCCAAAGTTGTTGCAAAATTCATGGTAATGGAGAAAGTCCCCGGGAGCCTATTAAAATCTGCTGTGTTTGAATACATAATGTGGCGGAGCAAAATGGCAGCGCTCAGAGTCTGACTTCTGATCCCTGCACCGGGCGCGGGGCTCGGCCGCGTCACACACAAGGCGTCTGCTTAGTTAATGATTCCAACGAGGACCTGCGCGATGCCAAAAATAGAGCAAAAAAATGAGATGAATAATGCAAACCCTCCATCAACGTGCAAAATCTGGATGGTTGGCGCTGATGCTCCTGCAGCTCCTGCGACTTTAACCGAGCGAGGGTGCGAGGTGCGATTGCAGCCTAATACCCCCTGTGTGC
Organism: Xyliphius kryptos; assembly: GCA_025769995.1. Classification (NCBI taxonomy): domain Eukaryota; kingdom Metazoa; phylum Chordata; class Actinopteri; order Siluriformes; family Aspredinidae; genus Xyliphius; species Xyliphius kryptos. The sequence goes on from JAOUQT010000033.1 coordinate 579,221, forward strand.
TGGGACAAACCCATTAACGCGACTCCTGTGTAGGACTTTTCGACACAGCATTGTGTTCGGAGGCCGCGTACGACTGAATAAGATGATTATCATGTTAAGCTTGTCGCGCATTAGGCGCAGTGGTTCTGAACAAAGCGCTGAATTGCAGGAACGCCTTTTGAAGCATGACAAAGGAGGTTATCGAGGCGCGATGCCGAAATAGCGCAGAGGATGGAAGCTGATAAGAGGACGGATGTTAATTTGCAGCTAGCACTCCTTTAATAAACCTGGAGTTTGCAGAAGCTCCCTCCCACTTTGCAGGTTTTTGGGACGTGAGTTTTGGGGAATTCAGGTCCATGTGATGTTTTAAGGTCCAACACTCAATGATGCAAAGATTTATTCATTTTTGTTTTCTTTAAGGCATGTGACGCCAGCTGACCAGAACTCTACGGTTTCCTGAGCAGAGTTTATACTTTCGCCCTCTGCTGTTTACACAAGTGTCACATCTCGCTCTTCAAGAACGAGGTAAGTGTACGTACGCCATACTCGCTCATTGTTTGTATGAAACGGCTTAAAGCATTGAAAAGATAATTCCATCTGGGAATTCAAACCCAGTTCTGATGTACAATCTGATAACCAACACACAAAAGTTGCTGTAGAACCTCATCGTACGCAGAAGATGTTGATCTACGTGACTTCAGCGGCGGCATAAAAACAGCTGAGCAAAGGGCCCAACAGTGATGGATGACGAAAGCTGCTGCGAGTGGAATCAAATTGCTGGCGAAAAGCCACCCGGCGTTCAAGGACACGCCATCTCTGGTCTATTTGTTTCTCACATCTCCAGGGGGAACCTGGGCTTTTGGAATGATACGCATCCTAAAGAGCCTGGAGATGGCTGCAGGCAAGTGCCACTTCCCACTGGATATTCAGTAGAAATACTTCATGTGTTTCAAAACAAAGGTCACACGCCGAGCGGACGATGTCACCATAATTCTCCTCTGCGAGTGTCGGGAGAGAAAGCGAGAACTACGCTTTGAAATAAGAGGGGGTGATTCGAGGCAGCTCACGGAGAATTAAATGCTGAGAATGATGTAATGACGTTAAAGTGATTTAAGCAGTCGATCTTATTTATATTAAGCCGACGTTTTGTTGAATTTTTTTCCCCCCCAAGAATAATTTAAATTGGCGGCTGAAGGGATTCCCCTGCAGCGAAAGTCCAGGGTTAAATAAATTGTTAAAGGTCAATTTCTCTTCATCTAT
>JAOUQT010000033.1:590856-622302 GCA_025769995.1 Xyliphius kryptos
ATCAAAGACGTGTAGCGGAGTGTATAAAGATTTTAAACTCTTTAACAGGCTTTAAAATCATGGGAATACACTGAAGTTACCAAAGTGGGTCTTTGAGCAAGACCCTCAACCCTCATGACTCCAGATGTATCAACCCTGTGATCTTATCACAAACATGTTGGGATACTTCAGCTAAAGCATCTGCTAAATGACCAAATGTAAACGTGGGGCGGTTGCATTAAGTTTATATCTTTGTACAATGGAACCTCTGTTTCTAATCTGTCTGCAAATAATTAGTGAAATCCAAAATCAATGAAAACTGAGGCACCTGTTTCCAAATCAGTGTCAATCCAATTACTTGGTTGTGGAGACTCCAAAATACATTTAAACACATTTTATAAAGAATGAATGTAGTGTTTAATACTGAAATTATAGTATATAGTGTATTTTGTATACATTTATCAAAACATATATACACTATATATAGAGAGATATAAGAGGTCGTATAAGAGACAAAAACTTTTGTTTGTGAAAACTGCATTAATGCTCGAGCATGATTTTTATCAGCTGATCAAAAGTTTAAACCATAGCCTTTAAAAGACAAAATCTGCGCAAAAATTTGGATTCCATGTCCTTTTCTGTCAGGACGACCTGCTGGAAAAAGCTGACTGACTTTTTGAACGTGGTGGGATTGCTGAGCTGCGTAAGCAAGGCCTCTCACATCCCATCACTGCTGAGGTAGGACGCAGTAAGGCAGACATTTTGCTTTTTTTTAATGAATCTGAGGGTTATGGATAAAAGGTCACGTGATAGATCCAAAAAAATGTCACCAGCGCTGAGCCCCAGGATCCAAGACACGGAACGATCCTCTATCCAAGTTAAGTCCATTACTGGTAATTACTGCAGCCCAGTATCCATCAGACAGCAGCTGTGAGGGAAGGGCTTCAGAAACAAACCAAAAAAAAGTCTTTAAAGGCCACATCTTCAATGCCACAAAATTGCCCTTTTGGACTTTGCAGGGGTGCACCAAACATGGGACATTAAACGTTGGAGAAAGGTTGTATTCTCTGATGAGATGTTTTCTCATGATTTGGGATGGTTTTTCCGTCAATAGAACAATGGAGCTTCAGGTTGTGAAAAGGCGTCAAACAGCAGCTGGCCATGTGGAGATGTTACAGCGGACGTCCCTCATGACTGAGGGCCCTCGTTTGTGTGCTAATGACTGGGTTTTTCAACAGGACAATGCTGCAGAACATCACTCTTTTGGACCATCCTCCGTTTTCAGCTGATCTAAATCCCATTGAGAAACATTTGGGGCTGGATGGCAAGGAAAGTTTGCAAAGTTGGACATTAGTTCCAGATGTGGATGCCCTTTATGACGCCATCTTCAACACAACTTTCTCACTTTCCTCCTGAAAACACTCGCATGAAGTGATCAACAAGACTGGTGGTGCTACACTACTGACTTTTGTTTTTTTTGAGCTATGGTCTTAAACTTTTGATCAGCTGATAAACAGCTTATGTCACTTAATTTGTTGTTTTTTTAATATATTTTCTGCTCAAAAGTTTTTGTCTCTTTTAGCGTTGTGAAGCTCTACTTAGAACCTTTTTAAGATCTAATGCAAATGCTTTCAACTGGTCTTAAGATTTTGATGAGGAGTGAATATAAAAGACATGTAAATACTTAATAAGTTTGTAACATTTAGAACGGCTCTCACATTTCTCGCCATCAGTGATTTTGATCCAAGAGACCTTTAGTCTCTTTCATTGTAAACAAATTCATAACTTTTGCTTTATTCTTATTTATTATTTTTTTTTACAGTGAAACTTATGATGGACAGCGACTTTCCATACATGCGGCCGATTTATAGCGATCTTAATGATGCTCTCGTGATTTTTATATTTACCTTCTTCAACTCGATCATGTTTGTGCTGCTTAAAAAATAGAGCTGACAGCAAGCATCAAGGAAATCTGGGATTCCATATCTCCCAGCACCGTGATGGTATGGGCATCAAATCAGGTTTTTGTGCTTTTAAATTCTGGGCCCTGAATCTTCAATCTATGAAAATTTAGCTTTTTAAATGGAATTATGGAAATATTATTTTTTTTTAAATGGTCTGGATTATCTTTGTACAGTACAGTAATGTACAGTAAACAGTGATAATCCACAGAAGACAGACCTCCATCATAATGTTTCCAGCATTCTTTGTAAAGTTAAAGTAACTTTATCTGAGTCAAACAGGAACCTTTGGTCGATCCACTGTGTATCACCGGAGTAACTGTTCTTTTCTCTTCAATGCCTTTGCACAGGTTTGATACCAGGACAAATTCCCAAAATGCCTAGTGCCAATAGTGAGCCCAAAGCATCCATCGCTTCAGAGAGCATGGCTGAAAAGTACCAGAATGCTGGACTTATTATCACGATCTCAAACAGGGCAGTAATGGATTGATTATTCTGTCTTGTGAAATGTAGCTCGTATATGGAACCGGGCGCCATCTCGCCACATGTGTGGAGGAATTCTGAAAGCCTCCTGTCCCACCGGGTGATGGGACACAGCCAGCCAGAACATTGGCATTACGGCGGCTTAACTCTCGGCAGATCCAGAGTGAAAGAGCATCGCTGATCAATATTCATCTGCAGGGAGATGACTTTCTGGTTATAATACAAATAGCAGAGTTCAATCAGAAAACGTATAAATGATAACAGAACAGAAATGGCTTCTTCTGAGTCGAAATAATGAGCTTCGCCAGCGCCTCTGCGTTCACTCAACACAAAGAAATACAAACCCAGCAGCCTTTATTTCTTCACAGATTCTTTAGAAGTGGGAAACAGGGTTCAGGAACCTTTTTATTTATTGCTACAGCTTTTCAATTATTTTTTTCCCTCATGACTTTAAATGACCATCTTCATACTGAGGACTCATACCAGCTTAAAGGACATTTACTTTATTTTCACGTCCTTAACATTCCTGCTGTATTGGTGTACTCGCATCATTGTGGGATATTTAGATATATAACAGTAATGTCTAATAAGTACAAATGTTTCTGAGTTCTTGGACCGCTAAGCAGGTGGCCTGAGGGTTTGATTAAAGTTATAGAGCTGGTGGACCAGAGACCTGCAAACCTGTGAGACAGCCAGGCAGTCCTATCCCTGCTCATTAATAATATATCTTCATTTTCCGTGGCAGGTTGCTGTTGCACAGTTCATCCTGTTTGATTTACAGGAAAAATGAGTTAAGGCTGTTAAATATAAAGCAAAACCCATAACGTCTCAGTTCACCAAAAAAAAGCCTGTTCTGATCAATAAAATGTCTCACTGACATTTTGATAAATAAACAAATAAAGCTTTTTACCCGACAATGCTGTTGTCATAGTTACCTTTAATGAAATAAGAGCACACCTTCGACATCACAGCAATTTCCATTCCATTAAGGTGAAAAGAAACCTGTAATTGACTGTGAGCGCGAGGTGAGATCAATCATCATTTTATTGTGGAGTTCAGTGTTACACATTCAGCAGCTCCGGGTCTCGCCTTCTGGTTGGAGGGGAATAAAGGCGGAGAAAGAGCCGTTTCCTTCAGCCAAAATAAAAAGTTCTGTCAGGCAGTTGAGTCGGTTCCACCATCAATCACAGATCAATTCTCCTGAGCCGGCTGAGAAAAGCAGCAGTCCATTACCTGGGTGTCTCTCCCAGTGACTAATGACACACGACAAAAAAGCATTCAAGAGTCGCACAAAACGTCATCTACGTGGAATAGAAAGTGCCGCGGCGCCGTCATGCTTCACCCTCAACCCATTTCTTAAAATCACACTTTGTCAGGTTTGGGTAACGCAACGGTTTGTTCTGTTACGAGGTCACATTGGTGCTCATGAGGTCATCAGCTGAAATTTTACCTTTAATTTAATTCTTTTCATTTATTTTAACTTAATGTTAACGGCACAGTGGCTTAATAGTTAGCATGTCCGCCTCTCACCGCCTGGGATCCGGGTTCAAAAAACATGCGTGTGTGCCAGTGATCAACCTGCCCTGCTCAGCGCCCAAAACGTTCCACCCATGGATGGGCATGAAGAACGCCCCTAACAGAGAATTAATGGGAAGATAATGTGTGGTGGGCGGCACGGTGGCTTAGTGGTTAGCACAGTCACCTCTCAGCGATGGGGATTCCCGGTTTGAATCCCAATCTGAGTGGAGTTTCTTTCTCCCCGTGTCTGCATGGGTTTCCTCCGGGTTCTCCGGTTTCCTCCTACAATCCAATAAAACATGAAGGTAAATTACATACTCTAAATTGTCATGTATAGTGTGAGTATGTGTATGTATGAGTGAGTGTGTACCTAGCAATGGATTGGCGCCATGTCCTGGGTGTATCTGCCCAGCACCCGAGACGTTCTCCCCTGGATGGGCATGGGGAACCCCACAGCAACCCTCATAAAGGAATAAGCGGAAGATGATGAATGAATGAATAATGTGTGGTGATAATTATGTTTGTTAAGCATTAGTACAAAAGGTTGCCGTCTGACAGTTTAGCCTTTAAAGGAAGTGAAATGCAACATGCGCCAAAGAACTTTAGGAGAACCAAGCTTCAGTCCTGGTGCACTTCCAGTCATTTTGTTTGATGGAACACCTGTCAATCATCTGTTGGTTATATACTGAGGGCTACACCCTGAGAGTGGTGAAGCTTTCAGCCCCAGAATCAGAGGAATCTGAGATTCCTGAACAGAGGAGTGTGGTTATATCTGTGTAGTTTGCATGTTCTCTCAGTGTTCTCCTAGTTCTCCAGTTTCCTCTCAAAGTTTAGCAAGATGCAAGTTTGTAAATTATAAAATCTAAATTACTTTGAGGAGTTTTTGTCTGTGTGTGTTTGTCCTGTGATAGACTATGGGTGATGACCCAGTCCAGGTGTTATAAGTGCCGGGAAAGGCTACAGATTCAGAATAAGGAATTATGAAATACACGAATGCATGACTTTCCATGTACACTTGGTCATTAAGAAGACGCTTTTATCCAAAGTGACTTACAAGTATCCCAACTTGATGATTGGGGTCAGAACACAGGGTTGATACGGCGCCCCCTGGAGCAATGAGGGTTAAGCTCAAGAACCCACGTTGGTAACTTCAGTGGGCCTGGGATTTAAACCCACGACCCATGGTCTGCTAGCCCAACACCCTACCCACTGAGCTACCACCTCCCTAATCAAGCAGCGCACTAAAGAAGCTCTCAGGTGCATGTGAAGTCCTGAAGTGTCCTCCAGCCGGAGAGAAAGTGCACTTACTAACAAGTTTACTCTTTAATTGGAAGAGTAACAGAAATGAGATTTACTCTCCACCTGTGGAGATTTTCGGCATCCTTCCGCCGTCCTGCCGCTCATGTTTTGGTCGATGTGAGGTTTTGCTGATGCAGAACAAACAGGAGCCTCTACGGCGGCGCTTCACATCATCACTAAATAAATCACTGCTGCAGGATTTGACAGAGGCCACAGACGATTGCAGATGTCACTGCCAATTTAGAGCTCAGCTGCCAAAGTGTCAGAAAACTACTGATGGAAAAAAAGATAAAATGTGACCAAGGGCCTAAAAGCAAGTCTGTGGGTTGAGGTCCCACCTCCTCCACAGAGCGCCCTGAACCTGAACCTTTGTTGAACTCTGAGCACCATGAGACATGGAGCACGTGGTCATGCATTGTTTATAGCAGAGCAGTTGATAAACTCAGCTCTGTAGTGACGGACATCCATCGTCTGGAACGTCTGGAGCTTTTAAAGTTTATTTGATCTTATATTAGGAGGGGAATCTGGGAAGTACTGGTTCTGTTTCAGATGTCACGGTTAACCCTACTGCAGGGACACTGAACACAAAATAGGGTCCTCTGGTTTTCAGAAACATTCTAGTAGATTATTTGAACAAATTTGCTCGCACCTGTATTAATGTGTAAAAGTTCCCCAAGAACCTTCACAGCAAGTAGCTCCCATCAGATTAGTTCCTAGAACTATTTGGACTGAAATCACATTTTCCTTCCTTAATATTTTGCTGCATTTATTTATCAAGATAGCATTTTCTTCTTCTGTCGTAAATGTTTTAATTCCAGCATCACTTAATGTAAATGTGTTCATGTTCCAAATTGCTGATTGCACGGACTTTAAACCGTCTTCGCACCACCAGCGGCGAGCTGACGTCTGATTTGCAGCTGATGCTCAGACTTTAAAACAATGTCTTACGAAAGAAAACAGACTTTATCAACTGTGAAGTCGTTCCTCTCTCAATCTGCAGGCTGGGCACTTGTTGGTTAATTACAACTCCCGAAGACCATCGGCGCTTCAATGTGGCTGACGAGGTGCACTTTCTTTCGCCATCTGCCTGGCAGCATTTGCAAAGCGGCCTCTAAAAAGCAATGTCCCGTAGCGCGAGTGCTTTACAGTCGCAGATTTCCAGGCTCCTTTCTTCATTATTCCTGCGCTGTGTCGCTCTAAGGCCGCGGACCTGAGCGCCAGAGTCTCTGGAGTCCACTCTAATACCTTCTCGTTCCCTTGCTCCCAATGCTAATGGTCTCTTTTTCACCGGAACGCACTTGCTAGACTGGAAGCCTGCCGAGAGACACTTTCAAATGCAATTTAAAGTTGTGATGGGAAGCGACTCTGCCGCTCCGGCTGCCTCTGTCCACCGCTCACTCCATAACCGATCCCTTTCAGCCTGTTTATTCTCCGTCAGGTTTATTTTAGGGAAGCTGAAATTGCTTCTTCGACACCTCATAGGAGACGACAGGTTAATATTCACACGGTCGTCCGTATGCTATCGCGAGGAAGATGAAAAAGACCCAGAGCTTCGTTTTCTTCATTTCAGGTGTAAATGTCTTTGTCACTGAAGGGCTTTGATGTTGGCCTTTCTCCCGTATTTTTTAAAGCACATTTCATAATTCCGTTAGTATTCCGGCAGCGACCACTAAGCCGGCACAGGAATTTCCCAATTTCCCTCTTTATCTTTTGTTTAAATAAGTTTGAACAAAAGCATCGGGACAAGTTAGACCAGCAGGGGCTTCAAATCCTGCTATAAGTTGGTTCCTGTTTTGCAGCTTTACAAACCTGGCTCACAATCGCTGTTCCAGTTCATCTTCAAGTTGTTGGATGAGCTCGAAATGAGGACTGAACTTTGTGGGGCATTTAAGTTCCTCCACACCATACTTATGTCTTTATGGACCAGGAAAATTGGCCTTCCCCAACATATTCCCACAAGGTTGTCCAAAGTGCATGACCCTGATTTCCAGCTCAGCGTTTGATGCTTTTTATTTGGTTTGGATGCGCTGCAAATATCAACAGTTTCCTTCTGTTTCTATTTCAAACTCTGAAACATTCCGAGTGATGTTAAATATTTAATGAAGAAAAAATGGAAACAGAAATCACCAGACAATTAACTCTGAAAGTCTTGTTACCTCAAAACAAACGCAGGTCTTCTGTGAGAGTCGCTTCCAAACAACTAAATAAAACTTCATTAAAACAATAAAACTTCAGGAACGTGATCCATTTAAACACTCTTTTCATTTATTTCGTGGAGAACCAGGTGAATTGAGATGCCCCTCTGCTGTTTGAATGTTTGCAGAGATTCTGACTTTGATGGATGTCATCTGGAGGATTGAAAACTCCTGACTTGGGTTTCTTCTTCTTTCTCGGAGATGCAGATCTTCGTCAAAGTTAATCCTTAATTATGTCGTGTAATTTCTAAATATTCCACAATCTGTTTGGGTCTTGGGGGAGCAACACATCACTCGAGGATTTGCAGCTAATGATAGGCTGTCAGAGGTGCAGCTGTCTGGAATAAATTTGCCAGATCCGTCATCAACAGGAATTCCCCAAACATCTGAGACTCTGCTGAACAAAACCAAAAAAAAGCAGGCGGAAGACAAACAGTTCAATCAGCAGACAGAGGAACAGACGCAGGCGTGAGGATGGACACCCAACACGCCTAACCTCAGGACCCCACTGAGGGGATCAAACAACTTGCTTCTCAAACTCTATTTTAGGAAAACCAACGTAAAAGCATGACATCATCGCTGCTCAGACGAGTCCAGGTCCTGATGTTTCCTTCAGTGACGGCAGGATCAGCATTTAAAGATATTTAAATCAGAGCTGTGCTTTATAGAAGGTTACACATATTGGGGAGGGCCTTTTCCTAAACCAGCATGACCACATGCCCACTTTATATTTATCCAGCTGAGAGAACATACCAAACACCAGGCATATTTTGCATTTATTGGACTTCTAAAGTTTCTAAAGCCTTTATATCAGTCTGGCTGAGAACTTGAGATCAGATAAATCCTGTTTTCAAGTCTTAGCTCTCACCTGCTTCTCAAACTGAAATTCTGTGTAATTTGTAATTTGTTAATTTGTTAATCTGTGTAATTTGTTTATTGCAGTTTTCTGGCTTCAGGACGGACCATTCGCTCTGGCGTGTCCTTAAGGACCTTCCTTTAATCATTTCTTTAATCATTCGATCAGTCCGTGTTTCGAGGTGTTATCTCTCGCGCTGGATCAATAGGATAAATAATGTTCTACATCCCAACTGAAGGGCTGGTGCATTGGCTTTCGCTATCGTCGCCATCACACAATCTCACCAGATAAATACTGACGCCGCTCCATCAGAACCGAATTAAATCTGCCATCTAAAACCTGTCTGCTGCAAATCCCTTAAGCCTCAAAAACAATGAGGTTACAGATAAATGAATGCAGCTGAATATGTAATGAGGTTTTGTCAATATGTCATGGTATGTTGCTTTACGTCGGCTGGAGGCAGGAACTCTGCGTGGCTGGATCTCGACGATCTACAGGAACCTCCATCTGAGGGATAAAATAACAAGAAAAGTCGGAATAGTGAACAGTCAGCTTTAACCAGACGAATGAGTGGTGGGTGAGCTTTAGAGATGAGTCTACTGTGTGTGTGTGTGTGTGTCTGAGGGCGAGAGATCAGTACTTATAAACACTTAGTTCTTGTGTTACCGTGTACATTTTTATAAAGGAGATCATCTCAGGAGGTGAAGGTCAGTAACTCTTCAAGCTCATGACTAAATAGACCACTGAGAACCAACAGGTGGAACGCCGTAGCAGTTTTTGTACAGAACTGATCTTGACAACAGAAAAGGCTGTATTGCAGAGATCGCTGGTTTAAATCCTGGGGAGAACATACTCTCGAGTAGGGAGGGGTAAATAAATCTGACTTATGGCCCGCGCTGCGCTTCGGTGGAGAACTTGATAACAGAGTAAGAGTTGAAAGGTAATTATTATAGAGTGAGGTTAAAAAAATCTGAAATGAATATAGTGTGAGTTGTGATTACGGTGTCCACACGTTTGCTTTCTTATGGGAATTTATCAGTAGGTTTTCTAAGGACATGATAAGGAACGACTGATCTGAGTTTCAGCTTTGTAGGTACTCGCCAAGACCCCAATCCATCCGAGGTGTTGCCTTCAATGACGATAGGAAACCAACAATCAAACCTAAACGAAAACCAGTACTTTTTTCCAAGGACATGATGGGGAAGTTTTAGCCTTCTAGGCCCTTGGGAAGACCATGATGTGACACTGGAGTTTACAAAATTTTCAGTGACATGATTGGGAATCACTTTTCCAAATTTCAGCCTTGTAGGCCCCACCCTTCCTGCTGAAGTCTGTATTGCTCATGAAATCAGGCGCTGATGAACCGAATGATGTTGTTGAGCTGAATACTTTAAACCAACGCAGTGCTCCAGGAACCTCGGTCCGTTTTATCTCACTGACTGTTTAACCAGCACACGCATCCTTATCGGTTCATATCCTGTTCAATCAGGTCAGTGGGAAACAAACCCCCGTCCTGCTCTGACCCACTTGGTAAAAGCAGCTACATACGGTCGTGGTTTGTTTACCGCAGCACAATGCTGAACGCGGGCTCTAAACCTCAGCTACACTTACCTCGAGTTATCAGATGCAAAGTGACCTACAGGTGAGACAAACACAAGTCACAAGTAAATCCTGATAGTTTGCAGATCTGGATCATTGTCTTTGGATTAGTAGAACTTCAGACGAGCTGCAGAGTTCTGGATCAGCTGACTGTGATCGGGTAAGATGGGAGATTAGTAAGTGCCGCAGTCAAGCCAGAATAGGTTAACGGCCTCAACTAACAGTTGGATAGTAACTCCATCAAAAAAGTCTGACCTTCATGATGTTAAAAAGAAGAAATTTGGAAAAAAAACTGTTTTGTTGAAATGGTTTCAGTTTGAGGTGCATGTTGAATGTGAAGCTCACATACAGAGAGACTCTGCAGTCGTTGGTTTACTTAATAAATCAAGGCTTTAGCAGAAATGATCAGGACCCCACATTTAACTTTATATGTTTGGCCTTCTTCCAAATAGATATGTAGGTGAGGCAGGCCAATACCCAAGCCAAGATTAAGATCAAGGGGAAAGAGAGAAAACACGAGTTGTTTTTATAAGAATCCATGTTTTAGATGGCTCTGGCAATACCAGGCGCAAAAGCCAGCATCCATCATGGTATGGATGAGCAACAGGCCCTGCTGCATGGGGAACTCGCATGTGTCTTAAGGTTCCATTGATAAGCAGATTAGATAATTCAGATTAGTAAAGTAATGTGTTTAGAGAATCGGATATTAAACCCAAACTGAAGCGAAACTCTGAATTTAAAATAATAAATAATGTGTTGTTACAAGGACAGGTGATGTAACACAGCAGTAAACCAACCTCGACCCAAAATCTCTTCCTTCACTTATTATCAAATAAATAGATGCCCAAGAGAATGAAGAAATCATGGACTTGTTTTCTATTACATTTTATAAACTTTTTTTTAAACATTTAAAGCCTGCAGACAAACCTTTATACATCACCAGAACCAGGGAACAAGGTCCTGGGTGAACATATTGCACATGACCTCTTTCCATTTCAGTAAATAAAAATAAATCGGTGTCAGTTCTTCACAGGGAGGCTGGAGAAAGTCTGAGATTTCACCTCAGACACCAACAACAGTTCATCGGTCCACCATCAGGAGTGTTCTCATCAGCCGTACCACAGTGAGGAATGACTGCAGGCTGACAGAAGAGCTCGCAGGTGGTGAACTCCATCCACCCCACCATCGGTGAGCAACCTTCCACCATCAATAACCCGCGTCTGAAGCATCGTCTGCAGTGTTATCAAACGTACGGGCGTCACGCGAGTCTCCTAGCTCTGATAGAACTTCTGTTCTGTCTGTGGCTTCTGCAGCAGACTGCTGGGGCTCTCGTAGGCTTGTGCTTCAGGAACCAGTCTTGTGAATTGAAGGCTCTCGGTTTGATTCCTGGTCTTACCAAGTACTGTGGCTGAAGTGCTCTTGAGCAAGGCGTTCAACACCAATTGCTCCCCGGCGTGTGTGTGTGTGTGTGTGTGTGTGTGTGTGTGTGTGTGTGTGTGTGCAGTATATGTGTGTTTTACTGCACTGATGGGTTAAATGTGGAGAACAAATTCATCTGTGTTTAAGTTCAGTAGCCAAAATACATCACTTTATCTTTAGTTTGTTTAGAAGTTGAACCTCTGGACATCAGTGTCTATTTTCTGATAAAACAGTTGTGCGTTATCCAGTCCAGCAATTTAGTTCCCCCAGTCCTCATACTGACTAATATTTGGGACGTGGGAACTGGAGTTAACCCGCAATGGCAAGAGGAGGACAGTATAGACCTTTGTCCATCCCAGTGAGGAATCTCATCCTTTGTCTACAACATTTGGGAATCAGACCCCTGATCAGTGCCCACAGCGCTTCCTACAGGATTAGTTTAGTGTATTATCCTCAGTCCAGCAGAGACACTGTGTCTCAACATTTTTGTATCGAAGATAAAAGTTCAGGTGTAGAAGCCGCAGCTTATTTTAATTTTTCACATTTATTAAATTAAACCATGATCATGTTTGCGAGGTTTATCCTCTTTAGTCTCTGATAATTCGGCATCAGGGTGGTTTTTATCCGATCTAATCTTCCTCTGTTGTCTGTCTGAGATCTGTTTTATTTTATTTCCAGTGTAATTATCATTCTCATCATCCTCCACCGCAGCTTCCCATTTATTAAATATTCTTCTCTGTGACTGTAAAACAGAACGGTATCAGTCTGAATTTCAGCAGATAGTTGAAAACCTGTGAAAGAAGGTACCAAAGCGGCTTTAGCATGTTTCTCAGGACCGATTCTGGTCAATATGATATTGATCTGGTTATTCTTCCACAGATGGACCTGAGGGAGGTGCTAAATGAGCCGCTAAGGGCTCATCACTCATTTGCTCTCTGAGTGCTATAGATACGGGTGGCTCATTTTTATCCCTCCTGTGTTTATACATCTGAGGATTCACCACCAATAAATAATTCATTCTTTCATTAAAGAAGCACAAAGTGAACGATGGTTCCCTTTTATCTTAGAACTTTGGTTCTCTTTTGTTAAGTTACTAAACAGTTCTCATTATGAATAATTATAATAATACTAATGATGATGGTTATTGTTGTCATGGTTTTTCTTAGCATTATTTCCAAGTATTTATTTATTTCACTAATCCTGACCAGGGTCTCTGTAAAGTGGAGCCTATCCCAGCACTCAAAGGGCAAAAGAGTGGAAACTGGAGACACCCTGGACTTATTTACAGGACAAACACATTTACATTCTACATTTTTACATTTTACTATCTTTAATTTACTTTTAATTTTTAATTTAATTTTTGAGGAAATGGTGGGGAGAACATGCAAACTCCAGAACAGATGTTGCCCATCATGAAATTTGAAGTTTATTTATTTATATAGCACTTTTTACAACAGTACATCGTCTCAAAGCAGCATATTCAAAGTTCCGAGCCAAAAAAAATTCTCCCACTTCCAGTGGGGGCAGTATTAACCGAGCAGGACCCCCGTGTACAGATTGAACATTTTCAAAAATTGAGTTCACCGGTCCAACAAAAACCCAGGTTCTGTCCAGTAATTGTTGCTACAGAGCTCTGAAAGCATTATGGGTGAAGAGTTGGCGATACCTGTAACACCGAGCTCCGCCCTTCACTCACCAGTGTCCCACACACACCTGTTGGGGGCGTGTCACGTCACCAGAGTTCTATTGAACTCCACTCGTTCTTTGGGTTCTCTGTGCCCATCCTGCCATGTGTGCCAGCAACTACTGCTGGGGAAAATGTTAAATCATTTGAGTAGAATTAGTAAACTTATTAAGCACCTCCTGTAACGCATATACCAAATGTATCGAAGGACGGTCTGCACATCAAAGACAAACAGCAGCTGCAGATTGTAGCACAAGGTTATTCCCATAAAGATTTAGTTTTATGTTTTGTAATAACCGTTCACAAAAACTATAGTGTTAGGCAAGTTTACTGATAGAGCATCTTTCATACAGAAGCAATTCAAAGTGCTTTACAGAGGAGTTAAAAATAGTCATTAAAAAGCCATTAAAATAAATAAAATAGTGAATTAAGAGAAAGAAAAATATTAATGAAAAAAGAAAATGGTGCAGTAAAATAAAATTACATAAAAAAGTAAAAGAAAATATTAAAAAACATTCGTCGCTGGTGCAGTTAGAGATGGAGTCAGAAGACGAGAAGAATTATATAAACAAAATAAGCCTACGCCCAATTTAGAGCATGTAACCCAACGCCTGGAAAGTCGAGGCTGAGCTCTCCGGGTTTTATCAGGTACAACTTGTTTTCTGTCTATTTTAGTCATAATATGACACATTAAACTTTATTAATTTAATTTACATTTAGCAGACGCGTTTATCCAAAGCAAATTACAAGTATCCCAACTTGATAGTTGGGGTCAGAACACAGGGTCACATACAGAATCCCTGGAGCAATGAGGGTTAAGGGTCTTGCTCAAGCACCCATATTGGTAACTTTATTGTCCTGGGATTTGAACCCACAACCCTTAGATTGCTAGCCCAACCCAGAGCTACCACTTCCTCCTAACTGGTTGTTGGTTTGCTCCTTTACTCATATTTCTCTTCTCAGTCTCCGTAGGTGCTGGTATCTAGATCGGCCTGCTTACTCAACTGGCGGCTGATGAACGCTCGACACACTGGGAACCACGCTATTCCCGGGATTTCTTGTCCCGGCGTCACGCTGGCATTCAGTTTTCCATTTTCTTTGTTGTTTTATTTTCTGCCATTTTTTTTTTGCCTGCTGGTGGATTCCAAATAAAGTCCTTTTTGCAGCAGTAACATTATGGCGTCATGACAATATCTCAAAGAAGCCCAATGATTTAAAGCCCGACCCTTACAGGGTGAACCTGCGTAACCCAGCGGTCACTCCCACTGATGCCTTAAAGATAACCTCAGTCATTTGAACTCCCATGAATTGTTCTTTTGTTTCCTAGAGTTCTGACCTGTGAGGAGCGAGAGCGACCACAGGTGAGAAGCTGATGGTGTGAAAACCTTCCCGAGCTGCAGCCACGTCGCCGGACATCAAGACCGAGCAGCACCAACGCATATATGTGAGAATGTAAAAAGCAACCGAGGAAAAGGTCATGGAGCGGCGCTGAAAGGTCACGCTGGATAAATCTGGAGATCATTTGCATAATAACTTTCTCCATCCACCGAAGCTGATGAGAAGCTGTGTGAGCGCCGGCTGCAGACGGCGGGGCAGCGGCAGAAATAAGCTGCACTCTGACAAATGCTTTGTATCGAGATGTAATGTTGTCCAAGGGACTCTCGCAGCAGGATGGCTCGTCATTTTTCTTCTCTCCTCGTCTCACTCCGTTCTCACACCTATCGTTCCAGGTGAGCTAGAGCGGGGGGGTAGGGGGGCTGGGGTGTACAACAGTTCATTAATAAAAGTAATGGTTATGGTCATTTGATAATAACCATCTGTGCCGCCGTTGAAACTGTGAAACTAATGTCCAGAGTTGGAATTTTTCTTACGGCTTGACGTCTCGCAGCTGCCACCCAGATGCCAGGCTGTTAGTTTCAGGACTGAGGACAATTTCAGACCCCAAAGGCTTGAGGAGATGGGTTTCTGAATAAACCTACAGTTTTTAGGCCGTATGTGTAAAAGACGAGTTGGACTCCTCCTCCTCCACCTTCCATCTTCATCTTATAGAAAGTTCTCGTCTCTTGTATAATCAACTCCAACTGTTCCATCAACATGCTAAACTTGCACTTTCTCTTCTCAAACTTATCAATTTGCACGGAACCAACCTTCTGAAAATTAGAAATGCGCCAGATTAACGGAACCCGGCACCGGCGCCCCCCTGCATTTTCGGCGTGGCTTCTTCCTGTTTGTTTCGAGCCTCATCCATCTCTTGGAAAGCTTCATTGTCGGCTTATTAGTGCTTAATTCCAAAAATTTGAACCGTCTAATAAGCGGTGATGGATTGTAATGTAGCTTTGTCAGCTTCAATTTGGCCGCTCATATTTACTCAATACAGCACCAACTAGCTTACTTTGAGAATTATGCGGCTGAAGCGGAGCTCGGCGAGCAAATACCAGGCCACATGCTGTTGTGGGCTAATCAGATGTCAAGTGTGGTTAGGCATCAGAACACACTGAGGGGGAAATGTACGCTGGGTAAACAGAGCGAGTTATTTCATCCAGGGTGCATTTAGTAAATGATTACAAATGGTTTAATGCACTTTATTCTTCTTTCTTCCTTCATCTAAACAATCAGACACCAAACCCTTCAGACTAATGGAACAGGCTTGAGAAATGCTTTCATCACAGGTTTATGGTCAATATATATGGTCTCACCCTGATGTAGAAGGTGAAAAGAATAGAATTCCATGTCAGAAGTTTGTGGACACACTTCAGACCAAGGTCAAACCAGACGACGGTCCATTTAGATTTTAGTTCATCGTTTTATTCTGTTATTTTTTATTCTTTTGTTCTGAAGTTCTGCTAAGTCTTTTATTTTTGGTAACCCACTTTCGGTTGGAAAGCCTGTGGGCGTGATCCACACCAGGGATCAGAGTGGTTCACCGCCAAACTTTTAAAAGCTGTCGGTTCTCCAGAGAAGGTCTCGTCCTCTTCCAGTGTTTCTGGAAAATGTCTGAAGACTTTTACAGGCTTTTATAACTGTGGCGCCAAATGCAGAATCCATCTATTCTAGTGCAGAGAACTCTTTTATCTAGGAAGGATAAAAAAAATGACAAAGTTGCTGGATGCCCCTGGATAAACACAGAGCCCCAGCGAGCACTGGATTTAGTCCATTCAATAAACAAAGCATCAAATAAAATAATAATAGCTGATGTTTTTATGGGTGGTTCAGTATATAATGTAAGATAACGTAAAGCGAGGACCGCCTGTACTAACACTGCTGAATTTAAATACCCGCCTCTGTTTGGGTGGCTCGAGGTTAAGTCGGAGCCGAATCTGGCGAAACTCATTTCTCTTATCTTCTACTGGGCATGAACCATGAGCAATAGCATTAGCAATGCTGTTAGTACAGCACCGAGCGGCTTTACACACACACACACACACACACACAGTAGCACGAATGTGTAGTGTGTGAATCCCCAATGTCTCTAATCGCAGAGTTAATCTCGCTGTTCTTCTCCCTGTTATCGGCTTCCGCCACCGAGAGAGGAACAAAGAAAAAACCCTCTTCAATCCATAAATCATAACGTTACGCCGTGTGTTGGGTCACCACTTAAGCGGTATCAGGGGTTAAAAGCTTTGCCGTGCTCACTTGAGTTTATATCCTCACACACGGCACTGTACGGGATTTTCAAACACACTTTTATCTTTTTATTATTTACATATTTACACAAGACCTTAATAATACTGTAATTTCCCCCGTGTGACGATCGGTTCAGGCTACTGGGTTGTTTTAGTCAGTGTACAAATAACCCATAATGTTCTGTTAGCGACATGGCGCTGTGATTCAAAGACCCACGACAAAATCTTGGAGAAAGACTTTTCAGAAGAGAGAAATATGTTATGGCTGCAAAAACATAGTGTCAGGTTCTGATATATCCAACCATCTATTATCTTCGCTTTGTTCTATACTGTCCTGTCCAATCAGGACAGAGGGCCAGTCCATTGCTGGGCACACACTCGCACCGGAGAAACCGGCAGAACCCAACGTGGACACGTGGAGAACATGGAAACTCAAGTCTGTATTTAAACCTGGATCCCCAGCACTGAATGGAGGACAAGGTCGAAGCCTATCATTGTGATTCCCTACCGTGTCCTTGGATAAACTGCTTCTCGCTTTCCTGCATTCGATTGTTCGTTTGCTGTCGCCGTTGAACGCAACACTTCGGATGGATTGGCGCTTGGCAAGAACCTACAAATCTGAAACTCAGCTCCGTCATTCCTTATGGTGTCCGTCGTCCCAACTCACACTATATACATTCCACATATACATTTCAGATTTTTTAAAACAATTACCTTTCAACTTTTACGCTGTTATCGAGTTCTCCCCTTGTAATGCAGTGTGTGTATTCCACTAGTGTGTGTGTGTGTGTGTGTGTGTGTGTATATATTATTAGCCCTCAGGTGGGCGTGACTGAGAGTGCACAGGCTGAACGTTCTGTCAGGTGACTGAACATGAGAATTGAATATACAGATACAGAACAAAAAGAAATAGCCATCCTTATATTTACGTAATCCGTAAACCTCTGCATTTGCATGATTACATCCGACTCATTATCGTTCAGACTTCTTTGTTTCATTGCCTTCAGAAAACCGACAAGTGCATTCGCTCTGAGCGGAAACGGCGATAAATCATGAAGAATTAGCATGCGCCTGAACATGTTGGTAAAATAAATAAAAGCACACAGAACTCTAATCATTCACGTCTTTATTGGGAGGATAAACTATAGGGTGGCGGGTATATCGTATTATCCTCTCTGCTGAGCCATGCGTCATCAAATCTGCGTTACCGTTCTGACCTGGAGGGGAACACCCCATTAGAAACGGATTAGGAATAATTACACCCATTCCGTTGGCGTTCCGAGGCCGATTTAGCAGCGTCCATTCCGATCACTGAGGGATCGTAGACAGCTCACAACATGGTTCTACTGAGCAGCTGTAGAACTTATTATAAACACAGGGTTCATACCAGTGGACCGAGGCTCCGCCCACATGCCCCATTCAGGATTATACCTGTCCCCGGGGTTCTACCTTTCACCGTACTTCCTGTCCCCACAGTTCTACTTGCCTTTAAAGTTCTACCTGTCCCTGTGGTTCTTTTTGTCCCCTTAGTTCCAACTCTTACCGTAGTTCTACCTTTTACCGTAGTTCTACCTGCCCATCTTGTTCTACCATCCCTTTGGTTCTTCCTGTCCCCGTGGTACTACCTTTCCATGTTGTTCTGTCGTCCCTGTGGTTCTGCCTGTCCTGGTGATTTTACTGTCGCTGTTTGTTAATTTCTTTATCAGAAGAAAAGCAACAGTGAAAATGATCGTCACTGAAACCATCATTTACAAGTTAGACCGGTACCCGTTTGGTGAAGGCTGATCTTCCTGGTTCCGGGTTACAAAGTTCTACTTTGTTGGTGGTTCATAAGGACATTATGTATGTAAGTATATTTTCCACACACTACTTTACATGCTGGTCAGGTGAACACCAAAGAGAGCTAACTTTCTCTCCCCCCGCTCCGCATTCAGAGATTTTCTTTTTTCTCCCAGTCTGCAAAGCTCAGTTTGAAAGAGAAGCTTTAGTGTAAGCCCACAACCCACCGGGGAGCAATTCCCCACTGACACGGCTGAAAAACGGAGAGCTTCAAACGGGGGCCCGCAACACCGAAGAGCATTGTGTAGAAGAAAAATACAATGATTAAAAGTGAAATGTTTGTTTGAAGATGTTATTTTGGGGGGGACGCTTTTAAGAGGATTTTGTTGAAAAAAGGAAGCTGATGGAAGAGCGAAAGAAAAGGAACCGGAATGACTTCCCACGACTTAGCAGGGTTGGGCTCCCTAAGCCACGCTCTCGCACCTCGCGGGTCCTGCCGGGATTCATGATATATTCAAAAGACTTTTGGTGGTTTGAAGCCAACTTCAAAACGCTCATTAACCCAAAAACTGTTCACACCGGAGAAACACGTAAACTCGCCTCAGGTGATGAAACAAAAAGTCTTCAACCTGCTCACCGATGGTCATCCCAGTGTTTACAGGGAGAACGAAACGTCAGTCATCTGAACCAAGATGGTTCAAGGGCGAGTCAAGCTGCTCAGGGGATCCTGGTTCACAGCAATCTCCAGGCAGGGCCTTTCTATCTGTGGTTTGCATGTTCTTCTGTTTGCTTGGGCAGCTACTACACACTTTTTGCAGCATGTATGACCTGGTTGGTCCACTTGCTTCCACTCTTCTACGAAGGCCTTCTACAATATTTTGGAGTCTGATTTCTCAAGATTTTTTGCATTTAAATCTAGGAGAGCATTTATTAAACCTGACTCAAAGGTCTGGCGGCCAATCTCTGTTCTAGGTTATCCCAAATGCGTCGGATAGGGCTCACCCAATCATGGACCTTGTTAAGCGTTGGGTCAAAATCATGCTAGAACAACAAAAGGCTGTTCCTCAAACAGGAGGCCTTGCTTAAGAGCACTTCAGCCATCGTACTTGTTGGGACTGGGTATCAAACCTTCAGTTAGCATGGCACCTTAACCACAAGCCAACGACTGCCCCTGATTTTGTACAGAACTCAGAAAACATTGACAGTTCAAGATTTTGGTCATTGAAATGTTCTTATTTTGTTTTTCTTGAAGGTGATCGGTGAGATCTGTGTGTTTCAGTCAGACCTCTGGGAAGGTCACTGCAGTTTCTTCCTAACAAACTCATTAAAACTTTTTGTTCTGAACCATTAGACAGACGAGATGAATTTGGAGGGAAATTGACAGCTTTCTTCAGGAAGCCAAAGATTCAGCGTGATTGGTGCTGCAGAGGGAAATGACAAGGCAGAACCTTGAGGGTCCTGGTGGTGGATCAAGTCTTACAGCCAATCACAGCTGAGCTTGTCATCTGTTTTGATGGATTCACATCAAATGGAGTCCACATTCTCTCAGATGAAGATGTGTGATGCATGTTCTCCCTGCGCCTGAGTGGTTTTCTACAGGGTCTCCACAATCAATCAATCAATCAATCAATCAATCAATTAATTTGTCTCGTAGAAACTATAGCAGGTATAATGTACAGTGAAATGAACCATCCTCGGAGCCATTCATACCGTATGACACATGGGGGAGACAGGACAGGAAAATGGATTACAAAAATCAGAATATGGAATACAGCAGGAAACTCCGGCCCCTGACTGCATATCAATGAGCACGAAAAAAAAGCACTCCATAACTGACACGTGGCCCCCACTTTAAAATCTTCATGTTTTTAGGTAAATTATGAATACATGTCTGCGTTTCTTAACAAGTTATTTGAGTGCTGTAGGTGGTATTGCCAACCATCCAGTAAATTACAGAATCGTGGCGTATTTGGTAAATAAATACTGCGTCCCACATTTCATTTCTTCTGGATTTTTATAAATGTCCAATAAACATGTCGGTCATGCAAAATAAACACCAAATCTAACAATTCTATTTGAAAACGCCCCTCCAGGTCTACTGCTCCAAACACAGGTGTGACCCCGAATTCTCTGATCATCCGATTCTGTGACCTTAGAGGGCGCTGTTGTCAATTTAGATCCGAAAATCACATTTGTTAAGAAAAGTTTTTATTTTTTAATATAAATGTATATATAATTTTTTGTGTCAAAATCATGTTTTTAAGGAATACAGCGTTCAGTGATCATATACAAGTTGTGTTATTAATGTGCGTTAACTGTTTGATGATCAGACTTAAAAAAAAAAAAAAGTCCTACGACAAATGTTCAATCTATATGACTTGTAATTCCACTCCTCCCCTCTAGGGTACCACATCTAGTTATGCACTTAAATTTACATAACGTTCAAAATGTATTTAATTAAGATTTAATTTCTGTACTTAGCTTTAAGCAAAACCATGGCAGAAAATGAATCCCAGCACGGCTGCAGACACCACAACCTCATAGGAGTCACGCCTATGGAGACGCCGTGGCAACCCTAACCTTAGCATAAATATAAACGGACCTATCCCTGCATACAGGAACTAGAAGTGGTGTCCACATTTAGGGCCGTTGAGCAGTGTGACCCTCACACTAGTTTTTGATAAATTGTTGAAAGGTTAAGTTTAAATACAAGCCGAATTTGAAACTGGGACTTTTTTGCACGACAGCTGCAGAGGACAGGCGACGCCTTCATGATCTTTCCCTTTGAAAAGATCTCACTTCACGCCGCTCGTTATCCTCCCGCAATTACGGATTCTTTTGACGGCGTGACTTTGCATAAATAATGGATAATTGAATATAAATGGGACGTGATGGTATTTGATTATGTGTTTCTCATTTTCTGGAAAGATTATGCTAATGGCGGATAAAAATCTGCATATCTGCACGCGAGGGGTGGTGGGGTGGGGGGAAATAAAACCAAATGTCGCCACTAGATTATTTCTGAAGGCATGATGAGGAAATTTCTTTAATCTCATGAATTTGGGATTAGTTTCACATTTCTAATTTGGACGCCTCGATTTGGCGAGGCGTGCCTGGTCATTGAGAGAGCGCCAGGCTTTCGCTTGCTTCGCTAGGTGAAGACAAAGAGCCTAATGGAGTCGAAAGTGGCTTTTGTTATTTTCCTTGGTGCTCGAGCGAGTCTTGGCATTTGTCAGAAGTGCTCATTGTTAGCGGGCAGATGCGGCGTGTGACGGTGGAGGGTCCGTGATGAGTTTACTCTGACATGGCCTGTTTGAAGTTAATGGGAAAAATGAAAAGCCTATTACAGCGCTGGATGGTGAATTACAGTTCAGTCTGCCACCTAGTCGCGCCCTTTCGGCCTCTCGCACAATTTATCCCTCTGTAACTCCGCTGGGTGCTTGATGAATTCACCGGGAATGGACTCAAAATGGAACTTTCTCTTTCTTTATTTATTTTAAATGCCATAAACCCACAGAGGCTGCAATAAAGCAACGCTTTTGACATCCTGAAAAGTTCAAACTAATGAAACTTTGCTGAAAATGTTCATGGTTCCCATAAAAGTTGTGGCACAAACTCCGTACAGGCCGCTTCGGACAACAAATGGCAAATTTGGGAGAGGGGTGAAATAGTGTGGCTATAAAAATGTCTTTTCAGCTAATTAATTTAGACTGACATTTAAAAACGTTTCATAAACGCGTCCCCAAAGAAAAGAAATAGATTTGCTGAAGTCAACAAGCTTCATGATGTTCAGACCAAACCACTGCATTTTCAAGATGAAGCTTTTTAGTTTTTAATAATTCGGTATTCCGTTGATCAGCGATGGTGTCCTCAGTGACAGAATCCAAAATCATCTCATCTCGTAAGGGTCTTGTTTCTCAAATGTTTGTATTTCAGAATCCTGTAATTCTGCCTCTGAACAGTAGGGATGTTGGGTCTAATAACAAAATAAAAACTTTATAATGTTTTTAAAACTACGACATCTATACCTATAATCTAATGTTGGGCGCTCTGAAAATGTTGTGGGCATTTGTAGGCTTGTGGTTAAAGAACCAGCCTTGCGTCCTGAAGGTCCCTGGTTCGATTTTCGGTCCCATCAGGTACTATGGCTGAAGTACCTTATAAGCAAGGCACCCAAATTGCAAATACAGAATGGAATTTTACGTAGATTTGTGTTCAATTGTATACTAAAAGGCAGGTGCTGGACTGATTTCGGATTGGACTGCGGTTCGTGTCAGAAGGTTTCACAGAATCAAGGATGGAGAGTTGGTGATCATACTGGATGGGCCTCAGGTGGGACAGACATAACGGTACCAAACCAGACTGGATTTAAAATGCATAGTGTGAGTAGATCCTTATCTTTTATTATTTGTATTCATCTTAACTTCTTGTGGTTTTGTTTTTGTAAATGTGCCTGCGTCAGAACAGTATCCTCCTCCAGTTAGCAACATAAAAGGTAGTATTAGTATTAGTATTATGATTATTAATAGTATTATATATGAGTATATGTATATGATTATAATGATTGATGTTTTCAAATCTCTTATTTACATAAATGTACTTGGATATGGTTTGTAGACGGAACAAACATATTCACGGATCAATCAGGAGAGATTAGTCTGTAATCTTTTGCCCGAGGCCACCGTTCACACCGATTGGGTTTTGCTTAAAAGCCCTCCTTTCGATTCGTATTGAGATCAATTCGGCCAGGATCATCGATCAACTCCAATGAGAAGGTTAGTCAATAACGAGTTTGTCATGAAGTACTGAAAATAAAAACCCAGAGAAAACACCCGCTGGTGCTGAATAAAGCAGCATGGTGCAGACTGTACAAACACAAACCCACTTTTCTTTATTTCCATTTAATTTTTTTTAGGAAACACAAACCTTATTTATCTCAAATTATATTAAAGTGCTTTCAAATTCTCTTGTTTGTTTTCCTCAGAAGATATTGATGATTGTTCTGTTGTGATCTACGTGTCTCTGAGGTACTGCACATGAGAAATACATGAGAAATATTATAATATGTGTGTTTTTTGAAGAGCTCCTTACATTTGGAATGTTCTCCGTGTCACTGAATTTAATTTAAAACATATTTATTGACTCAAACATATAAATACGTTTATGGATGAAGGTACAGACTTTCACCCAGCTGATCATCAGTAAAGGGGGTGGAGCTGAGCTGCTGACACACTGGTACGCCCTTTGAACTGAGTACTGTGTTTTTTTAAGTTGTGCTGTCCATGGTACTGAAGTCTCCTACTGCTCAACTGTTCTGTCAGTTATTGTTATGTACAGGTTTATTGCACAGGATGTATTTTATTAGTTGTGGAGCACGGTCTGTCTGTCTGTCTGTCTCTGTCACTATTTTGCGCAGCACACTCCTGCTCTCCGACGCCGCCTCCCTCCCTCCCTCCCTCCACTCACAAACTCCCTATGATAAGGAAGCACTTCTCCTCTCGCAACCAACACGTCGCACCAAACAGCATCCAGCTGAATTTTCAGGGCAAAACCAGGCCTGAAACTCAGCTCAGCTGATCAGGAAGCACGTTTGAAAACTGTTCGCTATGACGTGTACAATCAGCAAGGCAGCGGGCCTGGTTTTGCTCGGAAGTTTCTTATGGACGCTGTTCACCATATTTTGGATGTGTAAGCAGATGCACCGTCACGTTGTCTGGAGATTGTGGTGGTGGGGCATTAGTGTAGCATATAGCATTTATCGTTACTCACATTATATCCTTTTTAAACACATTGTCACACTTTTTCAGCGATTTATCGCCTGTCTGCCAAACATTACTTTGAAGACCCCCCCGGGTAACGCTGGGTATGTTAATTGATTTCATCTCTGTCTCCGTTCCTCGCCTTCTCCGGTATCTATTTAGGCTCCGCCCTTTGCCCTCACCTGCAGGTGGTTTGTTGCGTTTATGACGTATATCACGTTTGTTGTCGGTGCGAGTGTTTGTGTTTGTGGACAGTGTTTCGTCCTCATTAAAACCACTGCGTCCTGTTGGCCGGTTTGCGATACGGACCGTGGCAGATCGTGACACGTAGTTTATAGTTTAAAATCATGTTGTTATTTATTTACCTGAACAGAATGAATATCCGATACAGACTTGTTATAAAAGTCATGTTGTGTTTTTGCTCTGTGATTCTATAGGATGAGCAGCGGAACGTTCCACGACCCGACAGGACGCCTGCAGGAGCCCGTTACAAATCGTCTCATTGAGAAAAACACGAGGAAGAGCCGATAATGACACGCCGTCCCCTGCAGGTACACGTCCTCCATCATATCCACATGTTTACGGGATGATGCATCTGCAGTCCACAGTAATTCAGACGCATACGTATCCTGTGCACGCTGTAGATTTATACCACAGACAGGAGTGTAATAAAGCGGATATACATTCTGTGTACTGAACGCCGTCACGTCTCTTATTTAACGCTGTAAGATGAGTTGCGATGAAACATCCCTCTGTCTCTGAATAAAAAATGGATAACTGGATAGTTCTGAACGAGCTGCACATCACACTGACACACAGTGTAATCTCATCCTCACAACCTCGGGGCCCTCGCGCACACAGCCATTTACATCCCCAAATCACCCGACTCTTCAGTTTTACAACGAAACATCATTATTTGGTGAAAACTATTAACGAGATCATTAAACACAATTAGATTTGGGCAAAAAGTAAAAATAAAACGTCTGATAAATTCATGTATGATGAGCTGCCAAAGAAAAAGAACAATGATGCAAAAAATATGATTAAAACCATCATCATCATCATCATCATTTTTATTCTTAAGAAATGTCCTGTTATCCTGTGCAAATAAAACCAATGCACTTTGGACAACTCTACACTTACACCCACAATTAAACAGTTTAGGGACGGCCCTTTCTTTTTTCATTTAGACAGAGGAGGCAGGAGTACTGAAGTATAAAAGTACATGCATCTACAAGTACCTAAGTTAAAAAAATAAAAGAATTCTTCAAAAATCACTTATAATTCCATTTTTAAATTGGCATCATTTTTTCAACCTGAAGGTGAACGAGCACCACCACATAAAAGCAGTCAGTGAACCGGTTTAGTTTAATAATGTTCACTGAGAGCTCGGAGTCGATGGATATGATTATAACAATATTTATAATCTGCAAACTCTGAGTATGGAATCCCACAGAACACAGAGCAAACTCAAATGCTTCTTTATTCCTTGTCCTGCTTTTTTCTTTACCAAA
Organism: Xyliphius kryptos; assembly: GCA_025769995.1. Classification (NCBI taxonomy): domain Eukaryota; kingdom Metazoa; phylum Chordata; class Actinopteri; order Siluriformes; family Aspredinidae; genus Xyliphius; species Xyliphius kryptos. The sequence continues at coordinate 616,525 of JAOUQT010000033.1, forward strand.
AGTTGGTGGTGCGACCAGCCGCAGTGGCCTCTCTCTCTTCGCCTATGGAGGGGGTGAAACAATATTTTGATCCTCCTGTATGTCCTAGATCTACTGTGGAATTGACAAGGCATCGTATATGTCTACACACCAATGGTCCAATAGTCTACAATTTTACAGGAGCCCTTCCTGCCCCTCCCCCCACCCTGTTTAACATCCAATCGTATTCCAATTTGAACTTCATTAGCCACGAGTGGATTAAAACCTACCTGCAGCTCTGTAATGTAACATCAATGGGTCTGTCACCCACCATAAAACCCCCCAAAATATCATTAAATTCATAAATAAAGCAATAAAATTGACCTATAAATTAATGTAGTTAAAATTGAAGTAACAGACCGGTTTTGGAAATCTAGTGAGTAGAGGTAAAAAGTGTTAAGTAACAGAAATACTCAGTAATGTACAGATACCTAAAAAGTACTTAAGCGCATTTACTTTGTTACTTTCTGCCTGTGCGTATAGAAATGGTTGGAGGGCTTTGACCTTCACGGAGGGCTGACCTCAACCTGGAAAGCCTGGAGATGAACTGGAACACAGCTTGTTCCTCTGGCCCTCTGATTGGGCAGAACTTTTCACAGACGCAGGACAATATTTAGTAAAAAGTATTTTTTTAGGCTGCAGAAGGTAAAGGGGGCGGGGCCATAGCGGTAATACTGTGGTGTAAAGTAGCGAGTTACTTAAACTCATTGAAGAATCTAAAGCAACAGATCAGACATCTGATTACGTTTCCATCTGGTGTTATGTTTTTTGACTGTGCAGAAGTTTGCGTTCACTTGTTTCTTTTCGGAATTCAATCGAACCCGATATCTGATTAGAGGCGCGCAGACTTCTGCACAAGACTGGCTCTCTGGGTATCAGACTACAGAAGCCAGTTTGTATTCCACTTGTATCCCGAGCCTGATCAAAGTCAGCAAGTTGTTTTATCCAAATTTGCTGCTGGAAGACAAATTAGCTGGTGAAAGAAAGAAGACAGACGCCTTTGAAATGGGCTGGAGATTGAATGCATAAGCATGAGGGTCCGTGTTCCCTGACAGCTGCAGATTAGACAATGAAAGCGCCCGGCATCAACATGGATCACGAGCCGCCTCTTCAAGCTTTACCCTAAACGCGGGAGAGGGAGGGCAGAGGCGCAACTTCTCTAAACGATGATTGATCTTTGTGTCTGCGTTGGCCGATTTCTGCCAAACGTGCGTGATTAAAGACTGCTCAGTATATCCACTTAAACACCGGGGTGCGACCCCTGCACCAGTACCAAAACACCGCCATCGGGCTCATCGACCCGCCTCTGCTGCCCCACCATCCGCTCGGATCGCAGGCTGCATCAGAGTTCTGAAGTGTTTTTTAAAACCCATTACTCAAACATGCAGGAGGTGGATTTGCATCTGATTGATTTATATCTATACTAATGCATGTTCTTGCAAAAACTATGGGGTTCTCACTTTCCTACGTTTGCTATCGCCATCAAACACAACACCTCGGATGGATTGGGGTCTTATTGAGTACCTATGAAGTTGACACTTGGTTCCTTATGGTGTTCTTGGAAAACCTACTAATAAATTCCCGTAAGAAAGCGAGCGCATGGACGCCGTAGTCCCAACTCACACTCTATACATTTCACATATACATTTCAGATGTTTAACCCAAACCTTCACTCTATAATAATACCTTCATTTCAATATATAACCTCCAAACACCATCACTCACTCAAACACAACTGCCTTTCAACAATTCCATTTGTCATTTGTCTAATTGTTACAGAAACACTTACTGTGTAGAGTGTCCACAAATCATGACTGCTGCTCTAAAGATGTGGACATGTGGACCTTCATGGTGAATCAGAGCCAGAGCCCTTTGGCTTTCAGCTCTTCCGTATGGTGGTCGCTTGATTTTGGATTTAGATCAGGATTTAGCTGTTTATCAAGACTTGGCTTCAACAAGATTGCGCCAATAATATTCAAGTCATTAAAATCCCAGCAGCCACTACCAGCTCCAATCTCTGAACAGAAAACTGTCTCTGTCTTTAGAGGATGAGATTTGTAGTTTATATGATTAAACCCTCTGAGGTTTGAATAAAAACCAATATCTTATTATCTTCTGCCTAATCCTGTGGACTTGAGGTTCCTCATGCCCATCCAGGGGAGAATGTTTTGGGCACTGGGCAAATACACCCCGGACAGGGTGCCAATCCATCACTGGGCACACACTCCCTATATAGGGGCAATTTAGAGCAGCCAATTAACCTTAAACCCATGTTTTTGGACATGTGGGAGGACACTAGAGAACTCCAAAAACAAACATGACTTAAAAACATAACAGCATACACAAACCTAATTGGATTTTGCATCCTTAAGTATGTGCACATCTAAATATCAGAAGATTCTTGGACATCACAGTACAGAACCATGGACAGTCCTTTGATGTTGCCACTTTTGCATCTATAACAGGTCTTATTATGTCCTTAGTAAACCTGGAGGTATAGCTGCAGGTGTGTATAAAGGATGCATCTGCTGTCAAGCTGAGTCAAACTGAATAGCAGATTGGCTCCGCTGTAGCGTCCCCAACAGGAACAAGTCAAAAGTTTGGATTCCAGTCTAATGTTCTGATTTACAAAGACGTCTGTGCTGCTTATAAACCTGTATCGATCAGATGACCGGTCACTGAAGTGAAACTGAATCCAGGTGTTAAAATTAAGAGCTTATGCTTTTTGGAAAATGCAAGTTTCCAGTTTTATAGCAACATTATGGGGAAGGACCACCAATGATTCTGTAATACAATACCATGTGTTCCTTTATCTCCTTCACATTATTTACACATTTGGACAAAAATATTAGGTGCTCCTAATCACTACAAACAGGTGTTTCTCTCAGTCCCATTACCATAGGTGCTTTCAACCTTGTCAAAACAGTTTAGGGAAGGCCCTTTTGTCCTAGTAAAAATTCCAACTAGCCATGTTTGCATGAGTTTGGTGTGGTCAAACCTATAACCCACACAAATCTCTGACCTCCACCTCAGCCAACACCTTTAAAATGAGACAGAGTGGAAGCTGTTTTTGTGCAAAAAGGGGACCGTTGTCACCGGAGGGTTACCTGACATTATGTTTAATAAAAGTGGTAGTTATGAGGAAATGGCTACCCGACTCAGAGCATCTTATTCGTCGGCTTCACAATAGCTGTCAGAAGATTTGGTAGATGAAGACCATGGACAGAAAAATCTATTTTTTCGAGCAGAAATCCCTCAGTGAAAGATATTTCAAGCTTTATAGCAACATTATAGGGAAGGTACTCTCCTGTTTCTGGATGACTGAGTCTGATGGGTTTTGACACCTGACTACATCCTGAACGTGCTTTAATGTGACGGCTCATAAAGTCAGTGTTGTTAATTCACACTGACCCACTTTTGTTGGTCTCACTCACCTGGTACACAGATTAATAATTCCCGGCTGTGTGCTGCTTCACTTTTCCTTTTCTTTTTGCTTCCTGTCAGGATGATGAAAGTACCCAGGCGAGGCTGTTTAAGTGACCACTGGAGCAGCTCTTTATTCTCTCTCGGAGAGATTTCTCTTTTGATAAGCGCAGCGCCCGTCTCGCTCTATGAGAGCTCACGCTGCTACGCATGGTCGAGTTTAAAACACAAGGCCTCTTCCTTTTCTGGTTCTCACCATGGTGTAAAAATCTCATCAAGCCACGCGGACGGCTAACCTTTTCCTCGGCTGTGATGTTGCATCAGATATGGAAAGCCGTAATTTGGAAACCGTCCATCAAAACAAAAACGGGGGCACTGTGAAAACGGGCAGACGTAGAGGAAAATAATTGAATATTTCATGGCGATGGGATTGGGGTAGGGGGCGGGGTTAGGGGGATGTAGCTCACCTGGCCATCCTGCTGATGATTTTCTCATGCTCAGAAGAATAAAAACAGGACGACCGGGACAAAGGGCCGCACGTCAAAACAAATCATCGAGGCCGATTCTCATTACACAAATCCGGCGGGAATGCCGAGGGTCTGTCGCATTACCTGCAGGAGTTTATTCAGCGCTGCGACATTTCTTTAAAAAATAAACATCTATTCATCTGCCGAGGATTATTCTCCTTTTCAACCAATGCCCAGGTCTCCTGAAGGAATTAACCGGACTTAACGTCTCACGAAATGTCTGGGGATTGAGTGAAAGTTAGCGAGGTGGTCGTCGCACGTCACACCTCTGAGAGCTGTATGGGGGTCGGAGGAAAGTCACAGGAAAGTCCAATCTCCAAAAGTGTGCAGTCGCATGTCAGAGTAATTAACGTTTATGGTTTTTTGATGTTTGATCATGATGTGGTCACAAACTTCTGGCACATGTAATGCTCGTGATTTGACCTGAAAGCGCTCGCAGTAAAACCTCGTTTTTATTATTTTCTGTTCTCATAATGAGTCTTTTTTTTTTTTTTGCCCGTGTCATCATGAGATTGCATTTTGATTAGCGTGCAAAGTGAGGCGCTCCAATTAAAGAGGCAGGAGTGGAGGAGCTGTGTCATTAGAGGAGCACAATGGCCTCTGAAACGAGGTAATTATTGCTTGAAAAGGTCAGCACAAAAAGTGCGAGTGTACGGAACATGGAACTTTGCCGTTTTTTTCCCTTCCAAAAACAGAGCACTTAATGATTCTGATGTTCACTTTAGAGCTCATTCAGGGTCCTTCAGAAGAAATGAGCTTTAATATTCTGTAAGATTCAGCTGTGAGTGCTTCGGGGAAGATCATTAGATCGGAACAGGATTATAGAGCATGTCAGCCAGTGACCCGCAGTGAGAACCAAACCCCCGGACCACCATCGTTCTGTAATACAATGCCATGTCTTCCTTCATCTCCTCCACATTATTTACACAAATGGACAAAAATATTAGCACACGTCTCCTAATCACTAACAAAAGGTGTTTCATTCAGTCCCATAACCGCAGGTGCTTACAACTCAAAACATGTTAAAACAGTAAAAATCAATCATTGGGTTGGGTCAGTTTGGTGTGGTCCAACCCATAACCTCACAAAGCTCTGACCTCTACCTCATCCAACAACTATAAATTGAAGCAGATTGTAGGCTGTTTTCGGTCCATTGGGACTGTGTGTGTTCTGGAGGGTTACCTGAAGAAGAATGTCAGAAGAATGGACTGATTGTTTTCACAGGTCGATGGAGACCATGGAGTTCTTGGGATTTCTTGCAGGAGCTTGAAGCAGATGGAGAAAGCCGGATTACCCTGGAAGATGCTGAAGACGCCTCTCAAAAGATTACCTGTTTATCTTTAAGGTACCCTCCAGAGAAAAGATGAGCTAAAGCTGTAGCTGTTGGTGCCCAACGCAAATGACACCCAAAAAGGTGCATGATCCCCCACAACCACAAACATACCTCAGATTACATGCCACACCTACAACCATGCTGCTATTTTTTTAGCATATCTCAGAGAGCATTTACCCAAAAACAAACTGGCACTGATGGTGCTGAGATGCTCCATCCAGTGAGACCCCTCCGTCACCTGCCAGGAGCATGCAGACCTCAGGTGGCAGATGGAGCTTAGCTTTTGAATTATCTTGATTCTTATGGCCCATCCTTTTCTCAATGCAGAACAATCCAGAACCCAGCCTGAGACTACCACCCCGATCCACCCAACAGAACCAGCTGACCTGCGGCAGGAAGTGTGATGGTGAGTGCAGAATATTATTTAAATATTTTAACTTCTCCTTATAGACACAAACTTTTTAAACTTATTTAAAT
>JAOUQT010000033.1:645120-658616 GCA_025769995.1 Xyliphius kryptos
CCCTCGTAGAAGAATAAGCGGAAGATAATGGATGGATGGTTGGTTGTAAAACTGAGTTAATAATGAGGTCAGAGTTTCACCTCATAAAGCGTCCTTCCCTTCACTGTTTGTTTCACACCGCATGCTCTGCAGTTCGTCCTCATCTTAATGAAAGAGTCTAATTATCCCGACGTCGTGCTGTATATGCAGAGTGCTACAGGAAGTGGCTTCAGATGCGCTGATTGTCTAAGTTTAGAAACAGTTCATAAAGGGAGCTCATTTTAATCACAGACTAAATTTGGGAACCTTCAGCGGTGAGATAAGCATCTCCATAAACCTGCTGCTCATCAAGTCACAGGCTGGCCTGCTATGTTTGTCCAGACTTTAATTAAAATTCAGACGTGGGAATTATGGGATTGTCTATGCTGAGGACTGTAATGTTGCTCTCAGGCGTCGTACAAGAGGGAACCTCAGAGACAGATGGATGCTTCAGGGCTGGGGTTTTAAACTATAGGTTGTTATGGTTGTTATCCTATAGGTTGTTATGGTAACCTTAAATGGCGATAGAGACAAAATCCAGTGTTTTAGGACTTTATATGTTATATATAGATCTATATGTTAAATCAGTAACCACATGTTTATACATAAAAGACAAAGACTAAATACAGAAAGTTTAGAACAAATAGTGTGTTTTTTCTTTAAACTCAATAAACGAGGTGCATTAAAAACAGTAATTTAATAGTTTATCACTAAACTTTGGTAAATCTTGTTTAAACACAGTTGGCCTCCTCTCATCTGGTCGCCATGGACACCTGACCCGTCGGGTTCCTTCTTCTCGCAGCATCAGCATGCCGCCTAATTACTCACTCGACCCCGAAACTTCACGAAGCCACACGCGCACGGTTCCAGCAGCGAGCTAATCCTGAGCTACAGACTAATAAGCTGTTTATTCAGAGGTGTAAATGCTCTTCTCACCTCGCTGCAGCTTAAACCTGCTGAACGCACTATTAAAATGATTACACTGTGGTTTCGTGGGCAGAACCCAACACCTCAGCGAGCAGAGCCGCACATCCGGTGCTTTGCATCAAACCGAGGTGGTGTGTTAAAGCCGAACGCGCCTGCGTCTCGCGTAGATAGATCCTCATGGAGTTTATAAACATCTACAAGATTTAATTCATCCTCACAGCGCTGACGAACCTTCGCACCCCATGCACACGTGCAGCATCTGTGGGGTGAGAGCGGCTGCAGCGTTTTTGGCAGCCTTGTTAGCAGGTTATGGCCTCCGCGTAGGAGGCATGAGCGCCACGCTGCCGTCTCGCAGGAGGAGCCTGGAGTTGCACCAGGAAAACAGATCTTGTTAAAAGCGTTGAGGATTAAAACAAATAAACTACAAACCAGTTTTACAATAACATTCTGTAGTCCACCTGTTTTTCAACATACTGTTAATCTGATTTTCAGGACCATGGACAGAGCAGATTTTCGTGTGTTGCGTAGGTACCGGTGGATCAGACGGCGCTGTGCTGCTGGACGTCAAACACCATGTACGCTCAATTACACACATCCACCTTACTGCTCCACTTTGTAGATATATTTTGTTTAAGTTATAACTAAAATATAAGTCTATATTTATTTATATCTATACCTATAAATCCCATGTCCCTCATTGACCCCTCACTAATTCTTCCACATCACCAGTACCTACAAAGCTGAAACTTGGCATCATAATTCCCTACCATGTCTTTGAAAAAGATGGAATCTTGCTTTCCTACCTTTGATTGTTCATTCGCTATCGTCATCGAACGCAACACCTCGGATGGATTGGCGCTTGGTGAGGACCTACAAAGCTGAAATTGGGCTCCATCATTCCTTATGGCGTCTTTGAAAAACCTATTGATAAATTCCCGTGAGAAAGCGAGTGTGTGGACGCCATAGTCACAACTCACACTATGTACATTCCATACATACATTACAGATGTTTAATCGCCCCAAACCCTCACTCTATAATAATACCTTCATTTAAATATATAACCTCCAAACACCATCACTCACTCAAACACAACTGAACTTTGAATTTTCCCGCTTTGTAACGTACCGCAGCACTGATATTCCGCGATATATATCACAATATATATTTACAAACCCGCCGCAGAGCTTCAGTAATCACTCAGACATCGCAGAAAAAACTGTTGCATATTTTTATTTAAAGAATATCATACAAAAGTTGAAGTATCTAATTGTTTAATGGACTGTGTGCGTTCTCAGGTGATCACATGACCCGAGCTCACAGCAGAGCACCACTGGATCTGCGGCGCCGCTGATGGAGTGAACATCTGGTGCTTCTGAATGACACGGCGCCACACACTCACCCACAGATGGTGAAGAGGTTCATACAAAGTACCTGGCACACACACACACACACACACCATGTACACACTTAAATCACGGTGTTATTAAAGTAAAACCACAGTCATAGTAATACTGCCTCATTTTACACAATTGCCATGTAACTATCTCTCTGATTTTCTGTCTCTCTCTCTCATTTGGTCTCACTGTATTCCCTTCTGTTTTTTTCTCTCTCACAGAGGCTGCTCCAAGGTTCTGGTTCTGTAGCTGGTGGAACACATGATTCTAGAACCCAAAGGCTCAGTTTTTACTGCAATAGATTTTATGGACAATGATGTTCGGACACACCTCCTAATCACGGAACGTAGGTGTTACATTAAGTCCGAGCACCTGGCTGTGTAGGCACGATTTCAGCAGTTTAGGGAAGGCCCTTATATACAGTATGTAAAGCCTGTGTGAAAGAGCTCATAGTTTCCATCGGCGTGAAGGGGTTCCAATACTTTTGTCTGTATTCGTTTCCTGATGGCGCACATACTTCACCCTGAGCTTTAGGTTCAGATTTCCCTCTAGTTTTGTGTTTCCGTCAGTAGGATGTACATTCATCTCGCGGAGTGAGCCGTCTCGCTCTCTGGCATGCGGTATCTCTCATTGTCACACGCCGCCTTCCCTCAAATTACTATTGGAAAGCTGAAAGCAATTGGTTTCGGGTGTATAATCGGCGCGACGGCGCTGCCAGCCAGCTGTTTTTTTGTATTCCGCCGCAGAACAGGAGCAATTAACGCGCCCATTGCTTTAGCTCGGCCCGCGTTTCCTTATTTATTTTTTATCCTTTGTGCCATTAGGCTCGGGGTGGCACCTGTCAGCGGCCGTCCCCTCTCCTTTGGCGTCCTCTCTGGAGTCCGGCGTGATTGATGACGGGTCAGGAGCGTGCGGCCTCGCTGCCTTTTCAATCCGTCCGCGGGGGAAATTGCTCATTTCTCGAAGTCCATTTCCATTTTTGCAACAAGACAACCAGGCCGAGTTTATATATTACTCTGGGCTCGGATGCTGAATCGTGATGAATTGTGCCACACATTGGACAAGAAAAATATTCATTTGCGAGAGGCCTTTCCCCCTTCCCTCACTTTCTCTCTCTCTCTCTTTGCCGCCGCCACCCTTGGCTTGTCAGCTCGGCGGGGTTACAGGCAAATGTAAATTTAAGCGGCCGTGACATTCTTATCCAGATAAGTGCACCGTGAGCCCTTTCACTTCATATCGGCGGAGTTAGGACTGTCACTTTGACATTGTACCCAACACGCTTTCTGGAGATTGCAAGAGTAGGTGGGGGGGCGGCGGCATTTCTAAATCCAAACCTCGTATCCCATTCGACGCGGCATTGACTTCAAACGAGGCTATTTGTCATCATACAGATTTACGTCGTCACTCACAGACATTTATATCATTTTAAGCTGCTGGTGGCGCAGGACACGGCGAAGACTGGTGCCAGACGTTGGCACTAAAAATAAAAACACGCGCGATGTCATAATTAAGAGCTGAAAAGCGTAGAGAGCCTTTGTATACCCCCAGAACATCTGCAAATAACTTAAATACAGATCCTCATTAGGAGGAAACATCAGTGATGTACAGAACCTGTATGTGGAACCAGAACTAAAGGTGTAGCACCAGCCCACCAGCTTCGCCTGTTTGATGTTTGTCCCTCATTGCAGCTTTGACAGTTTTTAATGTTCTAGTGAGATTCTGGCAGTGATTTTGGGCGACCGGGCCTGACTGGCACGTTCTGATTATCTTTTCCCCTAAAGTGATGAATGGTTGAGGTCAGCGCTCATTAAATCAGTCAGGTTCTTCTTCACCTGACCATGAACTCAGTCAACTCAAATATGGAAATTCCCAAATCCATCCTTGGTGGCACAGTGGGTGATGGTTAGCACATCCGCCTCTCAGCGCTCGGGATCCAGGTTCGAATCATTTACATTTGGTCATTTAGCTTGATGGCTGAGGTAAAAACACAGGGGCAGCAGCCCTGAGGGTTAGGGGCCTTGCTCAAGGGCCCACACTTCAGTGAACCTGGGATTTGAACCCCCAACCTTCTGATTGATAGCCCAACAACAAGACCACTGTGTTACCACATCTCTTCTCATTCTTGTCTGGGTGAAGTTTCCATGTTCTCGCCGTGTCCATGACGGATTTTCTGAGGGTTCTCCGGTTTCCTCCCAAAGCTTAAAAATAGAGATTTATTTACATTTACATTTGGTAATTTAGCGGACGCTTTTATCCAAAATGACCAACAAGTATCCCACTTAATAGTTTAATAGTTGGGGTCAGAACATAGGGTTACACACAGAACCCCGGGAGCAATGCGGGTTCAGGGTCTTCAACCAACAGCGTTCAGATTGATAACACAACACACTAACCACTGAGCTACCACAACCTACAATTCAAGGTGAATTAGCTGCTCTTAAATTGCCCATATAATGTACAGACTAAGAGAGAGCGGGGCCGTCTTAAATACAGGATGTGACCAAAAGGGAACCAATAACAAAACAGAAGTAATGAACTAAACCAAAACCGCGGCACAACAAAAATGAAACAATACATGAAGCTCAAAGAAAACAAAACAAAACAAAATCCATGCCGAGGGAAGCGCAGGAACCTGGCACTGCCCTTCAGGCTTCTGTAGAGGATTAAGCAGATTAAGAGAATGACATGAGATTATGTTTAGTTGTGATTTGTTGTGATTCACAGAATTTTACTTCCAAAAAGATCTGATTCGGAACATCACCTTGATTTTGTCTTTAAATTGAGTCATAATTAATAATTTCAAACTTCCTAACACTCCCACAGCTGGAGGTCCAGGAGAGCATCCATCTTCCTGCTGTTGGTGCGAGACAGATGGCATGTTCCTTCTCGATCAATCAGGTGCCACAGTAACCAAAATAAATGATCGATTTGTCCCCGTACCTGTTGTGTGGGGGCAGATGTGCATGCCTGAAGTGCTCCCCAAAACAAAGCCCCGGGTGCAGACCGCCGGTTTCACCCACTTCCTGCATCCAGATTGAAGGTGGTGAAAACAATAAAGTGTGTCGTCCGTGAGCTGATTAAATCGTGTGCCTTTTTTTAAGCTGACGATTAGAGGGGAACATCTGGGAGACGAGCGAGTCTACATCTGTTAATGGGGCACGGCGCGCGCCAGAAAAGCAAACCTCGGCAAACTCGGCGAGAGGAAAAGAGTCGCGCCGGATGGCTTTAATAACGGCAATTAAGATTTTAATTAACCCCTGTGGTCTCTGCAGCTTCTTTCAACTGACGCGGTAAACTGGGGTGCAGAATCCACCACTGTTTTATGTAGCGGTCCCAAAAACAAGTGTCATTTTCAAATGGGCACGGTGGTGCCACAGCGGGTAGCGGACCGTTCCAGTCACCCAAAATGGCTTTACATGCCACAGTGTTAACACGGACCTATAGTGGAACTGATGTAGTGCGTGGGGCGGTGTCCACACACTTTTGGCAGTGCAGGGTTTTAAAGCAGCTAGATCTGAATCTGAATTCCTTTGTGCTGCTGGACGAGCGCGTGTGCGTTGTGTAAAGCTTGATATTGGCTTGTTTGTTAAAAGTCTGCATCCTGTGTTGATGTGAATTGCGTGCGGCACCATCATGTACCCTCAGAGTACAGAACAGCCCACAGAGCATCGACTTAAAAGCATTTCATCAGCTGGCTGGGAAACAAACCGGTGGATATAAACAGGGAAGGGCCTCTTACGTCCAAAAAACTGAAGAAACTGCAAGAAAAATCAATGTACTTTTCTGAAACTGGATTTGCAAAATGTGCCGCATCAAACCGAACGTTAAACACGAGGAACTGGGGAACAGAAGCAGCGCGGCTTGGCGCTGGATCCAGTTCTACAATTATTCCAACGCAGTCCCTCTTTTTCAGCCTAATCATCCAGACCTAACAGGAAGTGAGCGTAACAGGCTCTAAGCGTGATATTTGGGTCTCTGATGGAGCGAAATGGGTTTTGAACACTTCAGCCAGCAGCTGGAATCCACCGGGATCCGAAGAACCGGCGGCGGCGCACATTCCAGCATCGTAATAAGGTAGCGGTCAGTTTACACGATACGGCGGGATGACCGAGTCGGACTGTAAATTTTCCAGCGCTGGTTCATCAGATTCAGAAGATGTTTTTTAAATAGATGAAGAGGATGAATCTGCAGTGACTGGGGGGTCGCGTATACTGTCTGAGGCAGAAGAGACCACCAGAGGGCAGCAAAGCACAACCTGAGCCGGTCATCAGAACTGGGAATTCTGACTGGTAGGAAGCGGACTCTTAAACCCCTCTCGCTTCTTTACATGTCCGTATTGTTACGGCGGCGCAGCAGCCTTTATATTCCGCGGGAAGAGAAAAAGCCTTGGGACAGGAGCTCCACCATCTTTCTCACGTATGACAGAAATAAAACCTACGAAGACCGCGGATGGATTCATGCTTTCATTGCAGGCCAATGAGAAATAATCAAAATCCACTTCTCTGCCTCTGATCATCTGATGATGTGCCCTCAACTCTCAGAAGTTGCCAGATGATATTAGAATGTACTGCCATCATGTGGTTAAAGGCAGAATTACATTTAAAAAATCTTTGACTTAATTTATTCAGACAGAGCTTCCCAGCCACAAATAAGGCAGGCCATTCAGAGTCGGCCTGCGGGCCGTGTTTGGCCCATAGACCGGACATTGGACAGACCCCCTCTATAAGGAAATAAACAAACCCACAGGACCGCTAACTGATCAACTCGTGAGTCATGTGATCTAAACGAGTGTTGAAAGCAGAATGATCTCGCCGTCTGATTCCAACTTCCTCTGTTTGGATTCCTGAGTGTGATATCTGAGACTTTCTAACCTCAGAAATAAGTGCAGCTCACTTTGAAATGAACCTCGTCCCTTTAATACGATTGAGCCCTGAATAGCTGCCAAGTCGGCATGTCCTTCAGAAGAAATGGACGAGGGGTTGGGTACCGTTTCTCGGTCAAGGTGAGATGAAGGAAAGGCGTCACGTCAGCTAAATCAAAGCTGACTCTTATTTCAGCGGCTGACGGAGGCGCGTGGCCTTCTGCCGCCGGAGAACAGTAAAACGTTCTGACACACGGTAATGCGGCGGCTGATGGGCAGAGCCTGGGGGCTGCGTGGCTGCATGATTCACTGTACATGGAGCAGGACATCTTGTGTTTAAGCATGTGGAGAACATGTTCACCGGGGATCGGCTTGTATTTAATACGGAGGTAATGAATGGAAAGAATATAGACAGGTGTTTATAAAGATCTGCAGGAATTTTGGAGGACATGTGGGGGACATTTGAGACGGGGAAGAGGATGCGCCGTGTATTTTGGCCGTATGCTTAGTGGGAACAGTTTGGGGAAGGCCCGAGTTCCAACCTTGCGTTGTTCACAGACATAGCTGAGGGATTTTGCTGTGGAAGCCCTTGACTGACCCGCACCGAGTCCTGCTCTTTAAACAGGATGAATTAGAGAGTGTGAGCCCCTCTTATCCAATCAGTGCCTGACCTCACAAAGGTACTTCTGTGTGATTGGCCAAAAGTTACAGACTCCACAATCTTGTTTAAATCTTTGAGGGTCTGTCTCTCTGTTAAAGCTGCAAACAGGAGGACAGTTCAGGTCAGGACCCCAAAACGGCCGTTATACCTGTAACGTCCCGGTTCTCCTCTTCACACTCTGCAGTCTGTCTTCCCGTTGTTGCTCTGGATCCTCGCTGACTGTCACTGAACCTGATGATTGAATAACCTGAAGATGAAACTCTGGACTTTGAGGTTATTTGATCTGAACGTTCGTTACCTTTTTGAACGCTTTAGTTGGCGTCTATCTGCGTAGAGTGTTTAGCATGTTGAGCTCACTGTGGGCTTTAATCAGCGCTCTGGATAATAAGCACAAGGAAACGCTAAAGTCACGCTCTGTCTGTCTCTGTGGCGTGAATGAAAGGCATTGTGGGGGAAATGACTGAATAATAATTAAAGCGGCAACAAAGAAACTGTCCTCGCCGGCTCCTCTGCCACTGGATATGAATTAAACAGTCATCCTCTATCTCATCTCTCTTTTCTCTTCCCTTTATCTGGCGTTCATGGCGCTGAGGGCTTTATGTGGCTCCCACAGCTGAGTGTGTGTGTGTGTGTGTGTGTGTGTGTGTGTGTGTGTGTGTGTGTTTCAGAACAAAGCGGGGACTGTGTGGTCTGTATGGAGTAAGCACTGCTTTTAAATGTGTTTCTGCCACGACGCAAACACTCCTTCAACATCACGGGGGCTTTTTAAAAGCGCAGACCTCCGGTACACAGCACAGGAACCCACGCTGGCATGGGGAGGAAGCAGGACAGTCCTCATGAGAACTTTCAGAACGTCCAGTTAACAGAGAGCTGGAGTTCAACTGAGGTCAACTCTTTATTATCTATCATTACTTTACATTTAATGAAGAAACCAACGCAACAAAAACGCTCACTGTGTGTCTACACACTTTCTCTCTACAGAGACACTCTCTCTCTATCTGCACATACACACTTTGTGGTTTTTTTATTCCAATTTTTAAAGCTTCATTGGCATGACAAAATTAACATTTGTATTGTAACTGTTTTTTTGAAATGTGTTCCTTTTTTTGTAATAATACATACTCTCTCCCTCTCTCTCTCTCTCTCTCTCTCTCTCTCTCTCTCTCTCTCTACAAATGCACTCTGTCTCTCCCATGCATGCAGCTCCCAAAATTTAATTCATTCATTAACTTTCGCTTAATCCTCTATGAGTGTCCCTGGACACTCAGGTGCTGGACACTCAGGAAAGGACACCAATCTATCGCTGGGCACATTCACATTCACTAACACACACACATACACACATACACACACACACACACACACACACACACACACACACACACTATAGGGGGAATTTAGAGCTAATTCAGCTTGAATCCATGTTTTTGGACTGTGGGAGGAAACCGGAGGAAACCCACGTGGACACGGGGAGAACATGAAAACTCCATCCAGATTGGGATTCGAACTAGGAATTCCCAGCACTGAGAGGAGAACATGCTAACCACTAAGCCACCGTCCCCTTCCAAACTTGTGAACTATTTTTATGTCATAATTTTATTACACAACATGATAAATAAATGATTTGTAAAAGAAAAAATCTCTGCACACACACTGTTTGCACATGCACACACTTTCTGTCTCTCTCTCTCTCTCTCTCTCTCTCTCTGCACATATGGACATGTTTCTTGCTCTTTTTGCACATATATGTTCCCTCTGCATATACACACTCTCAGGCAATAATCTGGATGTATACACAGTGGGACCAGAGCGGCGCCGGACTGCGGTCAGTCACTGTATAAACCCCCACAGAACTTATTCATTCTAATCCTCTAAAACATTTTAAATAAGGTGCAAAGATTATTTAGCAGGACAGAGATTTTACATGAAATCAGTTCCAAATGAATTCTGTAACCTGATGATGAGGGGAGGCGGAGTCTCGTCTGAGAACGGTAACCGAGTCACCGGTTGTGCAGGTGTTTGATGAGCGACGACACAAAACGATGAAAACAGAGAACAGCGGTAACGAACGGGAGCTTAACACTGAGCAAGAAAATCAAAGTTGGTTTGTTCCTCCCAAAAAATAGCTCCCTGGTCAGCTCTGTTGAACTCGGGTTTTATAAGTCGATGTTCAGGCTTTGGCTTCGCTGTGACCCCATGTTCAAGTCTTCACCCCCACAAATAATTAAAGCTGCAACAAAACATTGTCTCCGAAATCATCCTCCGCCGTGATCTCATTGTCCGGGTGGGGGTGGGGGGTGCGGGTGAGAAGGGAGAGGGGTGTTATTTATTCTCACCAGTAAATGAGATTGTCCTGCCGAGTGCCCTGGGGTCCGGCACCGAGCGGTTCACTGGGGAACGTGGTGTTGCAGCATAAATTAACACCTGAGCACTGAGAGTTTGGGCAGGGCCCGGGGCCTCTGGGGTCGCATGGCATCTGTCCACACTCTGGGTTTTCTCCATTATCACAGGAGCGAAGCTCCAATTAGCTCCGCCGCTCACCAACACGAGGCCGCGCCATCCACCGAGGGGACGTAACGGGGCCTCGCACTTCTGCAACGAGTTACAAACACTCCATTAAAATGATATTTCGTCCAAAAAATAAATCCAGTCTCCGTACAGCGGGTCAGTGTCGCTGGCGTCTCGGCGGAGCGCCGCAGCTGTTGAATTAGCAACAACACATGTCTGTTTGCTGAGTTGTTTTCATGAATGTGTAATTAGAGCTTCAGCATACGAATGTGAAGCAGAAGGTCGCCGGTTCAAATCCCAGACAAAGCTCAGGTGTAACTACATCTACTGACTCCTGTAGGTCACAGGCGTTCGTCAGCGTGCTGTTTAACTTTACATGGTGTCTGATGATTGTTAGTTTATAATTCAAGGAATTAATCTGTTTTATTACTAATTGTTTATTACAGATTATTTTAGGAACGGGTTGCTTGTGGTTTGTACCGGTTTTATACAGAAAGCATTAAATATCATAAAAATGTACTTTGTTGTGTGGGATGTACTGTGTCTTCTGAACTCTTTCTTGCAGAAGATACCATTAATAATAAGATATGTGTAATTTCCTGTGGAATGTACCATTTCCTGTAGAGCATTCATTATGCAATCTGACCGTTTCTGTGGAATGTACCATTTTGAAATACAATCTAGAAATTATTCCACTAAATCCTATACTTGGTTAGCACGGTGGCTTAGTGGTTAGCATGTTTGCCTCTCAGAGCTGGGGATTCAGGTTCAAATCCCAATGTGGGTAGAGTTTCCATGTCCTTCCTGTGCCCAGCAGTAAATTTGGTTCCCTGTCCTGGGTGTATCCACCCAGCGATCGACCCTTGTAGCGGATTAAGCTGAAGATTGGTATGGGTTCTCCATGCCCATCCAGAGGACAATACAGCAGATACACCCAGATCAGGGTGGCAATCAATCACTAACACACACACAAGATATAGGGGCAATTTAGAGCAGCCAATTTACCTTGAATCCAAGTTTTTGGATTGTGTGAGGAAACCAAAGAACCCAAAGGAAACCCTAACAGACACAGGCAGAACATGGAAGCTCCACCCAGATCAGAATTCAAATTCTCATCGTTTAAAGGTGAACATGCTAAATTTTGGAATGTACTCTTTCTTGTAAAGTCTAGTGCCTCTGGTATAGATTTTTGTACAATGCACAGATGAACGGCACCTTCTTTTTTTTTTTTTTGCAAGGAGAACTTACAAAATAGGAACTTGTCCACCCTGCAAGGGCATCAGAACCATGACCATGTGACCTTCACCTTCAAAGCAAACCTAAAGGGTTTCATATGTAAAGATGCTGAAGTTAAACGTTTTCTAACAGAACGCTTCAAAGTGGCTGAGATGCTTCTCACGGTTCCTCACACTTCTGTCTCGTGTCAGTATATTACCTCTGATTTTGCTGTGACGGCTGCTTTCAGGAAAAGAAAGTGGATCCTCCTCTCTCCTCTGTTTCTTCACCAATCAGAGCGCAGGTCTGGATTTCCACCGAGTGCGAGTAATGATGCAAAAGCTGTTGATCAGCTCGTTGTGATTTAAGCATCCGAAGGGGCTGTAAAGCACTGATTCATGTCATATCATTATCCGTAGTGTTACACCAGGGCCTCCTCTCGCTGGCGCCGGCATATTGGAGGAGGGAAGGCAGATAATAGAGTGGCGAAGTTTTGTGCAAGCGGAGCATGCCATGTTTTCTTTCTGTCATTATTGAGTGCTTCATATTGCTAAGAGTTGAGCGTTGTTGAAGCTAATAGCGCCCGGGTTGCTAAGAGTCCCCTGGGGCACCAGAAACTAATAATCAAACAAAGCGAAGAACTCCAGTCACAGGGCCCAGGCGAGGCTGCTGAGCTCGACTCATTTATGAGTAATTAGCTGTTGGATTTAGTGAACTCGACTACTCCTCTTTTAAATGAGTCCCGCGTTAGCGCTCAAAGTGCAAATGCTGAGAAGTAGCTGGTTCACGGAGCGAACGCGGCAAATGTCGCGTGCAAAACGAGTTTACTTTTGATGCCAAGTCTCTTACAAACAATTACAGTGTGGGAGGAGTTTATAAGAGGAGTTTTGGTCGTTTTTATATTAATCTGATTTATAGGATCAAGTGCGCAGATTAAGAGTTAAGTCTATATAAAATATATACAAATACATACAGACTAGTGAGGGATATAGATATAATACCTGCTCTGTGAGAGTTCTGATCATTAGCGGACACAAAAAGAAACAGACTACATTCTGGAGTTACAATCTGAAAGATCAGGACCTTAATGGACCCTGCAGCTCGAACTGAAGAGGTGACCCTAATAAAGTGGCCAGTTTGCAGCCGTATTACATGATCAACTGTAGATGGGTTCATCTGCTGTACTTTCATATTCCCAGTGAAGCTTTGACCTTTGTAAGGCATTACCTTTGTACAGAGTGGA
Organism: Xyliphius kryptos; assembly: GCA_025769995.1. NCBI lineage: Eukaryota > Metazoa > Chordata > Actinopteri > Siluriformes > Aspredinidae > Xyliphius > Xyliphius kryptos. The sequence continues at coordinate 657,949 of JAOUQT010000033.1, forward strand.
TTTGTGTGGTGGGTGGAGCTTCCCGTGTGTGAGCTGAATCGGGGTCGATGGATAAAACAGAGCGGACCGGCGCAATAAATCTGCGTCCGTCACGTCCAGCCGCAGTGAGGCGATGAAATACAGCAGCGGGAGGCTCGTGCTATTTGCATGAAGTGATTGAACACGTTGTCCTTTAAGCAGAATGTCAAACTAGTGGACAGGCGCTATTGAATCGTCCCGACTCGGCCTGCCAGTTTCCACTCGCCGTTGTTGGAATGCCGCTTGATGGATTGGATGGCGCCGGTTTGAGGCAGTGAGCTTTCGGCAGCGGCTGGATAAACACACGGGCCGGGCTCTCGCACCAAGGACACGGCTGCTGGAGCTCGTCAGCTCTGCTGAGGAACGGTTCAGGATCTCAGATTGATGCTCTAAAGCTGATCTTATAAACACAGTGTAGCGCCTAAAATTAAAATCCTTATGCATTAAATAAAACAATCAGTTTGGATCAATAAATGAAAAATCAACATATTTAAAAGAAACCTGTAATCATGACGACGGGCCGGGACCCACTCGAGTCATGATGCTCTGCAACTCTAAGTTCAACAACGTAAAAGTTGTGTTTGAGTGAGTGATGGTGTTTGGAGGTTATATATTTAAATGAAGGTATTATTATAGAGTGAGGGTTTGGG
>JAOUQT010000033.1:712330-740654 GCA_025769995.1 Xyliphius kryptos
CCCCCCAACCAGAACATCCCAACCCATCCACCCCTCTCCCTCCAACACCTGTGCTCCGAGGTCGGGTACTAGATCCAGTTCATTCCAAAGTTAAGGTGAAGGTCCCGACACTTCCTTCCTTCAAACTAAACTCTTTGTGCTCCGTCTGCAGAATGTAAAATGTCTTAATGTCTGTTCACTCCAAACATCGTCTTGGGAGTTTCCTCCTTGGCCCAAAGATTACTAGGCTGCTAGTGTGCTTGCTCTAAAGTATACACACTGTCCCTCCACCTCCCTCAGTGTGGGGGAAGGGGGGGAAATGGTCCAGATCTCATTCTGTTCTCTTATTCATACAGAAAGTTCCAGAGTTGTCTTTTTTTTCAGTTCTTCAGGGACGTTGAGAAACTTCTGCATATTGGAGCTTCATAGAACCCGTAGCTTAATTTTAGATTTAGGTGAATGCAGCAGAGCGGCGCTCATAAAGGCTTCGAGGAGCAAGACTTACAGCACTGATCACCGTAGAACTTGTGGTTACACACACCGTTCTGAGGAACCAAGTAGCACCAGGGAAAGTAATCCACACAGGGCTGGTCTGCTGGGATAGGACACAGAAATAGCAATACACATTCTCATTAAACAGATTTTATAAATGTTGATAAAGCAGCAGGTGGCGCAGTTCCACCTACGTTTTTGTTTTAGTTTGTCAATATTGTGCTCGTGTTTAAAAGTCCTGTGTTTAAACTTACTTACACACCAAGGGATGCAATTACATTGTTTCACCACAAGATGTTACTTTTCATGTCCCTATTTATACAATGTTCATGACGTGCCCTCTGCTGGTGAAGAGGAGAACATGCAGGTGTTTTATTGAATGGGCCTTCCCCACATTAGAGGGCAAAGTGAAGGTGCTGTTTTGACAGGGTACCTTTGAGAGAGGGCCGTGGGGCAGGACCTGGTGGAGGACAGAATTGTGTGTTACACGCCCGGGAGTAAACAGGTCTGTGGTGGTCCGGACACCCTGACGAGGGTCGACCGTGTCGTAGACACTGCACGGTGCGCGTCTGGACACCCCCACCACATGACACAGTGCACTGCAACATACAGAGGAGCGACGGTTCATACACACCTGCTGCTCGTGATCTATGAGGAAGTTCAAACCTTAGACTTTGCTTACCTGTTGCCATGGAGACGAGTACCACCCAAGGACCATGGTGCTGACACCTCTGCCCAGAGTGAGTGGGGGAGCAGGTGGGTGGAGCTCAGCACACAGACCTTTATTACAGACCTGTTGAAGGTCCGCAGGAACGGTCCGAAGGTTCCTACACCTCCGTGTTGGTAGTTCAGTGAAGACTCCACCAGAATCTCTCTCGCCGCAACGCAGCTCTCTCCTCCTGACGCCACTGCCACACGACGCAGAGCACTGAGGAGTCAGCAGAACGTTTTCACTCACCAGGTTTCACAAATCGCAGAGTTAAGTGTAAGTCTTTGGTCGCAGGTTTCAGATACCTCGCTCCAGGCCGTGGTGGTCCACTGCAGCCGCTCGTTTTTAGGGCAGCGGTTCATCACACAGCTCTCCTGAGTCCGGGGTTTCAGCTGCAGCTCGCACATCCCATCATGAAGAAGCTGAGCACCAGAGATCTGATCCACAGTGTGACAGAACACACTGCGAGCCTTTAAACCCCGCCCACAAGTCTTCGAACACTGTACACACACAAAAGCATTAAGCAGAGCTGCAAGGACCATGTGTGTGTGTGTGTGTGTGTGTGTGTGTGTGTGTGTGTGTGTGTGTTCTAACCGGAGACCAGGGCCCAGTTCCCCACTCTGGGGGACAGGAGTGTGTGTTGCAGGGCTGGGTTTGTGCAGGAGAGGGTGCAGGGCACAGTGTGGGTGATGCCAGCTCCTCACGCTGGTACATCACTTTTCTGACGCAGCGCACGGTGCGACTTTGGTGACCTCGTCCACACGCTACACTGCACGCACTCCACTTTCCTACAGACCAACTTGAACACAGAGACATAGAATCAAAATCACTGACAGCGCTGTGACGCTTTAATTCACCATTCCTCTAATTCACCACAAGATGGCACCAAACACGTCTCCATTTTAATGTCATATTCTAATTAAGCTTTTAAACTAAAACATCAATTTAGAGCTAACATTCTGTGATTCTTTAATAATTGATTACATTCTGTTTTTTAATAATTAGAGGATTTGAAAATTTTTGTTATAATTTATTAATCGTTTTTTGCTCAGATAAATGGTTAAACCACATAATCAATGACATGCGGAGAGTTTACCACAAGAGGGCGACATTACCGTTCGTATTGTATGTAGTTACAGCCTAGAAACTAACGAGAAAGAAAAAAACGATACACACATTTAAAAAAATCTAAATCGACGCAACATTATTTATTTCTATTTTTATTTCAATATAAAGCTGAATTTAGTTTTTAATCTGGAAATAAACGACCTGCTTAATGATTCCAAATGAGCAGTGATACTGACAGCAAACTAAAAACTAACCAAGAAATAACCTCCACCTTTCACCCATCATCAGTCCTCTCAACCGATGCACTAACTACCCCTCACTATTCATCACGTTCTTAGTGTCCTCCAGGAAACCCTCCCAAAGAGATCTACCTCCATCTTTCAACCTCCCCCTTTACTCAGGGATGTGATCTTGACTGACCCACAGTCCCAAATCCTGATCTTAACCTCATCCAACAGAGACTGTGAAGCTGTTCCTCTAATCCAACCTCAGTGTCTCCAAACACTCATGTGGATAAAGGGAGTAAAACATCCCATGAACACCCTGCTACAATGGGATGACCTAAAATCTTCTGTAGGAGTCTCCATACTTTCGACTGTATAAAGTATTTTGATTTTTAAACCTGATGACGTGCGCGATTTATTTTGTAGGTTGGGCAAAAACTATATCTGGGCAGTCCGGAGGGCGTCTGTGGGGAGAGTTGCGTCCAAATGACCGTAAACTGCGAGCAGCTCATCCATCAGCCGACGTCTCGCTAAGATAAGTGCTGCACTCGTCTTCTGTGGCTCTCTGCTGGCTGCGGATGAAAGGCATCTTTAAAAATAGATCTGTAAACACGGGGAGATTAGAGCAAACCTCAGCGGTCGGGAGAATCTGGGCGAGGATGTTGCGTGTGCATCAGCCTTGACCGCGTAACACGGACGTTAGGCGAAGGCCTTCATTAGCCCTGAAGGCGGAGATAAATTGATAGGAGCAGCGGCTAAACTTGCAGAAGCAGAAACCTTCAGCCGGCGCATCTTTAATGCTTTCCATGTGCACATCCCGCCACGGCGTGTCACTGGTCAGCCGGGGGACTCTCCCGCCTCGCGGCATCCGCTCTTGGCGTGGATTGGGAGTGGTATTCCAAAAGCCTTGCAATTAGACTGAGAGCATGTCTGGGTGCATCGCGTGGAATCCAGGACCTCACTGCACTTCTGTAACACCATTCCTCTGCGCTGGCACGACCTCAGCGCCCGCCCGAAAGAAAACACCCTCCAGCTAGCACTCCCCGGCCCGTGCCACTGCAAGGATGAAATCTAAGCTGCTGGTGGTCACGGAGTGGGATACAGGGTGAATTTTTAGCACTCTGTGGTGAAGGAGTCGTGGTTTGGAAGCTGTTCTAGATTTAAGAGCATGGGGAATGTTTGTGGGCCTCCACTCACTTCCTGCATCTGTTTATTGTGAAGATAAAAGTTTGAGGGGTTTGGAACAAGTCACAACATGTAATCAGGAACAAAACTGCCAAGTGAACTGCAGTTCAGTTGATATCTCAAACACCAGGGACAGTTTCTTGGCTCTTTGACTCTGAGCTATTGATACGTTATCAGCGCCACTGATCATACAGATGGACTTTGTAGTTCTACAGTTACATTCTGTAGTCCATCTGTTTCTCTACATACTCTGTCCCCTTCACTCTTTGACGCACCAGGACTTTCTGACTGGAAGAACGCAACAGCTCCATTACCACCACGTTGAGCACGGGGCTCCCCACAGGGCTGTGTAGTTCTACATAACACCTGGTTCCTGAACCCTTAAGAAAACAGAGGTTCCACTGTACATTTTTAAAAATAAAAAAATCTCAATGCTCATCTGATTTTGTACTCGTCTTTTATCTCGGAAAAAAGAAGGGAGAGGCATGCGTCAGACAGCGCAGCATTCATGTCACCATGGTAACCACTATTCATTTACCTGTTACCATTCTCAATAAATTTGTGTTGATGTTCGGAGGCAAAATATCGAGGCGCGGATCTAACCCGCGGTGTTTAAATGTGGATTTTGTTTCATTAAGGAAAAGTTTCAGTTTCCTAAAGTAATCACTCCTAAATTTGAATGCATTTGTAACTTTAAATGTGTTTCTAAAGGCTATTTTCAAAAGTATATTTTGTCAGTTTGTATTCTATAAAAGTGGGTCGCCACTTAATCACCATGAGAACATGTGGATCCCGGGTCGTGACCCGTGCAGAAGCCCTGCTGTTCATAACTGTACTTGTATTGTTGAAATGACAAATCAAGCCCCTTAACTACTTAAATACTTCAATCAGGACCCTCACAGAGCAGGTATTATTAGCGTGGAGGCTAATTCCCAGCTCTGCTACATGACTGACATGACTGTCTTTCCTCAAACTTATATAAACTCTGTAAATACCAGACCACAGATCTGAAAGTAAAAGCCCCAGCAGCTAGCGGTTTTAAGAACAGAACATCTTACTGTGCAGAACAGGGCTGAATGTTACAGAGTTGGGATGCCAGCACAGGTTTGGTCAGGGGGTCACACAGGGACGAGTTGACCGGCAAGAGTCCGTCCCGTACACACACCGCTTTCATCGACACACGGCCTGAAAAAACAAACCATTTTTAATTTATTCATTTATTAATTTCAAATTATGTTCCATCAAACTCAGTGAGACGTTACACCTTCACTCAACACTGACCTCCTGCACATGAGGCAGAGCAGTCCGATCGCATTACACTCCAAGTGAAATTTGGTTTTCTCTCCAGTGTGTATTCCCACGAGACACCAAGGTTCTTACCCTGCAGGAGGATCTGAGAGAGAGACAGAAAGACAGAGGGACAGACAAAAAAGACAGACAGTTGAAGAAATGAGAGATGAAGATGGAGAGACAGATGGAGAGAGTTTATCAGATGAAATAACTCAACATTCTTAATGAATAAATAAAATGCTGAAAATAATAAATCTTTTATTAAAGTAAGAAAACATTTAAAGTTTTGCTTCCACAAGACTGAAGAGATCACAGTTACAGTCACACCGTGAATTTGAACTCATTACAGACAAAACATCTGAACACCAAGGATTCAGAAGTCGCTCAGAAGGTTCTTCCAGCATTGGAAGAAATATTTTAGATTTTGAGTGATCTGTTCCTAAAATCTGAAGAATTAATTTTCACAAACTTTTGGCCGTGTAGTCTCCATCAGATGTTGTAAAACACATCTATGTGATGTATTCTTCACAGCAGCCTGTAAGGCTTAAACCCTGCTACCTGTATTAGTAAATCCTTTGCAGAACTTTTGGAAAACCCAAGATAGTCTCCGAACACAGCGGGATGCAGCAGTTCCACGGTTTAAACAGGCTTCAGTGCGGGTGTGTGGGAGTCAGTACCGGGCTCCTATTTTCAGAACCACGGGTCACAGAGTTCGCTTCTCTTGCGAATGCTTGAGCGACGGACACGCCTGTGCACCCTCCAAATCTGGGCTTCACGATGACCTTTTGTATTATCACCAGTGAGTTCCTGTAGTACTGACCCACATTCTGCTGATGGACTGGGTGGTCCGGTAACCTCTCTGCGTGACTAACACTGGCAAAACGGAAACGTAGCAGACCTGAGCCCAGGTCATGCCAGGCTGCCCGAGGTTTGGCTCTAACAAAGTGGAAAAGTCAGAAAAGAGCAGCCTTTGTTCCATTCACAAACTGGGGATTTTTCCATCTATGATCTGGCAACCTGCTGCACTCAGGGAATAACTGTGGCAGCAGAAAGCTGAAAATACCAACACCTCACATGGCAACCTGAACAAAAGTACAATAAGAAGTCTTTCATTCTGTTTTTTTATAAATGCGTCTGATTATTGCAGATTATTTAATCCGTTCCTGAAAACCCAGCCGAGAATTATGAGACTTCATTTATATATCCATTTTTCTCGTTTATGTTTGATCTTCTGAGTTCATAGTGAGATCTCATTTTGGAGGCTGATGAACATGTCTGACTCTGCACTGATCCATTTGTAAAACATTTTCTGTTGAGAGGTTTGAGTTACTGAGGAAATAAATGAGGAATTTAGAGAATGGTTTTAAAATGTGTGAGAAAGTGTAACGATGAAGAAGAGAAGTGTGGAAATGGGAGAACATACTGTACATCTAACCCAAACCTCTCCTCTGTAAACCTGGCCAAAATTTACAGCTGGTCCTTAAAACAGAGAGCGTTTCCATCAGAACCAGAGCGAGTCAGCTGACCTCGGTGTGTATCAGCAATAAAGTCTGCTTATAAAGCCGTCCACACCGATCCTCATCTCCGGACTGATCTCCCAGAGGAACAGCAGAACTAAAACCATTTCCCAACCTGAAACCGTCCAGAACATCCTTCCCAGCAGGCACGGGGCTCTGTGTTAAATGGAACCTTTATTGTGGGTCCAGGATTGAGGTCAAAGTGGCGTGAGGTCATTCTGATAATTCATGTTGATGATGTATAAACACCGTATGGTCACAAGTTTGTGGATGTTTAGTGGTTTTATTACAGAAAAAAATTACAGAATGCCACTAAGACTATTTTCTGTTTTGAACCCGTATGTTCTACAGAACCCAGCTTTTTATTTGTCCTAACCCCTTTAACTAAAACTGTATAGATCAAATTTTATAAAGTATTGTAATGTTTTCCTAATTATGGGAGTCACTTCTAATAGCAGTCGATTCTACACCACTTTATTAGAAACATCATATTAATTTTTGTTTATATTAATAGAACATCTGTGTTTTATGTAGGTGTCCACATATTTTTAACGTATTGTTAAACCTTGCTGTAGGTTCACAGCATGGTCGAGAGGCGAACAGAAGTGCCCGTGTTCCAGTGGTTTGCAGAATGCCAGTCCACTTTGGACTCGCTTGACCCGGTTTCAACCGACCGCAAGAATCTGCTGTTCTGCTTCAGACCGAACCCCTCTGGGAAACCTGATGTGTTTTGTCTGGCCAGAACCTTCACAGAACCATGTTAGTATGTGTTCTTTTGTTTAAGTATGCAGATGGAAAGAGAACCAACCGGTCCAATGTTCCTCGCAATCAAACTGTAGAGGGGCATGTTAGTAGCCACCATAAATACTCTGATTGGCTGGCAGGTCTGCATACTGTAAATCCCAAAAGAGGAAATCTCTGAGGGAGGTCCACGTTCTAAATCCTAAATGTAAGTGCCTTCCTCCTGACGTCTAATCATTGTAATCAGAATAAATACTGGATCTGTGTCTGTGTTTGGCGTTCAGGTTTCTTTCACTCTACAGAACCGTGTGGAAAGTCTTCTATGCGTGTCATGAGAGAACTTTTTCATTAGTACAGAAAAACCTATTGATCGCTATACTAATAAAAGCCATCACTGAGTACCCGAGTACCCACCCACAAGGCTGAAACCTGTCAACGGATTCTTGCTTTCCCAAATTTAACACCTCGGATGGATTGGCGCTTGGCGAGTATCTACGAAGCTGAAACTCGGCTCCGTCATTCCTTCTGGTGTCCTTAAAAAACTTATTGATAAATTCCCGTAAGAGAGCGAGCGCGTAAACGCCGTAGTCCCAACTTACTCTTCATACATTCCACATATACATTTCAGATGTTTAATCTCCCCAAACCTCACTCTATAATAATACCTTCATTTAAATATTTAAACTCCAGACCCCATCACTCATTCAAACACAACTGCCTTTCACTTTCAAACTGTTAGATGTAAAAATGTAAAACCATTTAAACCTTCCATTTGCTGTCTCTTTGCTGCTGAGCATGCAGATTTCCCCACGTGGGACTATTAAAGGCCTATCTTATCTTATCTTTATCATGTTCTCCACGGTCGCACAGCACGGAAAACAGCAGCTAGAGTTTTGATTAGATCCGAATAATTGTTCCATCAAAATCGCACTGCTTGTGTGGACAAAATATCCTTGGCTCCAGAAAAAAGCTCTGTTCACAAGGTGCAGGTTTTCTTTTCAGCCCCTAACAGACTCACTGATGGGCAGCAGTGATAGGGTTCTTCTACACAGAGCACTAAAGAGAAGGAAAGGAGGCCTAAAACATTAAATCACAGAAAGATCAATTAAAAAAGAGATCAAGAAAAAGAACTTTGGAGAAGTTCAGACAGAAAGACAGAAAGGTGGTGAGAAACTGGTGGTGGGCGATTAATAAGTCTACTGTTATTTATCAGAGAATAAAGAAGATGAGATGAAAGGAATTGAAATGAGAATAGAACAATGACCTCAGCAGTAGAGAACCTCTCGGTTCCTTTATGATGATGACAGATTCATCTGATGCTTCAGGCTAAAGTTCTCCAGATGAATGTGGTTTACAGAGAACATCCTGCCTGAACCTGCTGTGAGCTCTGATCACACGTTTTACGATCAGACCTCCCGTTTATAAAGTTTCATTAAAAAATCGATTGATAATCAATCGGTCATCGTCAGATTTTACAAAAAATCACCGTTTACTAAAAAACAAATAAAAAGATGTTGCCGTGAAGCTCACTGCCGTTGCTGTGGTAACATTTTCTAACAGTTTGAAGCGTCACACACCCAGCTTCCAACTCAAAACTTAAATCCAAGATGGCATCATTCAAGATGGCCGCCATGTTTCCCACTTCTAAAATGACTGAGATAAGATTAAATCCCTTATCTGTGTTTCCTAACGTTTGAGACTCTGTAAAAAATACAGATCACTCACTTCAAAGATCAGGGTTTGATTGGTAGGTCCTGCAGCGTACAGACTCTCAGGCTGATTAATCGGTCGTCGATAAAAAAATGTTGTCCCGGCAAAGTGGAATTTTCCCGGCCAGTCCACCGTCCAATCAGCCGTCAGATAGTAGGAGTTCTGATTCGTACCTCGAACTGCCAGGTAGCTTCTTGAGACCTCCATCTCCTGAATGCGGAGACTACGAGCGCCGGCGGGAACCGTTACCACGGAATAGTATTCTGTACAGGGAGAAGAAAAAAAAACGTGAATGAAAGGAGCAAGAGGTGATGAGACCGAAGAGGAAACAGAAGAGAGGATGTGGAGTGTAAGAGAGATGAGACAGGTGAAAGAGGTGAGACAGTGAGAGCGGTACTACCGTTGACTCTGTGCTGGACGGTGTACTGTCCACTGTACCGGTCGCACGTGGAATTATCTCCTTTACAAACTCCACAAACATCCAGAGCTGCAGCAGAACCCAAAACATGATCACATCCCACCGACTACACAGAGAGACAAAGAGACCATGTGAGAGACAGACGAGAAAAAAAGAAAGGCAGACAAAAAGAGACAGAGGCTGTGTAAATTAAAGACAGACAGAGAGAGAGAGAGAGACCATAATGGAGATAGAAAGAGAGACAGAGAAACAGCCAATACACATTTCTATTCCATTCCTATTATTATTCCTATTTAGGCAGAGAGACAGGAAGAGAGACATGATGCAGACTGTGACAGAGAGACAGGAAGAGAGACACAATTTTATACACAATATTAGAGAACAAAAATGAGATACAAAATAAGAGACAAAGCAAGCGACCGTGTTGTGTGTGTGTGTGTGTGTGTGTGTGAGGCAGTCAGAATGGCATCATACCTCACACACTCCGTCTATACACACGTCCGGCGAGTGATCCGAACAGGATGTCCCGTCCTTCACTTTGCTGGACATGGCGAAGAAGAAATCGAAATCCTCAGCGATGCAGTAAAGCTTACAGACGTCTGCATCTGCACACCAGAAACAGCTGGTCGTGATGTCACAGTGCTTACATACTCATTAACATAATAACTCTCCGTTCAGTAATTAGGATCAGCACCAGTACCCTCTCTGACAGACCCAGGGTTCTGTTGGATTCTGTACACGGAACATGATCCAGATTTCTTTAACATAAATAAAATGTATATTATATGTGTACCTTCTACTTTGGTGTAGGGTTTCCATTTATAGTACCAGCCTCTGAAGGGTCTGCTGTTGTACTCTGCACACTGCTGCGCTCGGAAATCCAGAGCGCCCTGCTGGCACGGCCTGGTGTTGCACAGCTGGTACAGACGACTCGAACCCTGGCAGAACCTCCCACTGTTTTGCGGCCTTCAAAAAAATGTAAAACACAGCTGTTTAAATCAGACAGAAACACACATTCCAATCGTATCGATGCCTGATATACATTATGTTAAATCTTAAAATACAAATTCAAATAAACAGCGAGGCGATTCCTGAGCTGCACTAAACCTGTCGCAGCAAGTGTTCATATATTGTGTTCTATAATTTGGCCACTTGATGGCAGTTTTATTGTTAGAGAAACCGGAATCCTGTTACTCAGCGACTAGATTAGAAGATCAGATTATTCCCGATTCAGCTTTCAATAAAGACATTTATGAATGAAACCTTTATTTTTTTATAAATAAGTGTAACTGTGCTCTGCTATGTGCGGGCCTAATAACACCTCTTTCCTGAGCTTTATAAACAATAATGCCACGCCCCCTCGTACGGTATTGCTGTACTAACACACCACCACCATGTCGCTGCCACAAAGACTTTCATCTTTTGAAGTTTTAGGAACCGGACTGAACCAGACAGATTTTCGGAGTTCGAGATGATGGTTTGGATTTTTATAGTGCTTCGTTCACAGCTTCACGTCGAACAGATTTCCCATATAAACTGAGACGTTGGACGACATCCATATCGGATTCATAAAAACCGGGTCTGGCTGAAACCCGTCCAGCGAGATCTGCGATCGGCCGCTCGGAGCCGCGGGGTGTTTGCTTTACTAATTTTATTTTAGCTTTCTACAAACAAACGCAACGCAGTGTGAGATTTCAGAAGTCAGGAGTAAAACCTGCTGCAGGTCTAAAACCGATGAACGCGCTGATACTCAGATCCTCCTGTGTTAACTGTTGACTACATTCCTCTTTAATAAGCGATAGTCCCGCCGCGTAGCCTCGCTCCCATCCAGCGGATCTGATTAGCTTCTCCAGCATGTGCTGCTGCACCTCGGCGTTCTCTCTGGTGCTCTACAAAAAGAGGAAGTGTTATATGATCTCACGTTCTGTTAAACATGTTTGGATGCGATCCCATCGGCGCAGTCGCTCTGCTGACACGCGCGTTATTTAACAGGCTGAAGTGTGGCGGCCATCTGTACATCTGTGGCTGACCTGTGTGTGATGTACAAACCGAGGCCTTTAAAGCCGTCACCGTCGGTCCTGATGCTCATAACCGCCGTCATGTGGTCAGGAACCGACACTGCTTTGACGTGATTTATGGCACTTCGATGACATCACAAGCATGTGGAGACTTTAATGTATTAGAATCTGACCTATTTATTCTTTCGGTTTTTGTCCCCATCAGAGTGGTTGAACGTATAGAGCAGAGGTACGTCGTTAAAATTCTGTAGGGTCTCATTCATCAGACCAAGGTCCATCCTAATTTCAAAAGTGTGCATTTTGTCAACAACTGATCGCAAAACAAATTACAAATAGCGTTCAATAAAGTTTAGCAATATTTTTTTATATAATGCTGAACTGAATAAATCTATACATATAAACGCTAAATCCAGCGCTGACTCATCGCTAATTCTCCCACCTCCTGAGTACGTACAGATCTGAAACTTCGCACCGTGATTACCGGTCCGTTTCACGTTCGCAGTGTCACATCCGTGTTTTCTCAAATACCAACAAGGCTGAAACTTGGCACCGTGATTCCCTGTCATGTCTTTAAAAAAAACTACAGGTTCTCACTTTCTTACGTTTGATTGTTTGTTCGCTATCGCCATCGAATGCAACACCTCGGATGGCGAGAACCTACAAAGCTGAAACTCGGCTCCGTCATTCCTTATCGTGTCCTTGGAAAACCTACGGATAAATTCCTGTAAGAAAGCGAGCGTGTGGACGCTGTGGTCCCAACTCACCAACGAAAAACCTGCACTGCTTTATTTACACCACAGTGATGATGATGATGATGAGTAACATGTCTAAATGTTGATTGGTTTGAACCAAACATTCCAACAGATCATACAGAGTGAAGGTCATCGGTACCTGGGGCTGTTGCAGGAGCGCTCGCGGTACATGACTCCTCCTCCACAGGTTCTGGAGCAGTCCGACCAATGGGACCAGTCTGACCACTGACCATGAACCGCCTTCGGCCCGTGATCTCCGAACTTCACACACTGGCCCTTCCGACACCACTGCAGTGCATTCAGAAGAAAGCAGATCAGTGTTTGATTTAAAAATTCGATGACAATGTTTGGAAAGAGGAACGGGCCTTCCCCAGACTGTTGGCTCATATTTAAAAGCATTACACTTTTTTTTCTGCAGCATTCATCTGAAGCTGCTTCTTATTCAGAACCAAACTGTACGATACGAGAACACAGTGAATGTATATCCAGGATATAAGGTATTAAGGAGAATGTGTGTATCAGTGGAGGGATCAGGCGCTGTGTTGGTTTGGGACGGAGCCCAGCAGAACACCTGGAGAGAGACTGAGCCAAACCACACGCTTCTGCACACCTCACACCGCTCACTATCAGTTTACACTGCGGAAAGATGAGGAGTGTACCGTGTCCTCACAGAACATTCACACAGAGGGAAACAATTCAGCATGCAGAGGGGATACAGAGAGAGCGAGAGAGAGAGAGAGAGAGAGAGAGAGTCCATCAGTCTGCCGTAGAGATGATCTAAAGGTTCAGACTTGTTCGCAAACTGTTTATTATTCTTTAATACTACTTATCTCCTGCTTCCTCCTCTCTATTGTGTGTGTGTGTGTGTGTGTGTGTGTGTGTGTGTGTGTGTGTGTATGTGTGTGTGTGTTTAATACATTTCGTTTAATACTTTACTATTTTGTTATTATTAACGCTGTAACTGTTCCTTATTCCGTCAGATCGTACTCACCATGTTGGCTCCGCAGGTCGTACCCTCAGCAGCTGGCATGAACTTGGTCTCACAGCGATGCCCCATCCTGTGGCACCATAATAATTTGCATATATCCTAAAAAAAAATTTGAGTCTTAAGATTTATTTCGATCAGTGAAACCTTTTTATGTGACAAGTTATTCATTAATTGATTATTTAATTTATTTATTATTTAATTGATGAACTTGCCCGTAACCTCAGCGATATTGAGAATGCATGATATTGAGAAATCAACTCTCTCATTTTTGAGTAAGTGATCAGACCCGAGCAAGAGCAGCCTTACGGTGACCAAGCTACAAAACGTCTTCATTTATAGAGAGCTTGGCTCTGAAGGTGATCTTCATGCTCTCCAACCACTAGAGGCGCTCACAGGTTAGGTCTGATTACGATGACCTCATCCCTGCAGCCGTCGTTTCAACTGAACCTCTTGTGTTCAGACACGTTGTCTCAATGGGAATGAGTAGAGAAGGACGTGTTTGATTCACACACGTCTGAGCGCTTGGTGGTTATGAGGTCCCCAAAAAAACTGAAGATCACGGCTCAGTCTAAAGAACGAGATCCTTAAACTCTGCAGTGTGTGTCACTTCTTTATGGTCTTCTCCAGATTTGTCTTACTATCTTGGGCGCCGACCACAGTGCAATCAGCGGAACGTTCATGTTCCAGCTGGAGGTCTGTTAATGATCACGTCGGGCCTCGAAAGCTGTAAATAACTTTGCGACGCTAAAACCATATCAAACGCCCTAATCTCATGTTGCTGCAGAAGATTTCGGCAGCACTAACTACTCTCTAACCGCAAGGTGATGAGGACCCTCAACTGGAGGAGAAAAGGAAACAAAGCCACTGGGCGTTATCGCCCACAATCCCACTAAATTAAGATGTACAGCTGCCTTCCTGGGAAGTTCACGTCCAAAAGCGCCACACAAAAGCCTTGAAAGGAGGAGGCTCTGGAGCAACAGCTAATCCTGCAAAATAAACCACGCAGATTCCCTTCCCAAGCTTAAGGTCTTTCTGAAGAGCCTCAGTGTTCCACCACTCGGAATTTACATATCAATGTGTGAATGCGACGCTACGTTGATGGACGATGCCAAGCAGGTCCTCGGCTGGAGCGCCGTGTGGGAACGTGAATGGGATTTGGGCCCTTGAGTGGAAAAGTATGTTGTAATGATGAGGACAGTAAATTCCGAGGACCAAAACAAAGAGTGGTTTCTCAGCAGCTCGTGCTGATTGGACAGATGGATCTGATGGTTGGACGATACCAGATCGTATTTATTTATGAGACCAGGTGCTTCTTGGTTCATGATGTCCTTATAAAGTGGTTTTTGAACACTGAAATATTAATAGTTCCAAACTTCTTAAAGGTGCTGCAGTGTGCGTGACGAGGGATCAGACATATTGTGGATCTCTGGTACCAGTTTGATCTTCTGGCTTGGTTTTACTGATGGATCAGTTCCAGTAATATTAATAACATAATTTTGATTTTCTTATCAGATCTTTTATAAATGAAGAATTATTTGAATGGATGTCTTATGGAGGGGTCCCAAACATCACATCCTCTGATCCACACTCACATCCAGCGATAATAATGTGATGTTCTGATTTGACCTCCGACAGCAGCATCAGTCTGGCCATCACACAGCGTAAACCAGGCTTGAGTTAGGACTTCTCTGAAGGCATTCGGCCCCGAGACCCCAACTCTGCTCTCTTATAGGGTTTGAACTCAAACTCTCTGCTTGGTTAAACCAAAAAAAGTCCATGCTCACCTTCACGAAGTCCAGTCTACAGGTCTTGGCCTTTGAGCCAAACTGCCACTTGCACTGCGTGTCTGCATCGTAGATCTGCCCCGGGAGCTTCTCTGGGTATTCATACTGACCAATCATCTTTGGCTCGTCCACCAAACACGAGGCCTGAGCTGTTCTACACACAGACACTTTACGTTACATTGACTTTTCACATGAATGCCAAATGATTTGAACTCAGATGATTATCAGTTCTGCGTTACGGTGGACAACCGGATAACAACCTGAAAGTTGAAAGGCAGGTGTTTTTGAATAAGTGATGGCTTTGGAGTTTATATCTTTATAACGTATTTCAACGTGTTACTATGTATTATGTAATATTACATATAGTGCCAAGTTTCAGTCATGTAGGTACTTTGGCAGCCCCCATGACACTTGTGTTCTGATGGCGATATCAAGCGAACCATCAGATTTCGAAAAGTGAGAAGTACTTCATTTTTCCGATGACGTGATTATGGAATTACATGCAAAATTTCAGCCTTATATGAACTCAGCAGGGAGAATAAGTGATGAGTCAGCGAGTCAGTGAGGGCTTTGGCATTTAGAGATATAGATATGACATCCCATAATTGAATTTAACCTTGGAGTCTCCCATTCCTCAAACAACAAACTATACCTCTTTTAAAATCATCAGGTTTGTACCTCTCTCTACTTTAAATCTTAATTGTAGCAAAGCCCCAAACCATCTACAGGTCATCACTATGGTCATTAAAATATCAGAGTAAAAAATCGAATTTTTACGTATTTCATAAAAACACTCGATATTTAAAGCGATACACAGAAAAACCGTATCAAACAGGAACAGCACTGTTACCCCAGGAAGTGGCTGAGGTATTGACGGCTGCAGGACGACCAGGAAAACATGCCATTGTTTCCGGCCAGCGTCGGGGACATGATGTTCCCCTCGGTCTTCCTACAGGGGTTTCCCTCTCCATCGTGGACCATTCCAAAACTGAAAGGGAAGAAAAAGTAGCAATCAACATCACACGCCATGTTCCACAACCCCACGTTTTAGAAGGAGGAAGTGGAGAGGACCATCTCTGGATTTACATTAAAATAACCACAACATCCGCTCAGAGGAATCCAGTGAACACATCATCAACCCCCAAGTTCCGTTTTCAACTCTCTCTGAATTAGTTTACAACTTTGATAAATTGGGGCGGGGTGTTTAATTAGAATTCAGTAGAGTCCTGTTAGAGGACATTTCATCAGGCCAAGGTCCAGATCTTCTTTGACTCAGTTTATCCTCTAACTCAGGGGTCACAAACCTTTCTGACCCTCAGAGCTACTTCAGGCGTACTGAGTAATATGAGGAACTACTGGTTAGTTTACTCATTTCTGGGTCAGTAAAGTTCATAATTCCACATAAGGCAGATTTGACCCCAATGCATACTGACAAACTGTATACTGACACATTGTATACAGACCGGAGGTAAACATCAGTATCTCTGACGCACACAAACACACACACACACATACGCACACAAACACACACACACACACACACACACATGTATATATATATACTGTATCATCTTTGAAATATAAACCTTTCACAAGTTTGATTTGAAGTCTGGGGTTGAACAATAAAAGGCTTGTATATTCAAAAGGTCTTTTGTGTTCTTCACCAGGACGTAGAGATGAAGCCACCCACTGACACACCTTCAGATTCATTAATAAGAGTTTACACTGCGCTCAACCGCACTGAAGATCAAAGAGGGTTTTTATAATCTCCTGTCAAACTCAGTTACTTCTAATCTCCATGGAAACACAAACAGATCTGATTCCTGAGGCTGTGTGTGGTTTGGACCTCTGTGGTGCGCTATGATGGAATTGTGTACTGTACTTCATTGTTCATCTCACTTTTACTTTGACCAAACCAAATCCACATATAACTGACCCGCAACACTCACACACAAACACGCCTGCTCTAATCTGATCCACCCGAATAATCTCATATCAGAGAGTGGGTGGCGCTACGTACTTGTGTCCAGACTCATGAGCGATGGTGAAGGCCAGACCGAGTCCAGTGTCTTCATTGATGGTGCAGCTTCGATATTTACTGCACATTCCACTGATGGGGGCGAAGCCTTTATCCAAAAGATCAAAGGAGAGACAGGTCATGTGACCACACCTACAGTACTTATGTCCAGTGTGGCATTCACTTACTCACTCATGTACTCACCAAATAAATACATTAATTCATTCATAAAAGTGAATGTATGAGCGAGTGAGTAAGTGGGCAGATTACTGATTAGACTCATGAACGAGTGAATGTATAAATGAGCGAGTGAGTGAATAGCCCCTGTGGTTGTTTACATACCCAGTGTGTCACATGGCTCATTCTTCCAGGAGCAGATGTCCAGACCCGTTAGCAGAATGGCGTGATCGTGACGCTTTCCGTTTTTACCCATCAGCCCCGACTGCCACTGACAAAAACTGTTCAGAGACTGGTCAGCATGGTGACTAATGGAGAGACCCAGCTACAGCCACAGTGAGGTGGGAGAAGGAAGAGGAGAAAGGAGAGGATTAAACACAGGCTAAAACTCAAAAGTCCTTAATCTTCTGTGATGACAGGTTTCAGACAAATTAAAGAAAACCTACCAGCACCAACCACCAACAACCAGCACTAACCAAAAACCAGCACTAACCAAAAACCAGCACTAACCAGCACCAACCTTCAACAGCCCCAATAAACCAGCACCAACCTTCAACAGCCACCATAAACCAGCACCAACCAGGCCCAACTAACACCTTTACCACCAAACAGCACCAACAACCAGCACTAACCAGCACAAACCACCAACAACCAGCACCAACCAAAAACAACCAGCACTAACCAGCACCAACCACCAACAGCCACCATAAACCACCATAAACCAGCACCAACCAGGCCCAACTAGCACCTTTACCACCAACCAGCACCTTCATCACCAACCTTCACCCACCAGCCCCTCCTCCACCAACCACCACTTACCAGCACCAACCACCAACCATCACCAACCAGCCCCTCCACCACCAACCAGGCCCAACTACCACCAACCAGCACCGACCATCACCAACATCACAAACCAGTTATCACAGATGAATGCAGGACAAAGTATTACCATAGTAATTATAAGTGGAGTAAAAATAAACTACAAATTACAAATGATTCAAAACAAAGTAATAAGTAAAGTGACAGAGGCAAGACATATACATTTAAATTTAAATATATTCCACAAGCATGAAGTAGCTGATGGAGTAAAGAGTCTGTTGTTCTGATTAATTAAGTTTAAATTAATGTGAGATAAAGTTAATGAATCTCTTACAGGATCCTGTTCCAAAAGAAGCAGACTGACGACCACAATGTTGATATCTGATCCAATGGTGCCATCTTTAAATAGACTGGAGACCTGAAACACACACACACACACACACACACACACACACACAGGATAATCCCTAACCCCGAGGCTTTACACAACATCTTCAGACTCACATTAACCGCTCCGTGATCAGAAGAAATGACTGCAGCTCACCATGTTCATGATGGTGAGGATGTAGGTGGTGACGTTCTCCTGACCGTGTTTCTCAACCATCGTTCTGTCTGCCACCACCAGGGTCTCCACATTTAGAGCACCAGCCTTATTGGATGAGATGGGGGATCTCTTACTCCGACCTGGAGACTCAAACTCATCATCCATGATGTAATAGTCCTGAAGTGGAGGCTTTGGAGCGTCTGAGTTCAGGGGGGGAGCGATGGAGAGATGTGTGTATTAAAGAACAGAATGAATAATGAACAGATGAATGGATTCATTCATGATGATGATGAAAAGAAGGAAAGATGTGTGAGTGTGTAAAACAATCATGTCAACAAATGGATAAAGGATGAATGGATGTGTGAGTGGATTATAGATGGATGGATTAAACAATTAGATGATTTTTAAAATAATGTAAAGGAAGGAATAAATGGATTGGTGGATGAATTGGATAAATGATGTCACATAAATGTACAACAGATTTAAACATTAAAGTAATTCTTATAAACATAATGAAGAGAAGATGGGGGAAGTGTCCTTACATACATTGCTTGCGGCGTCCACAGAAGTGCTGCCTCTGAAACTGGTGCTGGTCACGCTGGTCATGCTGGTGCTGATGGTGCTGCTGCGGTTGAGGACGCGCCGGTTCCGTTCGGTCCCCATGCACTCGTCTCTCGGCTGAGCGTTTGTAGATGACATGTGGGACGTGACCACTGGGGGCGCTGTAATTATGCTCTAAAGCCAGGTGTTCGGTCAGCGGAGTGATGAAGAATTCCTCACCAGACATCCGAATCAAACCTGACTGCGGATCACCGAGACATAAAAGAGATCAGACATCAATGTAGGTCACTGACGATCAAAAAGATCAAAGGCAAGTTCCACACTTTCCTCAAATAACTGTCTAACAAAGCGACATGTCTGCTGGATCGTACCAACTCAGTGGTGTGAACAAAACAAAGGGCACTAACAGAATCTGTAGACGGACTACAGAATGGAACTCTAGAACTACAAACCCCATCTGTATGGAGCTGGGACTGATAGAGTGGACAATGAGAGTAGAAACAAGTTAAAGTGGGCGGAGCGTAGAATTCTTTATAATAAAACTATATTCCAGGTTCATCTATAAGTATAAACACCAAAGCCCTCGCTGACTCATCACTGTTCTCCCGCGTCCTGAGAACCTACAAGGCTGAAACTTGGCACTGTGATTACCCATCATGTTCTTGGAAGAACGGGTTCTCACTTTCCTACGTTCGATTGTTTGTTTGCTATCACCATCAAACACAACACCTCGGATGGATCGGGCGCTTGGCAAGTACCCACAAATCTGAAACTTATGGTGTTCTTGAAAAACCTGCTGATAAATTCCATAAAAAAGCATACATTCCACATATACATTTCAGATGTTTAATCGCCCCAAACCTTACTCTATAATAATACCTTCATTTAAATATATAACCTTCGCAATCACTCATTCAAACACAACTGCCTTTTAAGTTTCACGTTGTTAGCAGGTTCTCCACCATAGCGCTGAGTGGCTATTCCGCTAGTTGGTTATTAAGTGCACATCATTGAGTCAGTGCTACACCCGTGATGGGGGGGACCTGGTTATTAAAACAGTGCCCTCAGGCTCTCCTAATGCAGAAACCCTCGTCTGTCCTCCCCAGACGGCTGAACTTCACATTCTGGCGATTCAGGAATGCTGCTTAATCTCTCCGTGCCCTTTGCAAATCCTCCCCGAATAGCTGAGCATTCACACACCTTATTTAACCCCATCAGTCTGTCCAGCTCAAAGCACATCACCCAAGTCCTCGACAGAGGGGGGGTGGGGCTGCATCAGCATCCTAAATGCCGGGCCGGTACATCATCAGCGTACCGATTCTGAGTTTCACTCAAAGTGCAATTGAAAATTCTGCTTTGTCATGACTGCTGGTGCCACACAGAGCGTTAAAGAAAAACAGGGCACCAACAATCTCCACAACGTCCGAATCCCTGAATCACCATCTTGTGGTGGTTGATGCAAACATTATCTGAGGTTTGAATCTAGAAGTTCCCAGGTGGAAATTAAAAAAAAGAAATTTGTCACATCGTGCAGCAGTAAGACACACACACTACTCACGAAGTGAGCACACGTGCCTGGAGTGGTGGGCAGCCCTGTACACGTCATGCGGGGAGCAATCGGGGTTAGGCCCTGTCCATGGACACCTCAGCCATGGTTCTTGGTGGAACCGAGAAACAAAACGGAACCTTCAGGGTGCAAGGCTGGATGAATAACTACAAATATCATGGTATCATCTTCACATTTGGGTTGGACCACCACCTGAACAGGGCGTGGTAGCTCAGTGGTTAGGGTGTTGGGTTATCAATCAGAAGATTGGGGGTTCAAATCCCAGGACCGCTCAAGTTACCAGTGTGGGTCCTTAAGCCAGACCCTTAATCCCTCATTGCTCCAGGTATTCTGTATGGGACCTTTATTATACTTTGGATAAAAGCGTCTGCTAAATGACCAAATGTAAATGAACAGGAGCCCATGTTTCTTTGAAGTTTTTAACGAGTCTGCCGTAACGAGTCGTACCTCACAAAATACACAAAAGTGGAAGCAATCAGTCTCCCAATTCTTCCCACATACAGTATATATATATATATATATATATATATATATATATATATAGTATACAGTAAATACAGTAAATACAGTACGGCTGGAGTTTCAAAAGCCACTGAAGTTCACATCAAAGGTTTGAACATGTGTTCATTCATGCTGGATTTTTACATCCTGGCCTTCCCCAAACTTTTGGACCTGTGTCTGAGCGCTGTAGATTTCTTATTCAGTAATCTGTAAACTGTAATGATGTTCACTGAGACGGGATCATAAGCCCTGAGCACAACGCCATGCAGTTTAAACACGCCGGTTTAAACGCGGGTCTCTGTGTAAGCTTTGGCATGCGATGAGACAACATCACAGACTCGTGGGTCACAAAGACCCAAATCCACCGCGTCTCTTGGTCCTGATGCTCTGCCCTAATTATCACGGCACGGAGCTCCTGAAGCGCGTTCCACCGCGTCGCACCACCATCAGGGTTGGCTGAATAAGAATAGCCACCTTTTACTGCGTGACTGCGCTCCGAATAACAAACCGCCACTTGATCTTAGCCCCACCAAGATCCATAGGGACGTACGGGTGACGATCAGCTGCAGCAGCACTGAGGAGTGGAGGAGGTGAGGACCTGAGGGGGGTTACAGATGAAGACCCTCCTGCACAGAGAGAACATCAGACACATGGTACGTTCTGTATATCACAGCGGCGTGTGCAGATGGACGCTGAGGGAGACAGCATGTAATTTTCTGTTTAAATAACAGAGTCGTGGCTTTTGATGATAAATGCACAGAATCTCCCTTTTATTAAAGAATTCAAATTACAGTGCAGTTCAGTGTGTAACTTTAATGATCAACCAGTAAATCAGAGTCCTGTTCATAAAACCATCATGTAGAACTGAGGAGAACCGAGCACAACCGAGGAGAACAGAGGAAACCCAAGGAGAAGTAAGGAGAACTGATGACAACTGTGGAGTTCTCATCAGGAGAACTGATATGAAAACTAAGATAAACTTAGAAGTAAAAAGGTCTGATGAACTGTGAAGGACTGAGGAGAACCGTGGAGAATTGGAAGGACTGAGGAGAACCGTGGAGAATTGGAAGGACTGAGGAGAACTAAGACGGACTTAGAAGAAGTAAAAAGGTCTGATTGGAACTGAGGACAACTAAGGAGAACTGAAGCGAACTGAGAAAAACTAAGAAGAACTGAAAAGTACTGCAAAGAACTATGAAGGACTGAAGAGAACTAAGAAAAAATAAGGAGAACAAATAAGAAGTTAGGAGAACTAAAAAGAACAGAGGAGAACTTAGAAGAACTTAGGAGAACTGAGCTGAGGAAATGAATCAAACAAACGTCCCTCCACCATCATCTGTAAGAAGAAACCTGCTTATTATCAGACTTTAACCACATCTGGAGGGCAGGACAGATGTGAGTGGCGCCCGGCCTCGTCAGGGACGTCCTGTACGGGTTTTTAAAAGCTGCATGAAGAGGTAGGCACGGCAACGGGATCGATTTTTATTAGACCTTTAACAAAATGAACATCTTGCATTTCTAAACAGAGAAGACGGAGGTGGCGGTGCGGAGCAGATGGGGGGGGCGCTCGGTGGTGGAGCAGTAGTGGTGATGTAGGAGGTGTAGATAGTTAACATATGCTTCTGAAAACCACAGAACGATGTTTTTAAACCGAGATGAATAAACAGCTCTGAAGACGACACACTGACTGTAGAGTATTATGGGCTGCAGTCTAATTCTCTATGTTTTATGATCGCTATCATTAAATGGATTTTATTTGTTGAATTTGTGGATCAAAGATTCAACTTGAACAGAACTGGAAGCTCAGAATTGTCCAAAATGCCGTGGCCTCTCTAATTTAAAACGTCTCTGACGTCAAAAAATGATATTTAAAATATCAGATAGTAGGTCTGATAGTGGGTCTGGGCGATATACCAAAAATTTACTGATACTGAAATTTATGATGATATCCAACGTCATTTTGCTCATATCTGTATTTTTGGTATCTTAAAAAAAATGAAAATAAAAATTTGTTTTGCCATTTTGTTTGTTCTACATTCATGTTCCTTTAAGAGGCTGTAGGAGAGTCACGTGACCATGTGGCAATAAAAATGGAATTGTATCATCAATATGGCTGTAAAGTATTTATGTTGGTCTTATACATTAAAATTATCGTCCATTTCTCGTTATCGAGGTGAACTGCTCAATATATCGCAATAGTGATATATCGTATCGTCCCAGTCCTACTAGATATTAATCTGCTTTCATGTATGTAATTACTCCAGATAGATAGTTTAATGTACAGAGGAGCCATTCTCATGGTGATCTGCATCCCATCATGCATAAGTTTCCAGTGTAGCATCACTCAGTACCAGGACTAATCATGGAACCACACCATACTGTCTATGTCTATGTCTCACACGTTTTCTCATTTATTCTTTAAATCTTTTAAAAAGTAAATGAGACTAACGCAGAACCACAGGACGATGTAGAAGACCTGTTGTTGCTGAGGGAACAGTTTTCTCAGACTCTTAACTCATTAGTCCCTGCACCTCAGAGAGACCGAACACAATGAACCTGACAGGAAGTGATGTAGGGATTTAAAATAGAAAAAAAGCCTAAAAAGCCAGCTCTCAGTTTGGCATTTTCCAGCAGCCACTACATCACTGTCACCCCACAATCCACTGGGGGACGGCCTAGCCGAATTACCGTGCCACTGAGCCTGTGAGTTATGGAGAGGGGAATTTGTAAGTACAAAGGAGCCCATCATCTCTGCGCTCCGTATTCAATTCATCCATCTGCTTCCATTAACGAGGACGGGTATAAATGAACGGCGTTCCACCTGCAGATCTCTAGAGGTTCCTGCTTGATCCTGGAGGGTCTACCCACTCTGAAAGGAGATGAGTTTGAGCAACGGTAATTTCTCTAATGCTGCGGTCGGAGTTTTTGTGAATGGAGTAAAACGTTCCAGGGAAAATCAATGGAACTAACCTCAGGCGGCATTCACACTAATCCTGCCTTTTAGTCTGGAATGTTTGGAACAATCCGGATTTCCCCTCGCACCAAGGTGGCATACATCAGCACAATGATTTATAAAAACTCATATTGGAACTGGAACTGACAACGATCCTGGACCTCGTCTAAATGCTCTTCAGGTTCTGGAACCTCCCATAATAAGAACCGTTTTGCAAGTCCAGAAAGTCATCACTACCAACTCCACCTCCACCACCTAATCCTATTTCAAAATCCATTCCAATAAAAGAAGGCACTTCAAAGGATCAACCTTAAATGTGATGTCATAAATGTCCGGTCTCTTCTGAATAATGTTTAGAAAGGTACTAAGGTACCATGAACTATGAGAAGTTTCTTCTGATCCAATGTTCTTTTCAAAAAAACTTCAGAATATCACCATGGTCAACCGTAAGACCTCCTGAAGATGGTGTGGTTTGAACATCACCTTGACGTACGTGCTTTTTACTGTCGTAGAACACAGAATTCCCACAAACTTTCAAAGCTAAAAAGCCCCAGATGTCAAAGGGTCAATGGGCTGCTTCTCAGCTCCGTGTGGGTGTCTGTACAGCTCCACTTCTGCCCTCACAGCGGGGGACAGCATCACTTAACTGCTCTTAAGTGGAATCCCAAACGTCATCACGTCAGCCTGAAGCGGCCGTCTTGCTCTGAATAAACACAGCTGAAGTGTCGTCGAGACAGCTCACACAAACACACACACATCTCCATCCACACCTCATACGTTCACACACAGACTGCCAGTGGGGGGTGAGAGACGGCTCAGGGGGGTGTATGTCAAAGTCCTAATCTCAGCATTGAAAAAAAGACTTTCCTCAATCTCTCCAACAGCGTGGAATACCTGCAGAACCCCCCGCAGAGGACTTCCGTAGTTCAGATTCGCGCAGGTTCTATAAATAAACCCAGAACTGAGCATGCAGTTCACTGCGGCGGTTCTGTACACAGACCCCGTCTCCATTTACACGGACCTTTATTTAACAAAACAAGGAAAAGACTGTCCGTGTTTTGAATGATGAGCATAATTTATAAACTGACGTCTGTAATTCATCAATACAGGTGTGTATAAAGGAGCATTCACTAAAGGCTTAGTCTTTAGTCTAAGTAAGAATTAAGGTTCCCCCCTCTGTACCAAAACCATGGGACAACTGTCTGTCAGGTCAAGGACAAAAACACAAAGGATTCTGATTCTTCACTATCTACAATTTCTTTCCAATCAAAGGGCATCATACTCCAAGTATCTCAAAAAGAGATCATGTGACCGGGTGCTTAACATGACCCTGTACCAATTTCTCTGAACTTGAGGTTTGACTTTTAAATTAAAGAAGCTTTAATCCTAATGAACACACTTTCTTTACAAACAAACCTCCATGAGTGGACAAAATGTTCACCGCAATGTTTAGATTGTTTAATTACCTAAAAACATGAACCCATCCAGTTTCTTCTGTAATCCTATACTAGGGTTGTGGGGTGGGGTTCCCTTGTCCATCCAGGGGGGAACTTTTGGGCGCTGGACAGATACAACCAGGACAGGGTGCCAATCTTCGCAACCCAGATCGGGATTCGAATCTGGTTTCCCAGCGCTGAATGGCGTACTACGGCACTGCTCCGCCCAGTTTTTACTCTTTAAAATCAGTGCAGTACACTGTGAGCAGTTTCATCGAGGCCCTGAGGTGTTGCTCTCCAAACTGGGACGGTGTCTGCATTCTTACGATCGGACGGAATTTTGGTGGTATTGCATTTGAGAAACGAAATATATATTTAACATCACATTAACATATTCCGCAGAGATCGAGTGAGGACGGAGCCCCGGGGGTAGTTTGCATCCCGACTGAGAATCTCTGGAAGGTTTGCTTCCTCTGACCTGTCACAACTCGTCTCCGGAGGATTGGCCAAGTCCAACAGGAAGGCGGGACCAAACCTGTCACCTGGTGAACTCACAAATGAAAGTTCAGCACCATTCAGTGTTTTAACAGTTCATGTACAGTATGGTTTTATATCATTCTAGCCCCAGATTTGAATGTAAAGGTTAGTGAAGCTGAGTCCTTGTGGCAGCAGGACTTTGTCCTTAAAGGGAACAGAGACAGCAGGGATAAGAGAGAAAGTCTACAATCCCTGTTTTATTCTGCACTCGGAGTAAAGATCTGTGAGAGATAAATTCCCAACCTCTGGGAAGATGTGGCATAATTAAAAACTCTCCTTTAAAAAATAAAGGATTATACACGGCTAATCCTCCTGCACTGATCTGCAGGCTCCTGCAAGCCTGATCTCGATTTAACAGCACAATCCGCCTCCATCTGGCATCTCAGTGCATCATCCAGCAGCGCTGGATATATTTCAGAATGTACTTGGAGATTTAAGGGTTATATTCACATCAGTACAACCAGCAGCAGCTCTCAGTTCAGCCAGCGCAGCATGAACATCTGCTGATTCAGAGATGTAGAACTTTGCTTTAAACGAACACAATACGCAGATTCTCAGAAACGTGTCAATGATATAATCGTTCTGATCTGACAACGGAGGACAGCCGAGGAAAGAGCCGGAGAACTCGGATGTTTCCAAGAGACTGTAGATCAGACTTCTGGTAGAAGTTCTGCAGCAGATGTCCGAGGCTTTATTCTCCATGTCTTGCGATCAGAACCTTTGTCTGTGAGTGAATGGTGGCTCAAGTCTCAGAAGAACATACTCTCCTGCTCATGTTTTCAATTCAATTTCTCAGTAAATGTAAGACCAACATACAGCATGTACAGGCTGAAGGCCTCCCCCTCCTCCACTCTCTCTCTCTCTCCAAACAGACCTGTCACTTCTTCTCCACTCGGCTGGAGAGGACACAGAGGATCACGAGGAATGAATAGCTCCTCGTTTGTACCTAATCCTGAGCTCCTCATCAAGCCCAGTCGACACGGAGGGGTCCTCAGTGACATGCCCTCTTTCATTCAGAGACTGCAGAGAGGCAGAGAAAGATAGAGAAAGAGAGAGAAAGAGAGAGAGAAGGACAAGAAGAGGCCAGCACTGTTCTTCATTCAGTCCCAACATTCAGAGAGAGACTTTATAAAGTCTGTGGTCAACTTTTTTAAGAGGTTCGAGGAGTAAAGAGGTGGAGGTGATTGAGTGGAGGATGGGGAAGATCAAAGCCTCCTTTCCTCTTGTTCACATGCGAGTGCTTGGACATCACATCGAGCTGTCGCGTTGCTTTAAAAGAATAAGCCGTCTGCGTTTTATTGTGGGGACGCTGTCATTAAACGAGGGGGGACAATGCGCAGATTAGTGGCGCCGGCCGAGCGTCGGACCCTCACTCCGCTGATAATTGCCGTGAATGAGGGATAAATAATTCGGGAACTAAACTGTGGCTCTAACCTTCATAAAGGAGAGAGAGAGAGAGCGAGAGAGAGAGAGAGAGCACCGTCGATGTACCACATAGTGGAGACTCCAACTTCTTTTACAGCTTTAAACGCCTCCATACTTTCTTTCCAAGATCCTACAACCTGATCAGAGCAGGAAGTAAGACAGTGCACTAGTCAAACTCTGGTCCTGTGTCCAGGCGTCTTTATGAACCCACAGTCCAGAGATGTGAAAGAGCTCCAGACTCCCAAAAACTGACCCTCAACCAGTCAAACGGATCAAAGAATGTTTACTTACCAGGCCGCTGCAGATGGACACAGCGGCTGAGGAGGATGTGTGATTCCTCACTCTGCCCTGATACAGACAGTCCTGGATTTCAGGGTCTACCGGAGTGACCCTGACCCCCTCAGAGGTGAGCGTCTGGACGGTGAAGTCCTCTGCTAACACGCTGGCGGGCTGCAGCTCCAAATGGATGTCCTTCCCCAAAGCAGAAAGATGGTAGTGCACAGAACCTCCA
Organism: Xyliphius kryptos; assembly: GCA_025769995.1. Taxonomy (NCBI): domain Eukaryota; kingdom Metazoa; phylum Chordata; class Actinopteri; order Siluriformes; family Aspredinidae; genus Xyliphius; species Xyliphius kryptos. The sequence continues at coordinate 740,254 of JAOUQT010000033.1, forward strand.
CCTGTTTCTAAAGACCTCCTGGTCCGATGTCTTGACCTTGACAGGTCGTGGCTGATGTACTCTCCACAGAAGTTGACCTCCACTGGGGTCACGATCACAGAATCTGAGATAAGATAATAATCAACACCTAATCAAAATCTGATCATAGTTTTTGTGTTGCACCCTGCAACAATATATCAATCCATCAAAGCTAATTTATCATCAAAGGATAAGGGTGAGGTAGCTCAGTGGTGAGGGTGTGGTAGCTCAGTGGTGAGTGTGTGGTAGCTCAGTGGTGAGGGTGAGGTAGCTCTGTGGTGAGGGTGTGGTAGCTCAGTGGTGAGGGTGTGGTAGCTCAGTGGTGAGGGTGAGGTAGCTCTGTGGTGAGGGTGTGGTAGCTCAGTGGTGAGGGTGTGGTAGCT
>JAOUQT010000033.1:752493-770762 GCA_025769995.1 Xyliphius kryptos
ACACACACACACACACACTATATCTGAGCAATTATAGTTAGGAACAATTTAGACAAATCATTTCACCTTGAATACATGATTTTGGACTGTGGGATGAACCCAGAGGAAACCCATGCAGACACGGGGAGAACATGGAAACTCCACCAGGATCAGGATTCAAGACCGGATCCCCAGCGCTAAAAGGTGGATGTACTAACAACTAAGCCACCGTGCCACCCTCCCATTTTATTAATTTAGTTTAATTAAATATTAAAGGTTCAGTTTTACATTTAGACTTTTATTCTGTTACAGATTTACAGAATGAGATCTTTGTGTTTTTTTGAAACTGCAGCTTAGATTTAAAGTCACTGTTAAAGGTTTTTTTTTTGTAGATTTATATTAATGTTTAAATTTTATGTTTTTTTTATTTTAAAATGTTTTTTTTTTTAGATCAGAGGTTTTAGTTTTAGATTTTCAGTTTCAACTTTACGGTTTTCTCTTCCATTTTAAAAATCTTTGTTAGTCTTTAGTGAAGCCAAAAAAGTTCTCTGCTCACTAAACAAACTGATGACGGACGAACGTTGGCCGCAGATACAACATGGCCGAGATGTTTCCTACAAAAGCCTCATCTTATCTCCACATCCATCTGTACACCGGTGACATCATGCGCTCTACGAGTTTTCCTCTCGACTTAAAAACATAAAAACATGTAAGCACCGACTCACGGACATCAGCTGCTCTCCCAATTTACACATTTTAACATTTAATCAATAAAAACTTGCTTAGAAACCAACATTATAATGATTAAGATCCATGTTCTTATCAGCAGGTTCATCCACACGCTGATGACATCATACTCAGGGAGGATTACACGCCGCATTAGAGGGTAAACCACGGAACCCGAAACGGCAGCGTCGGCTCAACAGCCCTCAGCTACGTTATTTTTGACAAAGCGGCATGAACATAAAACAGCCACAACAACTGCTAACAAACCCCATCCCCCTCATCTGCAGACCACAGGGTCTCTGTGATCAGGGTCAAAAGATGAAGGGGGTCTGTTCTCCGCTCTCCGTTAGTTACACGCTGAGGGACATGGTCCTCACAAGCTTCACACTTCATTCCTTTATTCTTTAAAAACTGCATCGGTCCTTCACGCTACATAACAGTATCATAATAACCGTATCGCGATCAGATTTTGATAATCGATCCACCTCTGAACAGAGCTCGTAGATAAAACACATAAACAGCGAGTGGAACCGGCCGGCGGAACCAAAGCGTCGAATGAAAAGGGAGGGTTCTGTTTTGAATTTTCGAGGCTGGTGCCAGACGTGAGCGTGAAAATAAACACACATGCACAGGGTGCGAGCGATGATGTCAGAAAGTCTTTCATGATTCTAGCAAACATCATGATGTCACACCCCCCCCCCCTCCACCAAAGACTGGCGGGATTTGGATCCTGTAGTTTAATAGTTTGATGGCAGCGCGTTGGCGACTGTTCTTGAGGGTGTGGTAGCTCAGAGGTTAGGGTGTTGGGCTAGCAGTCTGAGGGTTGAGGGTTCAAATCCCAGGTCCACTGAAGTTACCAATGTGGGTCACTTTGGATAAAAACGTCTTCTAAATGACCAAAAGTAAATGTATGTCCTCCTGAAGCTCTCGTTTCCTTCAACATTTTAAAGGAGAGCTGGTGGGCTTAACTGCTTTGAACGTGTTGATCTGTGCTTTTGGTCTTATTTGTTCTTCAAGTGCTGGGATAGGCTAAATAAACACAATCACTTCCTCAGATCTCACAAATAAACTCTAAAGTGTCGCGGTGTGTTGTCGCTGCGGCACAACCTGCCACAAGGGGGCGGAGTGAGCAGGCAGCGTCCTGCACGGGGGAAGACTACATTTCCCAAGAAGCATCACGCTAATGAGGCGGATGAGGCGCACCTGTCGGCGTTGCTATTTATTTGGAACGCTGATGTGAGCTGATCGCCATAATTCTTAAATTGCTGTCGCTGAATTACTGCTGGTTGTGTTTTGCTGTGTGTTTTCTCTCCGTTCTGTGCGGCAGGTCCGAACATTCTATTCTTTATTTGCTTTGTGTTACTATTATGGATCAGTTCCCCCCCCCCCCCCGGGACGGTTTGCACAAGCGTCACTAATGTATATGTCTGTACATATATACAAGTAATGTTGGTTCTTTAGATTTAACAACTGCCCCCTGCAACCTGCTTGGTTTCCACCCACGTGATCCAGATCGCCCTCTGTATGTGGCTTCCAAGTGTATTCTTCATCATAACATCATATTTGGTAGAACATCTTCAGAAACAGCTCTGAGATCACTCTTTTTCCTGTAAGCCTGATTAAGGTTCCTACACCTTTTTACAGGAACCTTGTTCCACTCGTTCTGGGTCTCTCAGACATGAAGGGTCCTTCACTCCGCCGCAGGGTCCGAGCTCCTCGTTTTTTTTTTAATAGAAATTCAATCTGGACACTTCACATCTCTCCGGTTCTTTGTTCAGAACATTTTCTCCTGGTTTGTTGAAGTGTGTTTTGATCTCTGATGGAGGTTCATGGATCTTCTGAGAGACGTCGAGGGGAGGATGGGTTCCACACAAGTGCCTTTTATTTTTACATCCAAATCTTCTGAAATCAATCTTTAATTACATTTTTCTTGGCATCATCTGATCTACAGTATCTCAGGGTTTTGAGGTGGTATCTGAGACGCTGGTGTCCACATACTTCTGATATGTGTTCCACCTCCATCACAGTAACATGCCCTTGTTTTGAACCTGCCATGTTCACAGCTCATCTGTCCTCAGAATCACTCATTACCCACAATTCCCTGTGCACTCTTTTATACAGGCAAAGAAATCTGTCTCCAAATTAAGGAAGCACCATTTTTTCTTGCTATGTGCTGAAAACATTTGTTGTGAGCGACATCTAACTGCACACTGTTAAATCTTTAAGATCCTTAAGGAACCAATTAAAGTTCTACAATTGAAACAGTTTATAAACAACGACCCGAATCAGATCATTTAATGGCTGAGAGAACATACCAATCCTTTTTTTGAGTCCCTTTAAGCTGCCTTTCTTCAATTACTTTAAGCTACGTACACATGAACATGGTGCTGTTGAACGCAGTACACTGCTGCTCACACCATCTGACCTGAACACTGACCCCTTATAGATCCTATAAATCCAGTAATAACTCAATCATCCTCGTTCACTGTCTGTCACCTCTACCTACCAAAGCCTGAAGTCGAGGTCCTCAGTTCTACCTTTACAAAGTTTGGATATGTGGAGTATCGATTCAGTGAGATAAACTTTAAATATGAAACGTTTAAATGTTGAAACTCATCTTAAACTCTCAGATCAGGTCACTGAAACTGGCGTTCCTGCACATTCATTCTGTAGAACATCAGGAGGATCAGACCTTTCCTAACTGAACACACTGCTGGTCCAGGCCCTCATCCTATCCCGGCTCCACTGTTGTAATGCTCTGCTTGTCGTTCTCCCAGCTTCCACAATCACTGCAGCTGATTCAGAACTCTGCAGAGAGACTCATGTTCAACCACCACATGTCCCTTAATGTGTTTATTAATCCGAAATCCTTGCTTTCTCCGATCCACACGATTTATTTAACGTTCTGTAAAACCCTGTTCTAATTCAATTACCGTGTTCATTGCTGCCATCTAGTGGAGAACAGCGGACATTGCACTAGTGAAATTACAACGACTGTTAAATAAATCTGGCAAACTTTAAAATATATATCTGAAAATATTACACAATGTAATGGTTTGTATTGTATTGTATTGGGGGGGGGCAGTAAAGTTCAGGACAGGGTTGTTATGATGATGATTATATTGACGGAGGACTTTATTTATTTATTTACTTCTAATTCATGGACTCAGTCGTGAGGAACTAAAAGGCCACACGATGGAGACAAAGATCTTCAGAAACAAACTGGACGTGTCTGTCTGACTCACCATCATCGATCAGCTGATCAGCTGCTTCTCCCTGCACTGCAGATGAAAGGATCATCCACCTGAAGATCAGACTGAACGTTATCAGCATCTGCAAACGAGTCAAAAAGAATTCAACACTGATTTAAATTCTGCTTCGGTACTGAGGGGCCCAAAAGAAGTCAGTCACCCACCGGTTGAGCATGTTCTCCTTCTTAGAAAGCCGAGGGAGGTCTGTAATGTTCATCGTGGGTACACTTCTGAGAGACAAAATGAGAAAACACATCCAGGAAATCAGACGGTGGGATATTTTTAATGGTTTGTAAATGATGAAGGATAAGAAGTAACAAACGTTCAGCTCAATAGTTTGTAACCTTTGTTGTAATGACAGAAGTCAAACGGTTCCTGTAAGTCTTCAGCAGGCGTGCTCCGTTCCTCCATGCAGATCTCCTCTACAGCAGTGATGTTTTGGGGCTGTCGCTGAGCACAGATGTTCTATGGGGTTGAGGTCTGGAAACGGGATAGGACAGTCCAGGAGTTTGAGATGTTTTATACAGAGCCACTCCTTCGTTGTACGAGCGATGTGTTTGGGTTCATGGTCATGCTGGAAGAACCAGCCACATTCCATCTTCAACGCTCTCACTGAGGTTCTGACTTAAAAGCTCACAATAATCACATTAGAGGGAGAGGTAGCTCAGTGGTCAGGGTGTTGGACTATCAATCAGAAGGTTGGGGGTTCAAATCCTAGGTCCACTGAAGTTACCAATGTGGGTCCTTGAACAAGACCCTTGACCCTCATTGCTCCAGAGTCCTGTATCAACCCTGTGTTCTGATCCCAACCAAGTTGGGTTACTTGTAAGTCGCTTTGGATAAAAGCGTCTGCCAAATAAGTAAATGTAATGTAAATGTAATCACTCCGTTCATTCTTCCCTTAACACCACCCCCGTGCTTGACAGTAGGTATGCTCTTCTTGAGATGGAACTTTTCTTCCTCTAAACATGACAATCTGAGTTGTTTCCAAAAAGTTGAATTTTGGTTTCATCTGACCACACGATGTTCTCCCAATCCTCTTCTGGATCATCCATATGCTCCTCTGCAAACTTCAGACGGGTCTGGACATGTCCAGGTTTAAGCCAGGGGACTCGCCTGGTACTGCAGGATGGAAGTCCCTCTGGCCGTAGTGTGTAACTGATGGTGGCCTTTGGTCCCAGCTCTCTGCAGGTCGTTCAGCAGGTTCCTTTGTGGAGTTCTGTTACTCACCGTTCTCATGATCAGGACTGGATTACATCGCGAAAGAAGAATCTGATCCTGTTTTTTAATATAGTGTGTTGAGGAGCATTTTACAAAAGCAATAAGGAATTTGAGGTTGTGCATTATTATGAATAAACTACGGGACACGGGAGTAACGCAGTAACGGCATAACACCTCTTTCTCGTGGTTTATTATCAATAATGCACAATCTTAAGTACCTTATTGATTTACTATATCATTTAGTATATAACACTGTTGTAAATACACCTTCACATCACCATAGGAACCGGGCTCCAGATCATATCAGGATCAGATTGTCTCCCAAACATGGACAGTAACAATGCTGTTCCGGTAAGGGGGGGCGCCACAGCAGACAAGATCCCCATCTTCCACTCAGTTTTACACCAGTGACTCTTCTTGATATAAACCTCAGATTCACTCAGACGTGGGACAGTTTAATGTCTCCAAGAATCAACATGCAGACGTCACATGGACAGCTCAACCTTCTCAAGAATCGAACCCGGGACCTTCTTGCTGACTGCAGTTAACCCTTCCCCCTGTCTATTGTCGGTATCTGGAGGACATGCAGACGACACACTGTGGAACTCTGGTTCACACCTTTCGGGGATCAAAAGCAGGACCTTCATTCTGTAAAATAAAAGCGTTAACCACAGCGCCACCATGCAACCATGGACTGAAGTATCACTCCTGGAGTGTGTGGTTGTGGGTGTGAGTTTGTGCCCAGCGACGGATTAGCACCCTGTCCATGGTGTATCTGCCCAGCGTCCGAGATGTTCTCCCCTGGATGGGCATGGGGAACCCCCCCCCCCCCACCCTCAACTGAATCAGATCCAGCTACAGCGCCCCCTCAGAGGGACGTGGACTCCTGCTGTTAGTAGAAATAAAAACAGATTATCTGTAGCAGACATCTGTGGAGGCGGAGATTCACAAAATAGCTTGAATTTTTAGTGATGTGACCTGCTGGTGGCGCTATTGCTCTGACAGGACATTTATAGTCTTTATAAACAGGACGTAGCTCTGAGTGCGTTTACAGCTCTGAAGATCACAGAAACGGAGCACTGTGACATCAGGCCTCTGCACGCGCTCGCAGACACGCCGCCAGGCTTCCACTTTAAAGCTCAGTTAACTTTTATGAGCAGAAACATTGTCCCGTTTATAGCTTCCTCTCCTGAGCGACAGCTTCCTCTGGAGACCCCACTGCATCCCGACGTTCATCTGCATCCATTCTGTTCAGATTCATAAACAGATAATACTCAAATACTTTTGCTTATATTCTTAAAAAGGAGGACGTTCTACAGTCATAAGACCCTATAACCCTTCAGCATCCTTATCCCTTTAGAAACCTCACCTCCCTCTGTCCATGTCCACCTCAGTCTGACCTCCATAACCTCTGTCCTGTCCTGTCCCTCGAACAAACTCATTCCTAACCGCCATTCTCATGAGAACCTTTTAAAATTCAGAAGCCGCGTGTTTGACCTCTGACCCATAATCCTCAGTGTTAAGAACATTAGTGTGAAGTCGGTACAGACAGGCTCCTCCCACACGAAGGATGTTCTGACCAGAAGTCAGGATTCAGGACGAGGAGGCAGCAGTGAGAGGGTTAACATGCTCCTTTATTTCTCTTATTTGTTCAGAACACACACACACACACACACACACTCTCTCTCTCTCTCTCTCTCTGAGCCTCATGCAGACGAGCGATTCAGGAGTTGCTCACACAGAAGGACATAAGTGATGGATCAGGAGATCTGAACCTCACATCCTGTCTGTCAGAAGCACAGACCGTCCTGCTGCTGAGCTCCAGGAACCAGCAACGCTCAGGACCGGCTCCTCCTTAATGAACTCTCTATTTTAATTTTCTAAATTCAAAAAACCATGCTGCACACCATGTTCTGTAACAGCACGCTTCTGATTTTATTTTTATTAATTCATTCATTAGAGTCTAGAATTTATTTCTTAAAGTTTTGTGGAACCGTGTGATTTTTAAAGATCTTCTCAGTTTATAATGTTGAAACTTAAACACATTAAATCCGAGCTCTGCAGACTTTCACACACACAACTGTTTGTTCATTAAAGAGAATTAATAAATCTGAATGAAATGAAACTAAATCACAGTTAATGAATCGATCAAAGCTCTCCACCTTCAGAACCCCACGCCTTTATTTTGTAATGTCTCCATCAAAACCAAACAGCATTCAGACTACGACAAGCAAAGAGGGAGCCGTGGATCCGCGTGTGTCTGAGATACAGAAGTACAGACTGAGTGAGGCGGTGGGGGTGGGGGGTGGGGGGAGGTTGTAATGCGTGGGTTTGATTCAGAGTGCGGTTTAAACTGCGGGAGGTCAAATCAGTTCAGATCAATAACGGAGTGAATCTGATGTAAATGTTCTGCATCCTGAACTCAGACCTGCAGCTCAACAAACAGGATCAGTGGGGGAGGGGGGGTGGAGGAGCGGGGGTGGGGGTCACAGGTTAAAGCCGTGGGTTTGAAAAGTAAAAGCATCGTTTTGGGTAAAGTGCACATGTAAACACAGCATCTAAGTGCTAGAGAGAGAGAGGGAGGGAGGGAGAGAGAGAGAGAGACTGGGAAAGGGGGGGACAGACAGAGTAAGAGAGGAGGGAGCAGGAGGGATAGACGGGAGACAGACGTTGAGTAAAAATGAGAGAGAGAGATTGTGAGTGAGGGAGGCAGAGTGAGAGAGAGAGTGAGTGAGGGAGGCAGAGGGGGAGCGAGACAGTGAGGGAGCAAGAGTAAGACAGGTCAGCTGACTGAACAGGGATCGTCTTTGCTGGGTTTCACTTCTCCCTGCAGCAGCTGGATCATCACAGCTTTAGTCAGGTAGCTGGAGGTTCCTTTCTTCCCCAGAGGAGGCGTGTTATAGAACTCCTCCATCTCCTTCTGTAATCACATCATCATCATCACCATCACCATTATCATCATCACCATCATCATCATCATCATCAGGGTAACAATAACATTAATGGTACAGGTGGTTATGAGCGAGATGTAATGGAGATGATAATATTAAATGAATAATGATGATGATGATCGTTATGATGCTGAAGCTGACGACCGTTACCATAGTGATCAGGTTGATGGAGTTCAGGTTACCTGGCCGTGCGCTGCGTCAGCTCGACCTCGATCCCTCTGGAAGTCAGTAAAGGCTTCTTTAACCAGATGATCCAAATCCACTTTCTCCTGGAACTCCAGCTCCGGGTTTCTCTCCAGCACCAGAGACACCACCATCAGCAGCTGCATGAGGAACACGAGGAGCAGGAATATCAATCAATAAACATTATAGTGCACATGCACTGCGCCGTGTGTGTGTGTATGTGTGTATAAAGTAATTGTGTTTCCATGACCCCTAAGATCACGGTGTAATATTTTACTCATGCTGTGTGAGGACGTACCTCCACGATGATCTGTCGGTACTCGGGCTGTATGATGTTCTTCAGCGTGTCCTCCACCAGCAGGGAGAAGTTCATCTCGTACATGGTCATGTCAGACAGAGTGGGTTGCTGCGGAGCAGAGGGCGGAGTTCAACAGCGTGAAGAGACACAGGAGTCAAAAGCAAAGGAGACGCAGGTGGCGCTCACCTGAGGGAGGTGGCGACCGGCCACCACGATCCCATTACCCGTCCGCTCGAGGATCTGCCAAACCCGATCGTAGAACCCGAGAGGAGTCCGATTCAGAGAGCCGTCGATCTGCCGCCGATTCAGCCACGACCTGACCAGTTCAGATTTACATTCGGTCACTTAGCCGACGCTTTTATCCAACGTGGCTTACAAGTATCCTAACGTGATGGTGAGATGGTAGAGCCAGCGCCGTTACGTCATATATCATAAATATATATATATATATATATATTAATAAACCCTGATGTATTCATGGAACATGCTAATCACATGGGTCTGGACAGGACTTTTATTTAATTAACAATATTAAACTAAAGCAGTTTGTGATGATACAGCTGAGGGGGCGTGGCCTGGTGAGGATGTGACCTGATGCTGATGACATTACATTGCGTCACTATGACGATGCTTTGATCGGTCAGTATTCTAATCTAATGATACAGAACCCTGAAGCAACGAGGGCAAAAGGACCTCGATCCGGACCCCACAGGAACCCAACTCCAAAACACTCAGCAACACCCCCCCCCCACGATGAAGCTCCAGATGTTTTCAGTGGGGTGAGATCAGGGTTCTACAGAACCTCATGAGATGTTCGTGTCTTTATGAACCCAACACAGTTATACATTAAAAAAACAGCATTATATAATAATTTAGTTATTAACAAAGTATCTGAGAGCTGAGAACTGTGTGTGTGTGTGTGTGCTTCAGTTGACCTCATTTGCATGTTCTCAAAGGCTGAAACAAACAAAACAGTTTAAAAGCTGCTTTAATTTCATTACGCTTTATTAAAGCCGATATGAAACATGAGGCCGAGTCGGAGTTTGTTTAGTAAAATTGATAATTAACCTTCGGAACCTTTAGAAGAAAAAAAATCTAATTACACGGAGAAGAAGCTGTCAGTGTTAATTAGTCCCCTGTAATTAGAGATGCTGACAGACGAGGCAGATTACCGTGTATGAGGACAGAAGCTGTAACCACGCAGTCGAGACGCTACAGAGTGAGATCCCTTCATTTTAAGTGACTCAGATTAACGGAGGTCAGATTGTAAAAGATGACGTCATAAACCCAATGGAACGGATAACCTGGCATTCCTCAGGGCTCGATAAGAAGACCATTTTTATTCATGATAGATTTGATTCCTTCTATTTCTAATTCTTTAGTTGGTTCTCTTTAGGGGGCGCCATAGGGAGCACATCCACATATTTATCTGACACAATGAGTTTCCAACCCTCAGGAATCGAAGCCTCCATTACATTCAGTTTAGAACAGGTGTAAAGTTAAAAAGGGGGTGTGGTTTATATTTACCTGCCGGTCTGCTGAGGCTGCAGGACGTCCAGCAGCAGCTGTTTGACGTCGCTGGGAGACATCTGATAGACTTCCAGTGATTGGAGGTCACCTGCACGGATCTTCAGCTCGTGTTTCATGGCTTGAACGATCCACCTGTGAACCACCCAGAAGAACTCGCCCATCAGTGTGAAGGTGGAGTACGCTCAGAGACAGGACGAGCAGGTGGGGGCAAGTCGGGAAAGGGCAAGTTGGGGACAAGTTGCGAAAAGGTCAAGGGCAAGACGGGGACAAGTTGGGGAAAGGTCGAGGGTAGGTTGGGAAAAGGGTCAAGGCTCTTCGGGACAACTCAGGGGCAGGTCGAGGGGAAGGGCGAGTCGGCGAAAGGTCGAGGGCAAGACAAAGCTTTTTTGTGGAAAATCAACTTACCCAATCCGGATCTTCAGCATGCCGCTGAACAGCTCAGGGTTGTTGGAGATGATCCAACCGATGTGGATGACGAGTTCCTGCTGCAGCACCGCCTCCCGCTCACCGTGAGGACTGCACTTCCTGTAAATAATGTCCTTAATGACGGCGGGTGAGAGCGGGTTTGATATGACCTCCTCCTCATGTCCAAACAACCCCAGGGTCACCTGAAAGAACGTGTTCATTACCACGACAACCTCATCATGAGTAAAATTTTTGAATCAAATAAACCTGCAGAACAAACAGAGTAGCCAGAAGTTTGTGGACAGACTTTTACAAATAAAATATCTAAACATCCTGTAACACAAGCTGAGTAACACCAGCTGCATTCAAATAAATCTGAATTAAATGGTCATTCTATCCACATACTTTAAACCACTTCCTGTGTGCATTTCCTCTGAACTTCCGACACGCCAGCGCAGAATCTGAGAAGGTCCTGATCTGCGTTCCTTATTTTCGCACCCCCCCAGAGGACGGTGAGTAACTGTACATCCCTCCTCGCGGTACTGACCCACTTTAGGAAAGAAAAAATCCAAGTTTCTGACCATTAAAGCACTAAAGCAGCTCTGCAAACGCAATCTATATGCAGATTTACTGCCGCCGCGGCGGACTCCTGATGAATCACTTCAGGCCTATTGGAGGGAAAATGAGGTCACAGTCTAATCTATCGCTATTAATCTACGAAGAATGCTTTAGGACTAAAAAAAGAAGTGGACGGAGTTGAGGTGATGGATATATTGTAGAGGAAATGCACACAGTACAGTCATGTGACCCAATGTGGGGTGGAACGATACAAAATCCTCATTATAATAATATTTCACTTTTATTTAATTAATTTGAATTGATATCAAGTCTATTAAGAGTGTCGGGGTGTAAACACCAGCCCTGGTTCTGAGAGGATCTGATTGTGTGTCTGGTCTGATCAAGGAAACCACAGTGCCCCCTCAGTTCACATTTAATAGGACATGATGGGCATTGATGGATCTGAACTTCACTGACATAAATCCTCAGAGAGGTCAGTAACGGTTGTTTTCGCACATATATGTTGGAACATGTGTAATTTATTTTTTATAGTAAATGCTTCTATTAGGATCACTCACTCTTTATTCTTGGTTACACAGTTACACAGTTATATAAACAAAATTATACACATAGCTACTTTCACAACATCTTATTCTAATGAGGTTGGAATGAAAACGCTTTTCTAACTACAACAGTTCCAATGCTGCTGCGAAGGATTTCTAGAAGATTTTATGAGAACTGTGAATCAGTAACTCATTTGACTCACAGTAAGAGTCAAAATGAATCAAAAAATGTTTCTTTTCAGTAAGTTGTTTAAAAAACAAACTAAACCAGATTTCTTTAGATACAGAACCCTGAATAGATTTCATACTTTATATCGTTCCACCCTGAGCGAGGCCCGAACGCGAGGCGTGTGATGGATTAGGGGAGTTAGAGGTGAATCAGGCGATAAATCAGAAACACATTTCAGTTCCGTTTAATCCTCAGATCTACAGCATGAGTGGAGTGAGTGGGATGGGTGGGGTGAGTTGGGCGAGTGGGGTGAGTGGAGTGAGTGGGGTTAAGGTGGTGACAAAGTGAACATTAAAATGTCTGAGTCTAAAATCTCGTCTGCGTTATGAACCTACGGACCGGACTGGGCCTGACGGACGTGGCGTTTTGGTTCTACTTACCTGCTTGCCATGAACTAAAATGCTAGTAATACTGGGTGCAAGGCTGTCCACTAGCTTAGTTAAGAGACTGGCAGCAAGACGCACGACGGACCTGGTGAACACAAACACATGATCAACACACCCACAACGTCAGAGAACCGGACTTTACATCTGTACTGTTTGTCGCAGCCAATCAGTGAGCACCACTGGATTTCTTACCAGCGTACTTCATCATGGACATCGAAGAACATGCTCAGCTCCTAATTAGTTGTAGAAGGTTAAAGGTACTAGTTCTAAAGTCATTGTACTCAAACCAGAACGGTGTCCTGATCTACCGCCCTCCAGCAGGAACCGTATCCTGTCAATCACAGTCACCGCTCTCCAAAGAGGGCGGAACCCCGGGTGTCAGTCACATGAAGAGAGAGACACCTGATGGTAGGTACTGGACACAGTGAGGACAAAAGTATAGGGACATGTACATGTCCATCAGGTCAGGTACTGATGTTGGGTAAGAGGGCCTTGTTTAAAATCACAAACACACAAGGGCCTTCCCCAAACTGTTTCTACAATGTTGGAAGCATACAACTGACCTAGAGTACTAAGACCTGAAGTGATTCATTCATCCGTTTGTCACAATGTGAGTGGAGCTCAGCGGTCAGTGTGTTGGGCCAGCAATCTAAGGGTTGTGGGTTCACTAAAGTGACCAATGTGGGCCCTCGAGAAAGACCCCTAACCTTAATGACTCCATGAGGATTCTGACCACAACCATTAAGTTGAGATATCTGTAAGCTGCGTTGGATGAAAGCGTCCGCTTAATTATCAAATGTAAACGTAATACTTTTGTCTGTATAATGAATCTGTAAAAACATCAAAGCCGTCGGGTTCAGAGGAGCTCTGTGTTCTTTCACCTGCTATCAGCTAATCAATAACCATTAATCAACATGTGCAACGTGAAAACCAAGCTCCAGGTGATCTTTAAACTTCTTTTGCATGTTCTCCTTTCTGTAGTTACTCACAGAAGCTGAGCAGTAAAGGTTCTTGGTTCTGTTTTTAAGCAAAATCGAGCGAAATCAATTCCATCCGAACGGCAGAACTAATTACGCTGGAAAGGTGGTTCCCTACGCAGGGGGCCTACTGAGTCGGCTATTAAAATTCTCAGCGTTTGCCCCTCAGGCGGGCACGGCGTGGCACGGCGCGGCGCTGGATGACAAACGTGCAGTGGGAATTCAAACCCAATTGTTTCTCAAATGACTCTTTCAAACACTTTAATGGAGTCAAACAGACGTCTTTAATGTTCACTAATTTATGCAGCGTGGATTCAGAGTTCTGTCTCTGACGGCGTGAGCAGAATGATTAGTAGCACAGAAACGGGGCGAGAGCGTGAGAGAACGAGCCAGGGCTACAACACGAAAGACAGGGTAGAGAGAGCGAGGGAACGGGGCGAGGGAGAGCAGGAACACCAAGCAGGACGATCATTTCCATCCATCTGTCCACTCATCAGATCATCTACATCCATCACCCACATACGTATGGATCCATCTAATTATACACTCATCAATTAATCCATTACATCCATTAATTAATACATCCATCCACCGTACCATTCATTTATGTTTTTACCCCTCTGTCTACTAATCAATCCATCTGTGTGATCACCAGATTTATTGATCTCTCCATGCCTCCACCCATTCTCACTCACTTACTCACTCACTCACTCACTCACTCAATCAATCTTCTGACCGTTTATTTAATTCTACAGTAATTCTACAGCAGAACCCATCCACCAATCAGACGCTGCCTTGACTGTGATGTCACTGCAGTTGGGATGAGCATGAAGATGAGGAGGTTAGGTTCTTAAACAGCTTTTAATGAAATAATTTTAATTATGTAACTTTGAGGTTAATGATCCTTCTTCTCATGAAGGTTTGGGGGAGGGGCTTAAACCTATCCCAGCACTCAGGTGGGTGAGAATGTGAGAGAATATTTAGCACTTTGGTTCAAAACAGGGAAAACAGTCCTGCGTTTGATTTCTGTAGAGAGGCAAAATAGTTTTCAATGTTTAACATGTTCTCCCTTTGGCTGCATAGGGGATATGCAGGTGAAGTGATGATATGAAACTGCAAAACACGGTCTGGAGATGACAGACTGGCCACCAGTATTCACCTCCCCTTTGAGTGCTGGGATAGGCTTCAGGATCCTGCTCTGGATGAGTGGATTAGAAAGGAGAAGTGTGATGGTTTATAATTGTAACTCGTGAAGTTGAAGGTCTCTAACATGATGGTTTAGATCAGATTGGGGGGGGGAGGAGCTGGTCGAACTGAAACGTGCTCCGTTATCCGCACCGCTGGACATCACGTTGCATGCAGACGCGGCGGGACACTCAGCAGCGCGTTCGTTACCTGTTTACCATGGACCAACAGCGTGGTTATATGAGGCGCTATAGAACTGGCAAACTTCTGCGTGGCGGCCGCGGCACAACGTACCGCCATCCTACGGCAGGTTAGCCAGATCAACAACAACAAGAGTTACATCAGTAACGGTCGAGTGGAGAGAGAGAAAGAAGTCAGAGATTAGTGAGGTCCACAACGGCCTTCTCTCTTTAACACAGAGAACAGCAGGACTGTCCAAAGTCCGGCCCGCGGACATTATCAGTTATTTATAAACAATTTGTAACTCCGCCTTCGACCACATGATGGCAGCACCATTGTAACACACTCGGTCTGCCTTTGAGAATTGAGGTCATATCATCAGGTTCCAGAGGCGTGGCTTTTAATTATTAAGTTTGCGTGGAAAAGCTCCGTGTTCGTTTTATTTTTATTCTCGCACAAAAATTTCTCGTTTCTCGTTCCGCATCTTTTAACGCACCATGTTGAAATTTGGCAGTATCGTGGTATCCATAGCAACTCAGGTGCTTTGTGGTGAAAAAAAAAAGTCAGAAATAACTATTAGCCCCTGAGCATCTTTACTTTATTAAATTTGACCCTCTTTGCAAAAAGGTTGGACACCCCTGCTGTACAGTGTAGCCCATCAGCCTCAGGGACGAGATCAGCTCACCACAGTGCTGAGTTCCTGGAACCAGTTCAGCCATCATTACTAACGTGCTTCCTCTGCAGAACATGAATAACTACAGACAGAACGCTGTGACATCACTGTGACATCACAGCACCCTCGGTCAGAGGGTTGGTTTAAATACGGATCTGAAAAGTTCCAGGAAGTCAGAACGTCGCTCCGTACTGAGCTGCACTAAACAATACCTTTAAAACAGAGTCTGATTAAACACCAAATCAACAAAGTGTTCAGTTACAGTACAGAGAAGCTACCAAAGCGTGTGTGTGTGATCTAATGGTAAACAATGTGTAATGTGTTTGTTCTGACCAGAGCTTCCTGCTGCCCGCTCTCCTGTAGATTCTCTCCACCTCCTCGCTCAGGTTTTCTGCGTACAAATCAATAAAAATACTCCCATTAAACAAGTCATTCCTTAAATCTGATTGGCTGAGCCGTTGGTCCAGCCGTGACATCATTGACCACACACACCTCTGAGCGCTTTATATTCGTATCAATGTATGATATACAATACATTATTTTCCCAATGTTTTTTTATAAAGTGTGTTCTGTAATTTGGCCACAAGATGACAGTATTTGAATGTTAGAGAGACTGGTATCCTGTTACACACAGTGATTAGCATTCACTTTAAAAAACAGACCAGATTACGTTGCGAAAGAGTTATTAGTGTAACTTTACTACGTGTCAGGACTAATAACACCGCTTTACCGTGATTTATTTGAAATAATGCCCCGCCCCCTCAGAGCTTATTGCTTTATTATAATCAGGGTGAGGGTTCTGAACGTACCGTCTCGGCTGAAGAAGTCCGGACCCTCTTTCTTCAGTAGGACACTGGCGAGCTGAGCCTGACTTGCGAGGCAGTCGCAGTCCTGATGACATCACAGAAACGTAGGTCAGACTCACCGAGTGTGAATACAGAGACCGGCGCCTCCTCACTGCACACACTCACGTTAAACTTCTGCAGGATCTCGTGTGTGGGTTTGTGGCTCCACTCCTCCACGTCGATCTCGGGCCGCTGCTCCAGGTCCGAGGCGTTGGGCGTGCTGGTCTGCCGTTTCACTTTGGAGTGTTTCGGGAGCTCCAGCTCCTCAAAGCTCTTAAACTCAGGGATTCTGGAGAACAGAGCGCAGAACTCAACATCAGGATCCGCAACCTGCTGCATTTATTATACCACAAGCTCCCCCCCCCACCAGAGACACGCCCAGCGAAGGTCACTGAAACGCAGTCTCACACAAACTCTGATTGAGGATGAAGATAGTGGATGATGAAGGAATTTAAATGTTGATTCTTACTCTGCCTCGTTCACACGAAGGAAATCCAGCTGCTCAACAACGGCTCCAGAAATCAAAGTCTGAAACACACACACAGTTTAATAAGAACATGTGTGAACATCTGTATGAAGGAGTTAACAGGAGGTGATCTGATCTGAAGCTCCTGACCTGCAGTCTGTCCACATGAACTTTGACCCCTCCAATGCTGCCCTTCTTAAATGAAGCCAGCATGTCCAGTACAGGGTTAAAACGACTGCCCCTGGAGGACAGAGGGGGTAACAGGAAATACGACAAAGAAATTCACTCATCATA
Organism: Xyliphius kryptos; assembly: GCA_025769995.1. Classification (NCBI taxonomy): domain Eukaryota; kingdom Metazoa; phylum Chordata; class Actinopteri; order Siluriformes; family Aspredinidae; genus Xyliphius; species Xyliphius kryptos. The sequence goes on from JAOUQT010000033.1 coordinate 769,394, forward strand.
CATGTACATCATCAACATCAATCAATAATCAATAATCAGATCAAACAGAACAAACTTAATGTTATCTTCTCTGATGAGGACGAGGAAGAGAGGACGGCCGGGCATCTTCCAGCACTGCTTAATGAACTGTAGAGCATTCTGTACACACACACACACACACACACACACACACACACACACACACACACACAGAGTTTAATCTTCTTTACTAGGGTCTAAGGTTGGAGAGTCAGCAGTGATGATGTTAAGTGACATCATCATCAAACCTTTATGTCATCGATCAGCAGCATCACGTCCTGAGAGAGATAGAAATCACTGAGATCAAAGACGATGGGGTAACACACCACGGTCTTTCCCAAAATCCTGTAAATCTGAAAAAGAGAGAGAGAGTGAGTGAGATATACTGTATAATATTCTTAGCCATATCAATATGACAACTGACCGCCGCTGTGTGTTACAGGACCACTGTACATTATGGGACCACTGTGTGTTACAGGACCGCCGGCGGCGTGCGTTACAGGACTGCTGTGTGAGGAGGCGGGTCTACAGTGAGGTTGTGGTGTATCATCAGGATGTTTACTGTGGATATAAAACGCGTCACTGGCTTCATCTCGCAGAACAACTCGGCTTTAAAGAAATATGGCTCCAAAGGTGCTCTAAAGGTGAGGGAGTGGGCTTTTCTGCACGGTTACCATGACAACCACAACCAAGAGCGAGCTGCAGTTTTACTCAAACCAGATGTTTATTTGCTGTTGATTTTTATGACATGTTTTTATTTTACACACACAGATCTGAATGTCTTTATCTCTCTCTCTGTGTGTGTGTGTGTGTGTGTGTGTGTGTGTGTGTGTGTTACATTACTTTGCATGTCCCAATACAGCCCACAGGTCTTTCAGGACGTCCACTCAACCCCAGTTTCTTATTGACAGCCAGGAAACGATATGCCTGCCACAGACACACACACACACACACACACACACACACACACACACACACTTAGTATGTGCATCCTCAGCATGTTGCACACTGTTCAAACTGTAGATACAAAATCAATACAAACTCAGAACAACACACTGCCAGAATATCTCCACGTTCCATTCTCTCTCTCTCTCTCTCTCTCTCTCTCTCTCTCTCACACACACACACACACACACACACACACACACACACACACACACAGAGAGAGAGACAGTTTGATTTTCTCTTTTTGTAATAAAGTCAGTTCAGTTTTTAAAGTAACCTTCAGAAAGGTGAAATATAGTTTCAATTTATTATTAATGTTACAGATACAGAGGTCCACCCCCCCCCCCCCCACACACACACACACACACATTACTCAGCCTGATCTATCATCCCAACCAGACAGCCC
>JAOUQT010000033.1:873548-886549 GCA_025769995.1 Xyliphius kryptos
CATTTCTTCTTTTGCTCTTTACTGTTATTGTGTTTTTGCTTTTAAATAATATGTCTAAAGCAGGGAGAGGGAGCTCAGTGGCTCGGGTGTTGGACTATCAATCAGAAGTTTGTGGGTTCAAATCCCAGGTCCACTGAAGAGTGGGTCCTTGAGCAAGACTCTTAACCCTCATTGCTCCAGGGTTCTGTATCAACCTCGTTTTTTGACCCCAACCCAAATTGTGATTCCTGTAAGTCGCTTTGGAGAAAAGCAACTGCTAAAGAACGAAATGTAAATCTTCTTAAATAAGATATAGATCTCAAACCATAATGATGCGCCTTAAATTAAATTATGTAGTGGCAATGACCTCTGGACCTGTGTCTGAGGAACACTGCATTGTAGATAGAAGTTTTGTGTGTGTGTGTGTGTGTGTGTGTGTGTGTGTCCTCATATTGCATATGCTTTTGTTTACGGATAAGAATGGCTAGAGATGTTCCACGATAAAAGTTTAATTAAAATAAAGGACAATGAGAGAATCAAATCCCAGGCCGGCTGCAAAAAGGGCTCCAGATGTTGGTGTGTCTGTGAGTGTGTGTGTGTGTGTGTCTGTGTGTGTGCAAGTATGTGTGTAGATAGATAGTAGGATTGAGAGGAATACGTGCCTTAACTCTTCAAGGTTAATCTGGTAGGCGCGTGTCCCCCTAATGAGGCCCCTACAGACACACACTTAATAAGAGTTAAGAGTAAATTAACCTTCAGGACTTTTACACACCGCTCCTTTATGTTTTCTCTCTCACACTCTACATGCACACACACACACACACACACACACAGTATGCGTTTTTAAGTTCCGTCTAAGTGCTTTGATTGGATCTGACCCGCTGTAGTAAATCTGAGAACGTCCATCAGTCTGCAGGAGCTACGCTGAGCTCTAAATCACAACGTTGGAGATTTACACCTCACCTCACGATCCTACATCAGAATCATTAATGAAATTAAGGTTATTAAAGGATCCAGTAACCATGTTAATTAATATCTGATCAAAACACACATCATGCAGGTTCATGCACGTTCCTCGGTTCTGCTGTGGTTCACCGAATACTTTATATTGCTGACTGGTTATTAAATAACTTTTAATCTGCATATTAAACTAGTTGGCATATTTAAATATGATCTGTGCATGCATTCAATCAGCTCCACCTCCCAAACTTTTCCATTCCGTAGTCCATCTGTTTCTTTACATACTCTGATGATCAGGACCATGGACAGAGCAGGTGTTATTAGGGTGGTGGATGATTCTCAGGTTTATTTGATTAAAGCACCGAGCGGGGGACCGTAGTGTTGATCATTCCACCTCAGCAGTATCTCTGTGTGATGGAGGACAGTATCTCCATCACTGTACACACATTTCTCCCTCTTTTTTTCCTCCTTTGAGTTTCGGGGTTACATTAGTAAACATTATCGAGCTCATAGAATTTGTAATGATGTGTGAAATTGCAGCACTATTCAAACATCCACCGCACTGAATACTAAAGACTCTGTTCTCCTGTAGTGAAAGTAAAGAACCTCGGTGTTCTGCACACTGCATTAAAGAGACAGAAGTACAGTGAGGACGCCAGAAACCGATCAGCAGTTCTGTAAGATTTAACATGTATATATTAGTTGTGTTTATTATTTATGCTGTTGATTTATTGTAATACTCACATTTTTTAAGAAGTATACATTTTAAATGAAGGTGTTATTATTAAAGTGAGGGTTTGGGAGATTAAACATCTGAAATGTATATGTGGAATGTATATGGTGTGAGTTGGGACTACTGCGTCCACGCGCTCGCTTTCTTACAGGAATTTATCAGCAGGTTTTCCAAAAACACCACAAGGTTCAGATTTGTAGGTACTCGCCAAACGCCTGTCCATCTGAGGTGTTGCATTCGATGGCGATAGCGAATGAACAATTGAACAATAGGAAATCAAAACCCGTTTTTTTAAGGACATGGTCGGGAATTGCGGTGTCGTTTCAGACCTGTCGGTTCTCAGGAAGCAGGAGAATTAGTGCTGAGTCAGCGAGGGGGTTGGTGTTTAGAGTCTTAGAGATTAATATGTCCCAATAGTATTGTTTATAATAATGGTTTTTAAAATGTGGTGTCCTAAATAATGGTATGGATGTACATACCATCTCCCCCATTGTTTTTTGAATAAACAGTGTTCTGTCAGTAGGACACTAGATGGCAGTATTTGATTGTTAGTGAAACTAGCGATCAGCGTTCACTTTAAAAACCCGACTCGATCACGTCGTGAAAGAGCAGAGTATTTAACAAACGCAAACAAAGTTATTTTTATTATTATAGTGTGTGTTTTATAAAAACACTCGAGGGTGTATGTTATATACATTTATATTTACATTTAATCATTCAGCCGACGCTTTTATCCAGAGACTTACAAATGAGAGAATGAGCAGCAGCTTTAGAAAACAAACATCAACCATCGTGCACATTACTCCATCTGGCTTGTTATTTTATTTTTTTTATTGTAAGTGTCTGTGGAAGAGGGTGTGTTTGAAAGGTTTTTGGAGATGAGTGTCAGCCTTACAGATGTTGTTCTGTTTGGTGGCGCTGAATGAAACTGTGAATAAATCACAGGACAGATGTGTAACTGTACTGCACTACACATCAGGACGAACTCCTCTTTACTTGATAGCACGCCCTTTAGTGTCTGATTGCTTGATTATAAAACAGGTAATTCCAGTCTGTAAATCTGATTGGCTGAGCCGTTTGTCCAGCGGCCACTTAATTAGATACAATCAGCTGAACTGATCATACAGATGAGATTTGTAGGTCCCGTTGCTCTTTAACGTGAACGGGTGTTTTATTCTTTACCTGAAATTCTGTCTAAATGGAATGAATACGCAGACACTTTATTTTTCTTTTTTATTTGCAGTGTAAAAAATTTGCAGCGTAATATTTTTGAGCCCCATGAGGAGAAACTGCAAACTGCAGTTCCGTTACAGACCCACATTTTCTAAGCGATGCATTCACACCAGTTTGTATTAAAGCACATGTTCAACTTAAACAAACGGTCCTTCATTTATGTGCCATTCGTCCGATCTCGTTACACTCTGAATAAAAAACAACATTTTAAGGCTTGAACAGAAGAATCAGTCGTTAGTCCTCCCACCCTTCACAGCGCAAATCTGTAAAATAAAGGCTTTAACACCTACAGAAGCTTCAGCACTGCCGGACGCTCCTCTGAACAGCGGCACACACGCCGTTAGTCTGTTAATATTAATCCTCATTTATTAAACGTAAACTATTAGATGACAAAAGCGACTCAGTGAAGTCTGATGAGCAGCGCAAACAAGAACGAGGTGCAGACAGTGAGGATGTACAGATGCTCCCGCACCCTAAAGGGCTCTGGATTTATGGCACAAGAGTCCTCACTTCCTGCAGAGTGCAAATAAGATGTAAGTCCAGTTTAGAAATGGAGGACCTTAACGACGCATCGCAGAAAATCAAGCTCAGCTTCTAAATCCTGCAGATCTGTGACATCAGCCAGACGGGCTTCATGCAAATTAACAAAACTTTAATCTGATTTGCTGAGCCGACTGTCCCGCCGTGACATCATTAACAGTAACACACACCTGCTTTACATTCGTATCGATGTGTGATATACATTACATTATTCTCCCCATTTTTTTTAAAAACTGCATTCTGTAGTTTGTCCACTTAGCGATCAGCGGTCACTGTAAACACCGGACTAAATTACATCAAAGAGCAGATTAATGATTTTGCTTTCAGCAAATTTATGAATCAAACCGTGTTTTTTATGATCCTGTGTGTTTTATAAAGACACTGGAGGTTGTGTATTATTGTGAGTAAATCAGAGATGTGTAACTGTACTCTACGCCCCGCCCCCTCGTACCTGATAGCGTTTATAAAAATACCGCGGTGCTCTGTGACGCTGTCTCTTTAATGAATTGGCGTACGTATGTTTATAAAGATGCTGTATGTCTAAAGCCACGTGATTCCAAGCTGCCAAACCGAACCAGGTTCACAAGGTGCTGCAGCCTATCCCAGTGCTCAATGTTAGGAAGGCAAGGAGGTCTCAAAAAAAAAAACACTTTCACAGCATTGGGAGAACATGCAAAGCCAGGCTCTCTTACTCTAAATGTGATTCCTGAGGTTGTTGCTGTGAGGAGAAATAAGATGATTATTTGTAAAGCGAGGCGCTGGGTTTTGGACTATCCCTGCAGTTGGATGTTGCGTGTTGGTTGTATTTCTTTATTTAATTTGTTTACAGAACAGGAACGGGACGAGCGTCGTTATATTCTGTCAGGTTAAAAAACAAAAAGACGTGTGTGTTTTGAACATGAAGCTGATGTGCGTGTTTAATGACATGTTAAATGTTGAAGGGAGATCCGAACAGAACCGATTCCTCAAACCTCCCTGAGACTCGAGATCTGATCCGACAACAAACGAGGTTTTATTATGAGGTCAGGAGACGAAAACGCACAGGTCTGTGCCTGTTTCCTGATAATGTCTGTAAGTGATCTGCCTCAGTGTGCTGGACCTCCTTAACATCAGTTCCTGACCTTGAAACACACTTGTCGCTGAATGGACAAATTCACAATCTAAATTTTGTGGAAAGCCTTCTGAGTTGATGCAGCATGTTGAAGCTACATAATGGCAGTTAGTAACGTTAGCATGTTGCACCAGCAGAGCGTACGTTTGATCCTTAGCTTGTCTGAACTTAGCGCTACATTTATCATCTACAATCTACAATCACATCAAGTTTAACATAAAGCTCAATTCCACGTAGCTGCAACTGAAAAAGCTAAAGGAGCGCTGTGCAGGATTTAGTGCCATCCGGTGGTGAGGTTGCAGATTGCACCCACTCACCCTGAACTGGAAACGTTGATGCATCACTAAATGATGACCGCTCGTGTGTACGTTTACGTTTAAAAGACACGTTAACTAAAGAAAAGACGACCTTCCAGAGCTGCAGGTCAGTTTTTAAAAAATAGATATTTAATTTCTACAAAACAACTTCCAAATCTTACATAATGCACCTTTAATGTGGCTTTAAATAAAAAATGTTCAAAAAGTACAATGGTATTACATCTTTTTATGTGAATATGCTCCTTTGGGGGTCTGCAGTTACAGATTATAATTTGGATTACGGATTAATTTAGGATCAAACTTGTGCGCCGCTGGTGCTAAATTCTGCAGATGAATTATTTAGATACGTGTGTAATACCCACTCTTCATTGAAGGGGTCGCTAATCAATCTGCATATTGCAGCTTTAAATGCAACATGTTCTTATGCAGGTCCTGAATTTACAAACCTTTTAACTTTCATGCTGTAATATTTCATCCCCTGAACCTGAACCAGTCGGATTATTTATCAGATCAGAATAATCTCATTAAACCGTTTGAACCCCAGATTTACAGACACAGACAGACAGAGAGAGAGAGAGAGAGAGAGGAGAGTTGTAGCAGCTCTGACCGTCACATGTGGTTAGTATGTTAAATTGAGTGGGCCTCTGTCCCATCGTGGGTTCATGGCGTACAGCGGCGCTCTGCACTCGGACGACTTCCTGTCAATCTGAATACTTCTTCAGGAAGCCTCCGTGGAAATCTCTCACTCTCTCCAGCAGCACCTTCAGCTTCTCCGGAGGCGGCAGGATGGTCATCCTAACATCCAACCAATAAACAAAGAGTCCAACAAACATATTCGTTTTTTTAAACCTTAAGTATCCAATCAGCTGTTAAACTGTTCTGTAAAAAGTTCAAAAATCTCACAAAACTTAAATCCTGGGGTACCTGAAGTGGTACGTGCCCTCTCTCTGGCCGAAGCCACTGCCAGGCACCACACAGATGCCCGTCTCCTCTAACAGACGCAGGCAGTAGAGCATGTCCGGCTGCATTCCCAAAGCCTGCAGGAAAGCAGAGTGACCTCAGTGATAACGCCGCAGCTCTACACTCTGGTTGTCAGGGTTACGGAGCTCATTATTGTCTTTGAAAGCCTTTGTAATGTAGCACAGCGTTAACAATTTTACAAACAACATTTATTTATAGAACTGATTATTCCAAAGTCAAGAAATGATTTTGAATCTTGGTTAAATGGAATGTTAGTGCTCTTAATGTAAGAATGTATTTATTCTATAGGGAGCAGAGCAGGTGGGTCGTACCTTTGCCTCTTCCACTGCACGCGGGGGGATGAAAATCTGTGGGAAGGCGTACATAGCGCCCTGCACTGGATTGCACTTGATACCCGGCACGGCGTTCAGAATCTGTTCCGTCAGCTCGGCTTTGTGGGCCAAAGCTCCCAGCACTGCAGCCTTTTCCTAAAAGTGAACATCATATACACGAAACATTAATAACCGCTGTGAATGTAAACGAAAACACAACAATGTACAGTACACCTCTTTTTAACTAATGCTTGTCTTACCAACAATACAGCCTGAAAGGGTGTGTGAGTATATGTGGGTTATGTGGTTCTATAATAATACTGCAAAGGTTTAGAGTTTACATTATATGTCATGATATACATTCACTGCAGTCCTAAGAATGATCCAGCACTAAAATCCTCCTTTACATTCATTAGACAGTGTACAGAGTAACGAGGACCAACAAAACAACAGAAATGCATGTCTGTAAACGTAGATCTATAAAGGACGTGTATACGGTCAGCGGAGAAAACCGATGCTAAGAACATTGTGATTTATGAAAATTGCAGGTTCTCCATTTTGAACATGCTTCAGATGAATCCCATGCTTTCAGCTAAAACGCTGCTGCACATCGGAGTCAGAGCGTCGTCATCGGTCACACCAACCTCATGGAACTGCGTGTACGAGGGTTCATCCGGCCGAGGGGGATTCACGATCACGTCCATGGCAGCCTGACCGGCCACGGAGGGACAGAGTCTAACCGACAGCAACTTCACCAGCTGTGCCTTGACCTCCGGGTCCAGGTTAATGACCTCCATGAAGCCTCCTCTGAAACCACACCTGAGGAGAACATCACAGGGTCACAGGTTTCTGTCATGCGTTCAAAGAAAACACCACACGACTCACAGCAGCAGCAGCAGCTTCCTTCATTTTCCTAGGACTTATCAGTCGCAAGGAACACTGGGGCCTATCCCAGCAATCAAGCTGGGTTGCCAGTCCATCACATACAGGTGATCAGACGCATACAGTCACATACATTCTCACCAACATGAATGAATTCTCTCCAGTTTACTGAATCTTTAAGTCTTAACCCCATCTGCTCCCTGGACACCGGCTGCTCTGGACACGTGTGTCATACATGTTCTGGTATGTTATAACGTCCCTCTGTGTGTAAGCCACTTTGCTATTATCCTATACAGGGAGAACATTCAAACGGCACACAGCAACAAGCCAGAACCTCCTCACAGGGACCTTTTCACTGACCGCTGTGGCTCTGCAGAACCTCATGAAGGTCCGTCACTTATTTTAATGTTTCATTTGTTATTTTGCTTTATTTGACTTTACATTTCCACACGCTCCAGATATCTGGATGAGGTGGAGGTTGGGGATGGGGGGGGTGGAGGGTGTATGGTGCTGCTCTATCATAGTGAACATTAGCTGAGTGTAAGTTCAGTATGAGTTTTCTGAAGTTGCTGACTCATGGCCGTGCTGTACTCACTCTCCTGTGTAACCTTTGGAGGTGGAGTGGAAGGAGGCCAGCTCCACGCTGTTATAGTATTCTGGTCCCATGTCGTACAGAACCTTCTTAAAGGAGTGAAACTGACAGTCAGAGGAGTAAATGTTATCCTGATACACCTGCAGAAGAACAGAATGTGGAGCAGGTCACCTTCTAGTCCACTGAAATGAGAATGCACCCGATACACGCTTTCATTTTACCTCATCAGCCATGACGAAGAGGTTCTCCTCAAAGGCAAAGTGCAGGACGTCCTCGATACACTTCTTGCTCTGGACCTGACCTGTGAATAGAACCAGGAGATGTAATGTGTCCTCCATCATTCTACGGAAAAGCAGCCTGCTAATCTAGCTGGGTATATATGAGGCTTTGTCATGAGCCAATCACAGAGCAGGGAATAACTGAGGTAAACCGTGGTACCGGTGGGGTTTCCGGGGTTAATGATGCAGATGACTCTGGGACTGCAGCGCTCCTTAGCGGCCTGATGGGCTCTGTGCAGCTCGTTCACATCCAGCGCCCAGCAGTTGTCCTCGTCCAGGTAGTAGTTGATCTGCACGGCGTCCAGCTCGGCGATGGCGGCAGAGTAAAGTGGGTACTGAGGAATGGGAATCATCACACCGGTCCGATTTTGACCCTGACCTGAGACCAGCAGCTTCAGAATGCTCTGAAGAAAAGCAATGCAGAAAGTGTACATTAAACCTGAGAGGTACGTTTCCTGTAGAAAATGCAGTCGTGTGTGTGTGTGTGTGCAGTTTGGCTGCAGGACACAGTGCATACACACATCAGAGCAAAAAAAAAGTGGGTCTGGCCGGGTCATAGGATGTCTATAAGCCGTGGTCACAGCAATGGTCAGAAGCAAGGTCACATATGTAGATAATACAAGCTGGGGTCACCACAACAGGACAGATGATTCAGAGTTGGAATGCATTCATATCTCAGACTGTAAAGTAAAGAATGCAAGTGAATGGAATTAAAAATGGGCGTGGCCAGGTGTGTGTGTGTTGGGGGGTGGGGGTTACAGTTGGAACAGCGTTATCTTAAACTAAAAAAAGGAATGGACGTTAATGGGACAGGACAGCGCAGGACAAGAAAGACGGACAAAAATGGTGGAATAATAAAAATTGGATATCAGAGTGATCATGGCAGAAGATCCGCTGTGGCGACCCCGAAAGGGAGCAGCCGAAAGACAAAGAAGAAGAAGAAGAAGAGGATATCAGAGTGATCATATTTGGCGATCACACTGATGATGAGACCAGAAAGAAAACAGACCCAGAGAGAACATGCAAACATCACACAAAGCTTGTGTTGTGTGCAAGCTGCATATATAATGCCAACGTGCCAACGCTACAGTCGACGGAGACGAGGATCACTGATCCAATCTAACGCTTTTCATCACACATTATTTTTTTAATCATAATGGTCAGTTGTTTTCTCAGGAATCGTTATGAACTGGACATAAACACTGGCTGCGGTGTGGCGAGAGTACCATGATGCCATCACTGGCCCCGGTGGAGAGGAAGATGTTGTCTGCGCTGGCCGGCACGCCCTGATCCCGCAGTTCAATGTAAGCGGCGATGTCTTGTCGGATACAGTTCACTCCCTCACTGGCACTGTATGATCCTGACAGCGAAACCAACACACAGCACCACAATCAGTTAGTGACATCACAACATCCTCATCAGCTAAACCAGCGTCCTGCTGTGAAACTGTCCGAGTCCACAGGATCCACCTGTTATTCGGACTTCACCTTCACTGACCCCTCACCCAGTTTCTGCAGGAAGTACTTCTACTCTGCTCTGATCTTTATAAGGCTCATGTCTGCGGCTCGGCTTTTCAAATGAATGCTATATCTTTAAATCAAACAGGATGTAATTTAAACTACCTTCATCTATAATTAATAATACAGAGGAACTCCACAGCTGGAACTCTGTCCTGCGGTTTTGCTTTTTTAATCATCCACAGTTCAGCGCTTCACAGATAAATTAAGAGGATGATATTATTGGCCCATGCAATGCAAATAAACCTGCATGTAATAAATTCTGAGGTCAATTCATCTGCAATTATTAAAATAAAAAGATAAACATGGATCCTGAGTGGTGTTGTTGCAGTTGTCCACCAGAGGGCAGCATACTTCAACGTCACGGTTCCTACAGCGCACCATTTTCACCACCAGTCCCGTTTTGGGTTCAGATTTATTGTTCGTTGTATCAGTTACGTTAACCATTTAGCTGCAGGTTACTGGAATCTTTATTCCTTTTGTTTGTTCACACACCGATACTCTGCCCCCCGCAGCTCTGCAGGATCCGCTTGGCTCTGTTCTTTGCATCCTCAGGGAAACTTGGGCTGTCCATGAGCTCAGGAAACGTGCACAGAGCCACCACCTGTACACACACACACACACACAGAACACTAACACACTCAGCAAAGTGCTAAACACTGTGGTCCTAAACAACTAATCATTGACATTTCAATTTATTGTAAACATTTTAGTTTACTTTTAAACATAATCATTTCTAAATTTTTAAATGTTATTAAATTCTTCACTGTGATGTAACTTCCTGTATACACTCTGTGCACTTGTGTGGGAAAATGTAGTTAGGTGTCTGATTCGGTGATTGGGAGGCGTGTCCAAATACATTTGTCCGTATAGCGGTTAACAGCGCAACATGGTGACCTCAGAGAAGGTGATCCGCTCCCATTTCAACAGCAACATGAACAGGAGGATTTGTGATTACAGGTAATTATACACCAATAACAACCGACTGATTTGACACACAGCACAGTTAACCTTCACTGTAGACCTTGTTTTGTCACAGAGTTACATATCAGAGTCTGATCAGGTTGTTTAGTCTGGTAACTTTAAGAATTCTCAGATTATTGGACCGTGTGTCTCTGCGCTCTCGGACCTCTGAGCCAGCGTTCTCAGTCTGGTTGTAACACGAGAGCCGGGACCTGCTGCTGATCGGACTGCAGTGTTATATTTACCTCCATGTCAGCTGCTCACAGGCTTTTGTTTAGCGTCACTGAAACCTATCGCTGAAGCACATGATCTACTAAAGTGCCAACAAAGTTGTGCTGCCTCATAACCCAGAGACACACAAGAGCTGATGTATACCACAAACTGTACATCACAACCAACTTTATTACTGTTCTTTATGTATAGCAGAGTGCTACAGCAGATTCATTTAAATCCAAATGACCCCTCAGTGCCTTAAAGCTTCAGCAGTTACATAAACACTCCCACTGACCGCACCGGGTTTCTACACCAGTCCTCCTCTTTACTCCAAATCCCTCACAAAGTGTGTGTTATTTGGGTGGAGGATGGATACTAACACTGTTATTACTCTGAGTATCGGCATGCACATACACACTTTTCCAATTGTGCATGCACTGTTTTATATATGAATACTAATGATACTGATTCTGCACTCCAGACCTTAAGGGTCATTCCAGGAGAACGTCCCCATTCCAGACATTTCAGAGACATTTGGTAAAACTGGATTCACAGCTTACACACTGACACCACAAGCCCTCCCTCACTGCCACATCATCAGTCAGCACAGCCTGAGATATACGATGAAGATCTGCAGATACCACACACACACACACACACACACACACACACACACACACAAACAAACATTACCTGTCTGAGGAATGTGATTGGCTGCTGTCCCATAGCATGTGCATCACCGATGTTTGCTTTAATGACCTCTGTAAATGGCTTTTTACCTCCCTGTAGACACACACACACACACACACACACACACACACACACACACACACAGTGACATCAATAAAGGAAATTGACAGAGATTTTATAAAACAGAAAGAATGAGAGAAACAGCAGACGTGGAGACCGAGAAACAGACGTCTGTATTTAAAGTCAGTTTACAGAGTTACACCAAATTACAGCCGTCTCTCTCTCTGGGTAACCGAGCACAGTTTAAACACTTCTCATCTTCATCACATGACTGAATCATATCCTGCTCCTGAATGTTATTGATCTATTAACTGGTTTTAATGAAATCTCCTGTTCTCTCTTTGATCAGGAACTTCCACAGGAACCTGCTCCATCCCTCTCAGATGTTTGTGTACACTCACTTTCACTGATGTGTGTGATGAAAAACGTCATCAGTTTTCATCCTGCGAAGCTCCGGTTTATTCAGGTATTTGCGTTCACACATACAATCCTAATCTAACAGTTTGGGGATTACACATGTGAACGAGACGCTTGCGTTCCTGTTCTGTAACTGGTACACAATTCCAACTTAAATACAACTGACTTCGGACTCACAACTCACAGCAGGGCCCTAAGCCCTGGGTTCAATGCCATGTGTACAGTTTGTATGTTCTTTCCAAGTCTCTCCAAGCAACACTTAATCCCAACATTAGTAATTCAATCAGAGATTAGAAAATGACCCGCAGGATGGGACATGATGTGATGGGTGTATCTGTGGACACCTGTTTTTTGAACATTGAGCACTGGGATAGGCTCCAGCACTCCTCCCTTGACCCTGTTCAGGAGAGATTGGTTGTGAAATTAATAAATAATTTATACACTGTGTGTGAGAACATTCAGATCATGCCACACAAGTTCAAGAGCCTGAGGAAGTGGGGGGGGGAGGGTATGCACACAGTGGAAATGTGACTGGTGTTGAAGGGTGGCACCTCGTCGAGTTCCTTATTCCAGAGCTAAAATAAAGTGTTTATTCTGCTTGATGTTCAGAGAGAAGCTGAAGCGACTCCACTGTGATCACTGACATCATGACGAGGGCCGAACGGCGGCGGACGTTTCACCAAAGCCTTTCCTGTTGATCCATCTCATTGTTTCTGCTTTCACTTCCCTCTGCGCTGCCCGTCCACATGCGGGGGATTAGCATTCTTTACATATGGAAACAACAGGATCAGCTGGTGCGTGAGGTGCAGGATTTACAATGCAAAACATCCACGGCGCTCCGACACGCCGGGCTTTTAGGTTTAACGTAATCTGAAGGTTGTGGGTTTAAATCCCAGGTTCACTGAAGTTACACCACTGTGGGTCCTTGAGCAAGACCCTTAACCCTCATTGCAACAGGGGGCACGGTATCAACCCTGTATCTGTATCTGACCATCAATTTGGGGTCAGAACAAATACCTGTAAGTTACTTTGAATAAAGGCATCTGTGAAACAACCAAATATTAATGTAAAGACTATAATCCAAAAAAAAAAAAGACGTGCTGATTGTAAACTGGAGCCTTTACATTTTCAGCCCTGCAATAACTGATGTGTTACTACTACTAATAATTCATTATCTGCTGTTTAATTCCCTACTAGGTTCAGTGGGGGGGGGGGGGGGGGGGG
>JAOUQT010000033.1:946758-970081 GCA_025769995.1 Xyliphius kryptos
TTGCTCAAGGACCCACATTGGTAACTTCAGTGGACCTGGGTTTTGAACCCCCAACCTTCTGATTGCTAGTCCAACACCCTGACCACTGAGCTACCGACTCCTTATTTCTTGTGTAGTTTTGGATATGTGTTTAATTTTTTACAGATCATTTGCTTTATTTATTTTACTGAATTGGAAAATTGGCAAAAACAGATAAGAGTGTATTTATCTTACATTCAAAAATCGTTTGATATTGAAACGACTCGTTCTGAAATCCGACATACAAATAACTTCTGCATCGTCAGATTGACGCAACATGACAAATGAGTTCTTAGTACTATTAGAAATCCATCCTCTCTCTCCGTGATGATGATAATCGATGCATTTCCAGACTGATTTAAACGCCCAATGTCTAAATCCTGCAGTGATGGATGGGTGGACCTCGGATTGGTGGAGGGGTGATGGAGAGGCCTGATGAAATTACAATAGAACCTGATTGATTTGTGCATTCCTTCTGGCCTGGCAGGATAACAGGTTAAACTTACGGAGGCTTTAGTCACGGGTTCGACTGAAGGACATCGTAGTGATTGTCCAAAGACATGGAATTAACTCGCGCAAAGAGCTGACAGGTCTCACTTTGACTTTCTTCACACAAATAAGAATCCATTTCCATACAGTATGAACCTGATTCGGTTTGGAGTTCTGAAGAAACCAAAAGGTGAAATATTTGACCTCCTTTCACGGAAATGAAACGTAAGACAAGAAAACCGTCAACAGAAATGAAAAGCATTCGCAGGGGGAATTTTCGCTGTGCCTTACACAAAGCTGTCATGACCAAAGTGCAAGAAAAGAATAATTATAGAAATCAGAATAAACTTGACGAGCATGTGCACATATTTATGCCTTGGGAAGTTATTTCCAATACATTTGCTTTGACGTTGGGGTGAAGTGAGAGTAGAAGCGCACGCTGTTTAGTCTCTGCGGTTTCAGCCTGTTCTTCAGGCATTGCAGGCATCTGAAGCAAGGCAGGCATGACATTCTTTCTCAGGAAGCAATTGAGACCATCAATCATCTCACAAAATGCTTCTGGCAGAAGATATACGAGCAGAGCACAGAGCTTTTATAAGAAATGTCAAAAATCTGCTCATTTTTAATATAATACATGGACTTAATGACATAAATAAAACAAACGTCACCGCTTCTCGGTACATTTCTTCTCTTTGTGTTTGGAAGGTTTGGCCTCTGAACCTTAAAAATGGTTCTAATTCATTACCTGACCTTTACGTCTGACCTTTCTCTCGCCTCACAACACCTGCTAGCTATCACGTTTACCCTCGCCGTTTCATAACTCAGCGCATGCCGAGAAATATGCCGAGCGCCAGCCCAATTATTAGGCAACATTAAAATCGAAAGAGAATATTTCTCATTTTTTAATAAAGGTTTGAGTCGTTATTGGCTTTAGAACATTATTTCATCTTCTTAATGATCTTACCACAGAGCTACAGTTCAAAGTTAAAAGCAAGTAATGGTCAAAAATGTAGATATAACATTTAGTCTTTAATGAGAGAAAATAAAAGAAGCTTCAAGTTAAATAATTAAACAGTGTTTTTAATTATTTGTGGGTGTTGTGTACAGAGTGCCTGTGAAAAACAAACTGCATAATTACTCTCAGAGCAATAATACAAACCATACTGCAGACCCAACCACTGGAACTTCAGCACCACAGACTGGACAGCAACATAATTGGACACAAACATACCCATATACCCTTCTCTACACAAACATACCCATATACCCTCCCCCCACACAAACATACCCATATACCCTTCTCTACACAAACATACCTATATACCCTCCCCTACACACACACACACACACCCATATACCCTTCTCTACACAAACATACCCATATACCCTTCTCTACACAAACATACCTATATACCCTCCCCTACACACACACACACACACACACACCCATATATCCTCCTCTACACAAACATACCTATATACCCTCCCCTACACACACACATATATCTTCTGTTCCCACAAATTATGAATCAACTTTCAAATGAGCGGAACAACTTTAGATGATATTGCTGTAATGTTGCATTCCATGATCAGTACCATGGACAGTACCCGTAATCTTTACACTGTATTCCTGTAAACCTCATGTCCTTTGATTTGTTCTTGTTTTTAGCCTCTTTTACTGCGGTACGTATCCACTCACTATTTTATTAATTCCACATTTTTTACCAATTCACCTTTAAATCTGTTTCCTAGCCTCCCTGCACATAAATCATTTCTTATTACACTTAGACACCGGATCTTAAGACTCTTTTCTTTTAATTCTTGTATCGATACTTTACTTATAACTGCCTTTTATTTTGTAGTTTTTGTTTGTTTTATTTGCTGACGTGTTTTGTTTGTTACCATCACCACTTGTATCTTGTGTTATTCATTTTTAAATTGTATTTTCTTGTTTTCTTCTTTGTTTTTGGTTTGTTTACTCTTTCTTTGCACACTATCGCATGCATACCCTCTCCTTCTAAAATAGCATGGAATGCGGTAGAAGCATTTGGACCCGAGCTTCTTATGAAAACAGAATACGTACTCAGTATCCCTCCTTCCCCTCCATCATGGATAATAAGGAAGCCATGTGGCAGAAAGTCCCTAAATCCAGCACGGCATCGGCCACTTGCTGCTCTCCAGAGATCCCTCAACCCGCAGCCTGTCAAAGCACATCCAAGCTACAGCTAAAAGCACAGTCATTATCCAAGCAAGCCCCAATTTCACCAGAAGGCTCGCAGAGAGCTCGGTGGAGGGAGAATGCTAAGGATATGCTGATCTATCACTGTCAAATGAACTGGCCCTCCTTTTTCTCAGCAAATGACTCGAAAACAAGGAATTAAAGCGTAGACACTGTGGACTCTGTGTGACTGCAACACTGACTGTGATTAGACTTTGAATTCCGATAGCTGTTGATTACAGAGATTTACTTTTCACCAGCACACTTTAATTGCACTATAGATGTCAAAGAGCAGCGTAAAATAGACAGCTGTATCAAACAAGTACGTAAAGTGAGGACAGAACTCGACGCCCTGCAGAGAGCGCAGCTCCGTTCCTTTGTATTGCCACTGCATGCATGTGTTTATGTGCAAAGTAAAAGCATGCAGATTTAATCATAACATTTGAAGTAATGCGCCGCCTGTGGCACCAGTCATTGCTGCTGAAAGATGTGGCGGCATTGACAGTGCGCAGCCCCGATTAGCCTCCATTAAAAATGATCTTAATCATCGACAGCACTCATGACGTTGATTTCATCAGGAGCTTTGCCCATTAAAACTTCAAAAAGTGCTGGTGAAATAGCATCTCCTTTTTCTAAAGTGCCAGAGTGGTGCATGGCTTATAGCTTCGACTCTAATCTGTTCAATCGAGGTGCTCTGATTTTCATTAATGATTAAAAAGCATGCCAGAAAACTCACCCCTTCCGGGCTCTAAGTTCGGTGAGCAGCTGTTGCTTGCTGGGTAAATCCTCCACGGATTTGCCTCCGCTGTGGAGCAGGTGGGTGGTGCTAAGATGTTTTATTTTCTCATTTGCTTCAGGCCTGAATTCCATTCATCTAAGACATAAAGCCAAGCGGATCATGTAAAACAGCGCTGGAATTCTGAATGACTGAGACCATCGTGGTTACTGTTCATTAGCGCCTGCAGATTTCTCTAAAGTAAAAAAAAAACCTCTAATCCAATTTGATTATTTCAAGGTTTTACTAGGAAAACAGAACAACACAGAGTCCAGACCTGAACCCTGATGAGAATCTTGGGGACGTGCTGGCGAAGACTTTGTGCAGAGGATCAAATCTCATCAAAAATAGATATTGGGGAAAAAAAAGTTAATGCAGCATAGAAATAAATTTTGTGACATTGCACAACAAGCATGTCCAAAGTCTGGCCTACGAGCCAATCACAGCCCATTGTCAGCTTTCAAATGGCCCTCAACAGCAGTCTCATAATGTGTAATTTATAGTCAGAATAAACAAGTCAATAGGTCAACTTTTAATAAGTAATTCCTCCTTTTACCACATGGTGGCAGCACCATTCTAATGCTTTTATGTCTTTTCCTCTCTGCCAATATTCAGAGGCAGCTAGGGGGCGGAGGAGTTTTGTTTTTTCTCATTAGTCTGAGATGAAAGTAGCGATGCATCTGACACAACTACTGTTTTTTTGACAACATGAAGGAGACAGAGAAGCTGCTTGTCCTTAAATTTAAACAACTTTAATTTTAGAGTTGTTCACGCCTGAGTGGCTTATATTCAGTTACAATGCAATTTGCAAAATAATGGTGATTGTGAGATGAAAATTGTTTTATAACTGTGTGTTTTTATAGAACATTTGTGATGAAGAAATGTCAGAAAGAACTATTGCCCCCCAGGCATCTTCGTTTTATCGAATTTGGCCCTGTTTAGCAAAAAGTTTGGACACCACTGTTGCAGAAGCCTGTGGAAATGAAAATGTGTGTCGTCATCATCAAAGCTAAAGGCGATCCAGCCAAATATCAAAGTGCGTGACCTTTTTTTCAGCCGGCAGTGTGTATATTTCGCACATCACATCTTTGATCTTTCTGTGAGTTTCACAGGTTTTGGCTCCACCCCTGTACAGTCTTGTATGTTCAGTCTTACGGAGGTAACCTCTGCTCACTCAGGCCGTGGAGGTACCGTGTCTCCCGCGTCCTGTCAGGATCTACATCGCCGTACCCCCAGACTTTGATGGATGAGGTAATTTGAGCCGGTCGTGTTGAGAGATACATCAGGAAGCAGACAGGCCCCACGACGTCGGATGCTAAAATCCGGGCCCATGCTGTCACCCATCGGCAGGTCTCTGGATATATGGCGGCTCTCTGAGCAGCAATAAGTCGCGTGATTATGCAAAAAAGCCCAAAGCCGTGACTTTTTTCCTCCCTTGCACTCCTGCACTGCTGAGATACCTGAATGCCTCGATCTCACCTGAAGCACTCAATTCGTCCTGGAATCATATCCTCTCATACCAACGCTCAGATTTATGTCTCGCAGCTCTCTGCTCGCAATTTCCTTTCTCCTCATTAACCTGGCCGATCTTCGTCACCTGCTGTAACATTCCTCTTTCTTGGCATGTAATCTCTTCACAGCGCTGCGTCTTTACTCGGCTAAATCCGAACAGGCCGTGTCCCTCGTCCCGAAACATTATGATTTGAAAGTCAACCACGCACCGGTTGATGTGTCATGAATATGCACCAAAAGCAGGCTACAGACGCATACCAATGAAGTACTGAGGGGTGTCTGTCAGAAGCATAATGCATGCTGGGAAATATCCATTTGATTTCGACAGTGAAACTACAGCAGTAGGATGAGGCTCAGTTTCAGTGCACAGGACTCCGAAATAATATTTATATATTTTTTTCAGCATAATGCGCGGCATGGTTTGCTGCACAGTGTGTCTCAATAGTGAACGCAGATTTGAATTCACACTGACTTTGGCAGGAAGGAGAGGAAGAGAGGGGTAATGGGCCGTTAGTGCCGTTTTGCTAAAGCACATGGTGTTTTAGAAAAATAAGCAACTCTTTTTTTTTTTAAAAAAATCTCTTTTAAAGATTTCAACATTTAAAAATACAGACCTCGGGCTTTTAAATGTATGTGTTCCTCCACGTGGAGGACAAGGTTTCTGCCCCGACAGGTCCACCACAGAGTCCTGGTTCTCTCAACATTTCCTTCTAACAGTTCAAAAGCTTGCTGTATTTATTGTATCAGCTCCATTAAACACTGATTTTAACTTTATTTCAATAACTAGCGGAATTCCCAAGCTACGCTGCAGTGGAGAACCTGCTAACAGTGGGAAAGTTGAAGGTAGTTGTGTTTGAATGAGTGATGGTGTTTGGTGGGGTTTATATATTTTTAAATGAAGGTATGATTATAGAGTGAGGGTTTGGGGAGATTAAACATCTGAAATGTATATGTGGAATGTATAGAGTGTGAGTTGGGACCACGGCTTTCTCCCGCTTTCTTACAGGAATTTATCAGGACACCATAAGGAATGACAGAACCGAGGTTCAGATTTGTAGGTACTCACCAAGCGCCAATCCATCTGCGGTGTTGCGTTCACTGACGATAGCGAACAAACAATGAAACCTAAGAATAAGTCATCACGATGCCAAGTTTCAGGCTTGTAGATATCAGAAGGTGGGTCCTCATTAGTGCTGAGTCAGTGAGAGCTTTGGTGTTTGTAGGTATATTTTGTCCACACTCCCCACATCCTCCTCATGGCTTCTCCATAACTTTGTCTCTAGAACGCCCTACCCTTACGTTCTGTTTGTCAATCACAATAGGAATCACAACTTCAGATAAGCTGCTTCTAGCTCTCTCTCTCCTGCGCTCTCCTGTCTCTAAAATGCACATCATTGACCCTAAACCTATAAACACCAAATCCCACACTGACTCACTCACTCATCACTAAGAACTTCCTGAGTGATTCCCTACCTTGTCCTTGGAAAAACAAATGGGTTCTCGCTTACCTGCCCTTGATTGTTTGCTTGCTATCGCCATTCTAACCCAACATCTCAGATGCTTGGCGAGTACCTAAAAGGCAGAAACTTGAGTCTGTCATTCCTTATCGTGTTCTTGGAAAACCTACTGATAAATTCGTAAGAAAGCGAGCGTGTGGACGCTGTAGTCCCAACTCACACTATATACATTCCCCATGTTCAGTCGTTCCAAACCTCACTCTATAATATTACCTTCATTTAATACCTTCATATGTAAAGTTCTCCACTGTTGAGCAGCGCGTGGATTCTGTTAGTAGGTTATATATGGAAATAAGAAAGCATCTTCTGACCAATCAATACTCTAATGCTCTTGCATATGATATCTGATTCAGTCGTAGCGATTGGTAATTCCCCTGATTTAGTTCGGCTTCATATCACAGTAGTTCTGTTGCCCTCTCGATTACCCGAGTATCTAACGTGACTGCAGTAGTTTGCTAAATGAAAGTGTTTTCCCCCGACAGATCGAACCTCCCAGCTCCAATATTCCTTCATATTATCTTAACCACACCTGAACCGTGCGCTCGTGGTCTCGTATCGATCAGACGGGAAAAGGCTTCGGATCAGAATGACGAGGACTGGCAGGAGGAAGCACAATCAGCATATAAACTCAGAAACTCACTTAACTCACAATCCGCACGGTCCGGCCGATGCTTTTAACCCCGGACCTCTTATTGTGATTACAAAAGGGAAAAGGGAGTTGCAGCTGTCAAATATGTTTATCATGTTCATATATTACCGAATTACTGTAAGTAAACATCAGTGCAGTGGAGTCATCATCGAAATGCAATCAGCTAAAACAAAGCCGCTTTACTTTGTAGCACCAGATTCTATCCCAGTCCCCACAGGACTAAAAACAATAATACAATATTAAAATCAGAGAAAGTCGGCTGGAAATAATTCGTTTTAAAAACACTTTCTGTGACGGCATCGCAGCACCGCACAGCTTCCTCAACCAACACTGAGGTCTGGACATGAAGCAGCAGTGATGGATGTGTTAGCATTAAGACGTGTCACGGGAGGAGGCTGGAGAGTCTGTACCAGATGGTTCTGTGTTCCAGTGTCGGTCAGTCAGACTTCAGAGTGATTGGTTAATGCTTTGATTTGCAAGTGAAAGTACGGAAACCTTAACAAGAAGTTTTCATTATATTCTCCAAACTGTTCCTACAACGTTGGAATTATATCTTCTTCCTTCGACATTTTACCCTTTATTATCCAGAAGTCGCCACAGCGATGAACTCACACATTATACATGGCAAAGTGTCTTAGGCCCAATGCCCCTCCTGACAAAACTCTCACCCTCTACCAGGTTTGGGACACACAGACAACGGGGCAATTTCGAGCAGCTCGGTCACCTAAATTCCATGTTTTTGGACTGTGGGTGGAAACTCGAGGACCCAGAAAAAACCCAAGCAAACACGGGGACAACATGGTTCACCTTCACCCAGATCAGGATTTAAACCGGTGCTAAGAGGCTGCCAACATGCCACCAAACAGTTGGTATATAATTGTCCAAAATGCATACAGCTGCAGTAATGGCACTGAATGAAACACCTGATAAATTTGTGTGTCTCAATACTTTTGTTCACATTTTTCTGAAATGTCAATCTTAAACATGAATCTTCTATTTAACGGTAAGTTCTGGAGATCAAACAGGAGACGTGTTAAATGAAACGTTGCCTTGTCCCAGATGTCCTTGTGCCGTCTGACTGCGATTAATACTGCGTGAGTAATTCAGTTAAGAGAAGACACCGTCCACATCCTTCTGACTCCCTAATGTATGTCCCAAATTCATTCTGACACCATTTTAATAAGGATTTTACCTCCAATCACCAACTTAATGTCCATCTGACAGTATGTGCTCCTATGCAGCGCCGAGCCCAATTAGTGTGCACACCAAACCAAAATTCATAAAAATGTCAGCGGCCTTTTTATAGATTTTATACGTTTATTATTAAAGACACAAATTGTAAACATGCAGCTGCACATACAACATAAGATGATGAAGCTGCCCTTCGTTTCTGTATTAACAGGAAGAGTCTCTGTAATAAAACTGAAAGAATCAGATTCACTACTGATCATTCCTTTAGTATCGGTCTGATTAACTGTACAAAGACAAGTTCTCATGTACACTGCTCAAAAAAATAAAGGGAAATAAACAACACAATGTCACTTCCAGAGCTCCATGGGATAATCATTTTGATTTACAATTTGATAATTTTTATGTTATTTTGTTCTCCATGCATTTCATCTACTAAATAAAGATTTTCAACAGAAAATATTTTTAAAATAAATATTTTATTCATTTAGATCTAGGATGTGTTCTTTTAGTGTTCCCTTTATTTTTTTGAGCAGTATATATATATATAATGGACAAGGTCCCTGAACCATGGGGTGTGTATGATAAAGTCCCTCCCCTTTTTCCTGCCGAACCATTGGATACGCACAACAGAGCGTTACCTTATGTTCTACAAATTGCTGCATCAGGTAGCTGTTTCTATCAGTCGCATATTTCTGGGAAAAAATTTTTTGGACCAAACTGCAGTTCTGTAACTTTGCAAAAAAGCCGTAAAATTTATTTTCCAACAATGGGATACCTTCGGAGACGTGCAATCCGTCGGTTTTAGTCACGGAAACATAATTATACAGTCTGCTCAACAATACGCTGACTACAGGAATGCTTTCAGAGTTTATAGTGGTGACGCAGAAATAGGACTGGCAACGGTATCCTCGGGAACTGCGCATTAATGCGTCGTATCCTACACTATGGGTCATCCATTCATTATCTTCCGCTTATTCCTTTATGAGGGTCGCTGAGGGGTTCCCAATGCCCATCCAGGGAGAAGGTCTCAGGCGCTGGGCAGACACCCAGGACAGGGTGCCAATCCATCACTGGGAAACCCACACAGACACGGGAAAAACATGGAAACTTTCATAGATCGAGATTCGAACCGGGAATCCCCAGCGCTGAGAGGAGAACATGCTAACCATTAAGTCATCGTGCCGCCCTACTATGGGTCATCTAGTTAGATATAAATTGCCATCATATCGTACAGACCTTTACATTTAATACAGGAAAACAAAAAATATTTGGTATTGAATAATATTATTTCTCATGTCAGTTGAGTCCGAATCAGATGTTGATGTTCCACAGAAGAAAACTGATAAGTGGATGATCAGCAGCACTCATTTGGAGTGATAACCAGGATGTTTCAGAGATATATGACCTTTTTGGTGAATGAACTAATTCCAATCTGATTACAGCTTTATCGCGGCTCGAGCTTCTCCAGCGTCTTTGCAGAGGACGAGCGGTGCGACACGCTTCATTAAAAGTAAATTATAACTTTAAAAGAACGTTTGAAAAGTCTGAGTGTTTTCCCCTTTGTGCACGGTCGTTTTTAGAGCTCGTCTCCCTCAGCTCACTTCAAATGCCTCGCACTCTGAAGGAGCAGCTCAGCAGGTGGAGAGATGGAGATGAGAGGCGTGAACTTGGCGCCCCTGTGCCAACGATGCCGGAGAAGCTGGCAGAGTTTCAATTCCCTGGCGGAGTGGCTCTGACCCTGGAGAGATCGCATGGTAGATGGAGATAGGGAGAGAGAGAGAGGGCGAACGAGAGAGCTGCCTGCGAAACCCAGGAACAGCTGGGCTCGCCATCTGCCCGCTCTTCACGCTGGGTACCTGCGACTGAGCCGCTGCCTTTTCCGATTTGCGATGGCATCGGAGCAGCGCTTTGACCCTCTGGAGGTGTCGCAGCTTAAACAGGCGCTGATCGATCACGGCCGAGTCAAAAGAGAAAAAAATTCATGACTAAATCCATAAACAGATATTGTCCCACAACAAACATGTCCTTCTGCCCCAAATCACATGGAGACCAGGACATCAGGTGATGACCATCATCATCATTTGGGTGGCGTTGTCCCCCTTTGTGATTTTTGAATCCAACACTCTTTCAGGTCATCAGTGTTAGGTCAGTGCTCTGGTGTGGTCAGGCACCGATGCTGGAAGATATTTATTCAAGAGGTGTTTGGATGAGTGGAGATCATTTCAAGCCTTTTAATAATCTGATTACATCCACAGGGACATGGGCTTACAGGAACAAGAAAGGGATTTCCCCAAAACTTTGACCTTAAATAGGAATCAATTTTTAAAAAACATTTTAAGGAACCAAATCTGAACTCCAGGAAGGAAACGCAAATAACTGGTCATTGTAAATCACAGGTCAGTTTTCTTAAAGCATAACTTTTTTGCAAAAATGTTGTTTAGCAGTAACTTAAATCTATTCTACAGGATTCATTACGGCTGACACATCACGCACTTCCTTCTCACAGCAGCAACGTCCCGGGTTTGATTCCCAGGAGGGATGAGTCGACATGTCTGCCTGCGGGGTGTTTTTCAGGGCCTCCGGTTTCCTCCCAGATTCCAAAGACATGTCAGAAGGTAAATTAGAGACGGGGTGTGACACTGTGCCAAATGGAATAAGTGGATCTTTATGTTAAAACCATTATATCTAAAGATAGCTGACGTTCTATTGTTAAAGTGACTTTATTTCTAGAAGAAGAAAAAAGTTCATTTAGTGGGTGGCACGATGGGGATTCCTGGTTCGAATCCCAATCTGAGTTTCCATGTCCTCCCCTTGTCTGCGTGGGTTTCCACATTCCAAAAAATATGGATTCGAGGTAAATTAAATGCTCTAAATTGCCCTGTATATTGTTTGTATATATGTGTGTGTGGTTGTGTGAGTGAGTGTGTACCCAGCAATGGATTGGCACCCTGTCCTGGGTGTATCTGTCCAGCGCTCCCCTGGATGGACATGGGGAACCCCACCACGACCCTCATAAAGGAATAAGCAGAAGATAATGAATGAAAGGTCATTTGGCAGACACTTTTATCCAAAGCGACTTACAAAGCGAGCACTGGGAGCGCCATAGCACCCCTGGAGTTAAGGGTCTCTGCTCAAGGACCCACGTTGGTAACTTTAGTGAATCTGGGATTTGAACCCCCAACCTTAACATTGAAAATCCAACGCTGTAACCACTGAGCTACCGCGCTGAAAATAAGATTCATTAATTAATTTAGCAGACGCTTTTACCCAAAGCGACTTACATGTATCCCAACTTGATGGTTGGGATCAGAACACAGGGTTGATACAGGACCCTGGAGCAATTAGGGTTAAGGATCTTGCTCAAGGACCCACATTGGTAACTTCAATGGACCTGGGATTTGAACCCCCAACCTTCCGACTGATAGTCCAACACCCTGACCACTGAGCTACCTCTCCCTATGAACCTCACACTCTTGCACCTGAAGTGGGTTTGAGCTCCGTGCAATAATGTCCTTCTTTAAAAACAAACTCCCTCATTAATTTCCCAGACTCAGTTTTCTTTTAATCTGAAGCTTTTCAGGTCTCCGTGGTTACATAATGACTGTTTGGAATAACTCTTGGATGACTATTTAATATTCATTCATTTATTGATCAAGCCCCTACTCTCAGCAGGAAGGGCTGAATCCTATCCTGTCTATCGCAGGGTTTTGGGGTTTGTTTACTCGCACAGACAAAGGAAGAACATGCAAACTCTTACTTTATGCTGTAGGGTCAGCATTTAATTAAGGAATTCATTTGCATGTTCACCTATTAATTATAAGTTGCATCCAGCACTACAGTTTCTGAACATGGAGTCTCGAGTCGTCTGTATCACTTTTAATCAAATGTGTTTGATTCAAACTCGTTCAATTTAAATGAGTTGGTTCAACACAGTGGAGCTTCCCAACATCACAGCATTCTGGGACTTTGAAGAACAAGCGTCATAGAGTTGAGAAAGCAGGTCAGATCTTAGCACCAAATTCTCCCAATTTAACAATCAAATAAATAATAAAATCTTGCAGAGGATGGATTTCTGCATTTACAAATGAGTCAGCAAGGGAAGAGAATATGGAGTCAATGGAACAGATGTTGACTGGTGTGTGAAATGACTGTCACCGCTGTTCCTGCAGCTGTTGATGCATGCTGGGTAAATCTGTGGCCACTGCTCAGTGTAAATTGTGGAAGCGTTTGTCAGTAAATGCAGAATGCTGTTATTGAATGAGATGGCTTATTTACAGCCAAAACCACCACATGCATGTAAACAGCAGTGAGAGAGAATGCTGCTGTTCAGTGGTGCTGAAATGGAATTGGGGTGATTTGCAGGTGCGCTGTGTTCCTCATCTTGAGACAAACAAAACAAAGCAAACTGTTCTCGGAGACAAATTCCGTTCTACTTTCATCTGCATTTTCTTTCATGTGAATAGTGAGTGTTTATTTGTCTCTAGTGGTTTCTGCAGCTCGTCCATGCGCTCGCCTGGTGTGTCATTCTGCCGTGCGCCTCTCATTACCGACAACGCAGTACCTCTCCAGGTCGAGCCCCAGACCTTTCTAGCTGAGTGTAATTTACCAGGAGGTGCAGAATGCACTCCCACACATCCTCTCCTCAGATCCATGTGATCGATAGTCCGGTTGGACCGTCGGGGTTCTGGATGTGCTGTTCAGAATGGTCAGTATTTTGTTGTCCAGCTGAAGGGGAAAGTCACGTGGATCTGTCTCTCTGTCACACTTGCTGGATTTTATTATTTCCATCATCTGTCTCGTCTTTTGTTTTTCACAATGATTTCTCTTAATCATTTATACCGACACATTAGCCGATTTCACAATCTCATTTATTTAATGCCTTTTTTGTTCAAGTTTTAAATGAGTCATCTTGATGTTTGTACATCAGTGTTTGAGACTTGAATGTGAATGTTAAAAATCTCATGCTTCTGCAGCAATCTGACTACAAACTTCCTAAAAGTGAATAAAGGGAATGTAAATGGCCTTGTAAGACAAATATATTATTTTATATAACATTTAATATTACTTCATTAATCTGTTCAGAGCAGTGATCCTTTATCTGAGCCCTCGTGTCTGAAGCACGGATTCAGACGTTCTTATCTGATGCTGCTGATGATATTTTAATGAGTTACATAACCAGTGTGGTTGGACCTGTCTTTTTTGTAATTGCTGTTGTTTATTCCACGTTGTAACAGCAAGATCTATACATTCAGTCCATGTTAGTTCCAGTTCCAGGCTGCTGGAGCTGCTCTGGTCAGATTTGCATGTTGAAATTGTGAAGTGGGAGCAACAGCTCACCTTTTACATCCCTAATAATCTCCACATTATAAAAAGTCACCTTTAAATTCACTTTTAATTTTAGCAATTAAAACGATGAGATTTTGAGTAGTTTTTCAGTTCTGGAGATGCAGGACTTCTTCAAGGTCAAGTGCTTTACAAATATAAAACTTAAACCTCTCATTCTTACAAATCCAATACTTTAAACGGAAGCAGACACACCCTCAGTAAACACATCCTGCACATCTGCAGAATGTTTTGTGTCTGCTGAGACTGACGTTCCACCACAATCAGCACTGTTATTGTTATTCCAGCTTTCGTGCACCGTCTTGTCATGCTCTCCACCCGTCTCTCGCACTGCGTGTGGGTGACCTCATGCCACTCCTGGTACAAATGGCTGGTGGCTTGTGACACTCAATCTTCCTCTTGATTTCATTCCAAATTAAAAAAAAAAAGAACTTTCTTTTTAGTAAGACATTTAAGTTATTTAAAATGTGTATATGTTTATAAGCGTGGATGTGGGGATGTGCGTGTGTTTTGCATCTATATGTGTGTATGAAGGCATATGTGTATATACAGTATGTATGTGTACTATGTGTATGTATGTATGTATGTCTATTTATTTTATTTTATCTAGTTCGTTGGCACCTGTGGCACTTTGAGATTTGTCTGAAATCTAAAGTGCGTTACAAATAAAATGGTTTTCAGTGGGGTTCAGGTCTGGAGATTGGACGGGTGTCTGGACCTCATGTTCATCTAAAACATCTATTACATATATAACAGAAAGCCAAATCTCGGATTTAAAGTCCAAACCATCCCAAGCCTCTGTGCTGGAGGTACACGCTGGTCTTTAACCTCCACCAGTAAAGAAGAATTAGTGTGTCACCTTCTCCTCAGGTGTCAGTAGCGGGTTCTAATAAGACCGCTCGCACATACAAGACAAAAACATGTTTTTGTTCTCCCAGGTTCTCCTCTTCATTTCCCCGATCCCCAGGTGTCCCATTCTGTTGTGTGACTCATTCCTGGTGCGGTGCTGCTGCCCAGGGTCGAGCACCGGGCCTCCCCACTGGAATCGAATTCACCTCGAGATCCAGAGTGCGCCTCAGCATTTTCAACTCCATCACATCCCGCTGCATTTCTGCTGCTCAGCGTTTCTGACCTGATTGTTTACTGAGTTTGTTCAACACTGTGGGAGTTGTTTTCTTTGGTATTGATCCAAAGCACATGCCCTCAACTTTATTAAGAAAATAATGAGCTCACGGCTCGATTTGGAGTATTTATTTATTCATTCATTTATCATTCTCTTCCGCTTATTCCTTTACGAGGGTCGCATGCCCATCCAGGGGAGAACGTCTCGGGCGCTGAGCAGATACAACCAGGACGGGGTGCCAATCCATCGCTGGATTTGGATTATATTAAAGTTAATAACAGCTCGCACACGGACCACATCACCGGTCGCAAGTTATTAACTGTTACAGTGAGACCTCTTCAAGGAAAAACCCTACTCTCAACATTTGTTTGTTATTTTTCACATAAATATGCTTTAAATATCAGAAGGTTACAGTGTGAGCCTGTATTTTAGTCTGTAATACACGGAAAGTTGTATTCAGTTGTGTGTGTGTGTGTGTGTCTGTGTGTGTGTCTGTCTGTCTGTCTGTCTGTTTGTCTGTCTGTCTTAAAGGTGACAGTTCAGGTCCTGAACCAGCTTATTCAGAAGATCCGTGAGGATTTGCCCAACCTGGAGGCCAGTGAGGAGACCGAGCAGATCAACAAACACTTCCACAACACACTGGAGCACCTGCGTCTGCAGAGAGAGTCGCCCGAGTCCGAGGGTCCGGCGTACGAGGGTCTGGTGCTGTAGGGACCTCATGCTCATTCCAATCTGCATTTGTATGTGTAAGTTCATATAGAAGGATGTAGAATATATCTCCACCTGCACATCCCACCCAAGAGTTCAGTTCATCCCTCCATCTCTCGTTCTCCCCCTCTCTCTCTCTCTCTGTCTGGCTGTCTGTCTCACTCTTTTGCTTCCACACGTCTCTGGCTCTGCTGCAGGGTTGTGTGCAGTGTGATTACGCGAGCGCATGCTGTGTTCTTATCCCTTTCGGTGCGTTGTGGTTAACAGTGCGGCGGGTGTAGACACCGCTGTGGCGGGTGATGTTCACCACATTGTTTGCGTTGTGCATCAGTGCAGAGGCTCATTAAGATGAGGCGCTCTCCATCTGCGATCGTCATGGACCGAGCAATCGGGCGCTTCAGTGGACAGACGGTGCAACTGCGCCTTCCCAATTTCCTGTTTTCAGTCTATCTCGCTCTCTCTCTCTCTCTCATCCTCTCATTTCTGTGGCAGTGTTGTCATGATTAGTTTTTGTTCCGACGCCGCTGTGCGCCGGGAGCTCGTGGCCCAGCTCCAGATTTTTCTTTTTTTTTTTTTTTTATTATTTTTTTATTTGTTTCCTCTCATATATTGTATGTATAATCTAATTGTAAATCAGCTAAAACAGAATATCAGTGATTTCATTGCATTTGCATAAATAAAATATTAACTCAATTTTTTTCTGTCATTTTGGGTTTTTTTTTTTTATTAAAGTGAAGGTCATAACCTCTAACTTAATCTTTTAATTTGGAGACATGGAGTTGATCGATGCAGCACGGTTTGTTTCACCATCACTCTGATTGCTTAAATTCTATATAAGGAGCACTTCTGAGGGCAGATATGGATTTTGGGCAAGAGACTCACAATACTTGCTATTCCAAGGTAAATTTGTTGGATGGGGTTGATTTCTGGGCTCTTAAGGGGCCAGCCCAATTTTAAACCTAACTGCACCTTCTGCTGAATTCTTATATGTGCGTCAGAGTCGTTATATGCTGTAACATTTACTAAAAATCATAAAACTCATAGAAACTGATTGCTGTTAAAACTCTGATGTCGTTTGTTCTGTAGAGTCTTATACTGCCTTTTTATTTATTTTTTATATGAATTGCTGAGGTCCTGGCTTTGATTCCCAAGCGCGGGGGTGGGGGGGGGCAGCATATTTCTGTCTATGTTCCATTTGCATCTTTATTCTCAGACTGAGGTGATTTTCCACTACAGCATCTGCTAGAACTTCATCAGGGTTCTGCGATCAGAAGACCGTACCGATTATAAATTGTGCTTTTTGCAGAATTCCCTGTGATCCCATCAGTTTCAGGTGTGTTGCATCTTTTATTAATCCATTTCACCTTTGACTATTTTTCATTTGCACTTTAACGTTTTTTTTTTACACACAATCACCAAACCTTTCATCACAGAATAAAGATTTATGAGCTGAAACGCACAAGATTGGAAAAAAAGTCAAAGATCATCTAAATTCTGAGCAGACTGCTCTCACATCACTGACAGAAGGTGAAGTGTGGCTGTTTTAACTGCTGCTGGTTTGTTTGAGGAGCATCATCAGCTCGTTTAGAGAGTTTAAATGAAGTTCCTCAAAAGCAATGCTAATTTTAACATCATTCATGTTGTATCTGATTTAATGATGCTTTTCTCTGTGTATCACCAAAAGTATTTAACCGTACTATTAATTTTATTGATTTGATCACAAAGTTAATTAAGATGCTGTCATGTTGCTATTTACTCAATTGTTTCCAAAAACATGTCTCATTAAATCACGTTAATCCCATTGGGGGGGAAAAAGAGAAATTTGTCTCACATCTCTGGAAGTCCCAGCCTTTTTTTTTTTAAGCTAACGACCACTTTGTAAGATTTATACGATCTTATATTTACCAGTTACTGCTGCAGACTCAGGATCTCACATTTATACGATGAAAAAAACATTTGAAGTTTTTCATGTGAAATCTAATGATCTCAGCTCTCCTCTGTTCACTTTACATACGAGCTCATCTTCCATCACATCATCTTCCTTCCATTAATTACAGACAGAAAAGTCTGTTGATGAATTAATCAGACGACTGATGGCGCTGTCTGTTTCCCTCCTTTGGTTCTCCCACGCACACACACACACACACACACACACACACACACACGCACGCGTGCGCGTTAGGCTCTAGAATAGAACGTGTAGCTGTATGTAATTTAAACCTTTGTTATGTTCTGTAGGAACTGCTGCATCTGAACTCCTGCTGCTTTTCTCATTCATTCAGGTGCAAACCTTCTGACACTGAACACTGAGGTGCTGCTTTTGATGGAGGTGACTCATTTTGGTGGCCAGAGTTCAGGAGCTGCAGGAGCTCACATTTTCTATTCTCTTACATTTACATTATAATGTCACATTAGTTTTATAACGAGTCACTCTGATGAATTCTGAGTAGCGTGTCCGATGATGCCTGGACATGTGGTTTCCACACAGTTTTAGCGAGTAAAAGTTAAAACCTAACATTTATGTGGAGAGTTTGGCAGGTTCTCTCAGCGTCTTCATTCTTTTCAAAAATGTTCAGCATGCAAATCGGATGTGGAAGTAAAATACTGGGATAAGATGCACTTTGAAGTACTGACACACTGTGTTGTGGTCTACTTCTTGTTGCGTATGTCTGGACTTCCTACAGTGGAGCCATCATCATCATCTCTGGAAGCTTTGAGTGTTCCACAGGTCTGCTTATCTGAGGTGGCTCTCTACATCAGACTGGTGGAGCTTGTCCACTTGGCCTGCGTAAGTGAGATGCTGCATGCAGTAATCTGGTGAACAGATGAGCGAGTGACCTTCGAGCAGCGTATCTCGGATTTCTGGGTTGTGATGCCACGGTAGTCTGTTGCCAGGGAAACAGTGCTTGGTGAAGCTGTTTGGCAGCAACTCTCCAACGCTTACTAAAGCTTGGATAAGAAATGTAGCACAGGGTTGATTCACAGCAATTGGCAATTTTAAACTTGTTTCAAATGGCAGCGCGTCTGCGTAATTAATGTAGCATGGAGATCACATGGATCACAATCAACAAACCAGATTATTAATGTTTGTTTGAAGGATTCTGAAAAATAAACACTTAACTTTTTCTCACCTATAGGTAGCTGGAACATAACCTAACCCTAACCCCGTTCCGTTCTGCGCCCGGCTGGTGAGCATGTTTACAGCAGGTTGCATTGATATTTGGTGAGATAATGTTCTTCAATTGTGTCTTCATTAAAGATTTGGGGAAGCAAAGCAGTGTTGCAGAATTGGCCACATTTAGTAACCTGTCCTCTTTGCTGTTGACGTGCAACTCGTAGCATGTGTTGCCTTACAGCGTTAGCTTCATTTAGCTGCTCTTCTGACATTTCCACTCTGCTGTGCTGTGTGTTAGCATTACGTGTTTGTTTTTTTTGCTGCAATCTCTTCAGTCGTTAGCGGATGCTTCCGTTTAGGAGGCGTGATATTGCGGCTGCTTACGGGCTGCTGTTAATATCGCACACAGTTAGGAAGTAGTGCTTTTGCCACTGCCCGCCGTGCGCCACGTGTTTGGGGAGGGGTGGAGCCGTCCCATCATCCCACTCTACACCCGCAAAATGACACACACACCAAGCACCTTCTATTATACACACTTATTTTTCTTGTGCTGAAGTGATTTACTGGTGATTGTAATATAAATATTT
Organism: Xyliphius kryptos; assembly: GCA_025769995.1. NCBI lineage: Eukaryota > Metazoa > Chordata > Actinopteri > Siluriformes > Aspredinidae > Xyliphius > Xyliphius kryptos. The sequence goes on from JAOUQT010000033.1 coordinate 966,004, forward strand.
TTTTATAATACAAAATATTGTGATTTTTGACAGAACTCACCCATGACAGCCCTAGACAAACTTTAGAACTTGCTTTTTTTTAATTCAGTCTCCTGTTTTGTAATCGATATTTAATTACTCTGTGCTTCCACATTCTTTATTTTTCTTCTTGAAGATTTACTTTATCTCTGGTTTTAATCTACCTCAGAGATTCCTGATGAAGATCTAAATGATCTTTGAGTTTATCCCTCACTCTAAAACCTTCATTCTCAACGTAAAATCCACAACAAATGTGAGAATCTGATTGGAAGCTGCACATTGGGGCAGGTGGGAGGAGATGACTATAACAAAATCCAGCGGTATGAACAGCAGATGCAGATGTTCATGGTTTATAATTTTTTGTATGATGCGTTAACTGACCTTTATAGAGGTCAGACATCAGTGTGGTTACATCTGTAGAGCGTCACCTGGATGCGTTATTTATATAATGTTAGCTGGTGTAGGAACAATGAACTTTTTCTGAGCATGTGCTTGATGCAGCTCTTCCGGGTGGAGTTACAGATTTTTCAGTTGTATATGTGCATTTTAATTTAGAAAAAGTTTGGTAAACATTAATGAATATAAATCACCAGTCCATACCTTTCTTTTTGTCAGTGACTCCTTCAGCTTTTTTTATTTTAAAAATAACGTTTTCTAACAAAATGTGATTTATTTTACAGCCTTCATTTAGATCCAGCAGCTATACATTCAGTATACCACTTTCAACATTTATAGCCCTTTGCCAAAATTCCAGTAATTAAATGACTTTACATCTAAAAACAGGCTTAATTAATCTGGTTTGGGTGAAAACAGCATCACATGAATCTTCATTTCCTAATTAAATTTGGACATGATTCATAAAGCTGAACAAGGTTAATAACTGGGATGCAGTCAGAGATTTGTACATCAGTTATCACGGTCATATAATACATTTATTATTATTTAGTATTAAATACAAACTTTAATTTCTATTAAAATTTCTAATTGTCTCTAAATAATTCCAAATGCTTGTGTTCAGCCCTTAGCCCCAAAAATGAAACCTGTCATTAGCTTTAATGCTGTTTCTGATCACAGATGCGAACAGAGGGATGCGTTCCAGAAGACCTGCAGCTCACTCAGGTGAAACGTTCTGTTATATTACAGAAGATGAATAAGTTTTAATAGTTTAGTAAGTATGCATCACATTGCATTTCTTGTTCTTTTGATATTTCTATCACATGTGCGACTTTATTCTGCTCGTGCAGTTTTTCTGTCATGGGGCTTTTAATCATTAAGTGTTAAATCATTTAATTTTCATTTTTTATTTTTATTTTTTTAAATGCCTGGTTTTGTAATGTCTTCAGTAAATATGTTTGCATAATATTTAATGCTTTCACGTACAATACGTGTCCATGATGGTAACTGTCAGCTACATTGATTATTGATTGTTAAGAAAACAGTTGTACAGATTATTTATGTAGACTTGGTATGAAAACAGAATTTCTACACTGAGATCAGACATTCCAGCGTCTTTACAGAGACTGAAGTGCGCTCACACACAGCAGACATTCAGAAATGCATTAAACATGAAGATTCCGACAAAACATCTACTGTACAATTGAACGTTCCACAGAAACGTGAGTTAACCTCCAGCACATGGTCAGGCTGCCATTACGGGTCCAGTCATGACGTCCGAGTTTTAATCCTCAGTCCTCAGAAGAAGTCAGGTTTTATTTCTCATCAGTTTTGATGCATGTGCAGAGACTGCCTTTAAAGATTCAGTACTTTTGATCCATGTACTGAGGCTGGATTTTGATTTTATTAGGGCATAAGAGTTTACTGAAGGCCCTCCTGAAGCTGGTGTGGCAGAGCGGATACAGGACCGGGTTGATGGAGGAGTTAATCCACAGGAGCCAGAAGGAGATCTCATACAGGTAGTGCTGGACACACTGGCCTTGGCAGGCGGCTCGAATGATCATGAGGAGTGTGTACGGCGCCCAACACAGGCCGAACACGCACACAATCACCGCCAGAGACTTGGCCACCTTCTTATCTCTGGACAAGCGAAAGCGACTGGCCAGATTTGCTGAGACGTCTGGACGGTTCCGGTGCATGGCACAAGAATGTCCAGCACAGTCGAAGCGGGTCTCGTTCACCACCATGTCTCCAACCTGCAGAGGAGGCAGGTCCTGGACTGCGCTCATCCTTCTCTTTGAGGTGTGTTCAGGTTTCTTTAAATGCATTCCAGAAATGGTGGCTCTGGAAAGTCTGGAACTGCGAGTCCCCGAACGCGTCTGGCCCTGGACACTGCACGGTTCAGCCGGCCTCACGAAGAAGACTCGCTGGACATCACCTGCGCAGAACGGCTTGACCCCTCCGGCCCTGGCGTTCTTCAGTTGCGCGCAGGTGGAGCGCTCCTCCCTGAGCATGCAGCGGTTGCGGATGTTGATGTAGATGCTGAGGTTGAAATAGGTCACGCTGATGAAGGGTGTGAAGAATTCGACAGTGGAGGCGGTCATCAGGAAGTACCAGTTGAAATAGAACTCTGCGTAGCACTCGCCGTGCGGCACCACGCTCCTTCCGGCGATGTGCTCCCAGCTGATGATGGCCGGCCCATAGAGCAGAAACGCAGCCAGCCAGACGCACAGCATCTTCAGAACGGCTTCCCGCGTCACACCCTTCTGACAGCGGTAGCTCACCTAGAACCGGTGCGACAGGTAAGCTTAAGTGAGCCATCACCTCCAACTTCCACCCCCTCAACCCCCCCCCCCCCCCCACCAATCCAAAATCCAACCCTCTTCAAAAAGCTTTCTGACAGACATGGGCGACTGGAGCTGACTGGATTCTGCAGGTCCAGTGAAATAATTCCACTAAATGGGTATGAACTGGATTACTGCTTTTTTGATGTATAAAGACAAATGTTTTTGGGGACACACACAATTTTGTATGCCTCCCCAATCAAAATTGGTTTTCTCTGTACAGCCATAACAGTTTCCATTCCTTTCAAAAGTCTATCCACCAAATTTTGAAGTGTGCTCATGGAAATCCAACAGATGCAGTGGGGCACCTGGTTTAAAAATAACCTTTCCCAAATTGTTCCTTCCGTTGGAGGCATACAGCTAGACGTTAAAGCAATCAGGTACGAGAGGCGTGGCATTGCAAATACATCACGGGAAAGAGGTTATTAGGCACGACCCTTAGCGGAGTACAGTCACCCATGATTTATTCACAATGATACACAACCTCGTGTTTTTAAACTTTTGGTTATTGGGCTTTTGATCCATTAACAGTAGACATGCTGTGTGTTCACCATTACAAATTAAGTTTTGTTTTTTTATTCTGTTTTGACCTCAGTAGAAAAATGAGGATGAGTCAGTATCTCCTCAGAAAGAAGTCCTGAATTAACACCGCTAAAGGTTTTTGTATATACGAGCATATTTATGCTTTATAATGCTGCGCTGCATTTTAAAATTTTTTTTAATTTATTTGAATAGGAACATGTGATGCCTTCCACTTACTGCTCTGGTCACAGACAGGAACCTGTCGAAGCTGATGAGCACTATGTTGAAGACCGAGGCGGTGCAAAGCATGTAGTCCACCACCAACCAGAGCTTACAGAGCCCTCTGCCCAGCCTCCACTCGCCCGTCAGCACATATGGAATGTAGACTGGGATGCAGAAACCACCTGAAGAAGCATTGAAACAAATACACACGTTTTTATTTCTGCATTCATAATGTCATGAAAGCTGGACCAGAGCCAAATCCATGGTTTTCACCCCCCACCCCCACCACATGGGGATGAGATAAGAGCCAAAACTAGCAGTTTATTTAAACTGCTTAATAATGATGTCAAAAAAAGACTTTAAAGTGATGTGCATTTTGCTCTACAGGCGTTTCGAGGTGGAGGGCAAAATACTGCTTTGCTGTACACAATAAATACAGTTTATACAGTGTTGCTCAAGAAAAAGCAGCCCACCTCATATATACCTATAAAAGGCAACATTTTCATCATGACCTGAACCTCCAAATTGAGGGTTCCACAATCTCTCCAACTGACTCGGTCCGTAATCTTGGTTTTTCA
>JAOUQT010000033.1:1009714-1020009 GCA_025769995.1 Xyliphius kryptos
ATTTCCTATGTAATTTGCACGTTTTCTGAAAGCTTACAGATGCGGACAGGACGGACTTGGCAAGGAATACCACTAAAGACTATAGGGCAATGAAACATGCGATCACCTGCATCTGGACATGAAGAAGAAATGGCGGAGGTTTAAGTGCAATTTAATACTGAATTCTAATCATTTATATAAATTTTTATTTCCATGTTAGATTTTTTTTTATTTTTTTATCTGAAATCCCGAGGGAGTATAAATGAGGCTTGAGTGTGAGAAGGGTTTATAAAGACTTATAATACATAAAAATTAAAATACATATGGTGCCCCTACTTTGCGGATTTTCACCTACCGTGACGGGTATTGGAACGTGCCGACAGTGAGGGAACACAGTATGCTAAGGCGTTTAAGATTTACTCACATTTTTAAACACAACTGTACATCACTTCCTTTTCCTTACTGGTTCCCAACAATACCATTATTTTACTCCAAGTCATCCGCATTGTCTTCTCTTTTGTGGGTTCAGCTTGTAGTCTGCAGTGTGTGATGGGAAAGGCGAACACAGACTGCAGCCTTTGCACATGTGATGACCACACAGTTCTTGGATCGGTTCGTAGAGCTGGAAGTCTCCCTGCTCTTGGGGCAGCCATTCTCCTTTCAGGCACAAGCCCCAAACTTCTTACGCTGTCTGACCGCAACGGACACTTCCGTGTACCAGGGATCTGCCCCGATGGAAACACTACGCTGCTGATTAAACTGCAGGGACACATGCCTCTGGAAACCATCATGCCAATGAGCTCTGAGCTCACAACTGTATTTCATGTCAAATTGGAGAGAGCAAGTAATGAGACATGTGTATATTTAATTTTGTGTTAACTCTGAGGGGATAAATAAAAAATTTTATATCCGGACATGTTCCTCGTTTTAGAAAAACTGCACGTGCAAAAGAATCCGGAGTCAAAGGCGAGACGAACGGGTCAGACAGCTGCCTTCTGCTGCAAGGTGACTGGTTCACCGGAACCTGATCATTATCAGTGGTAAGATGCAAACCAGAAGCAGTAATGTGGCAAAGACAAACATTTAGCCACAACGCAATGCATCACAGCATAGCTTTTTATTATTATTCCTAAAATATGCAAATAAATAAAATCACTTTTTCCACCTCATATGAACCCTAGAAATTTTGGAAAGAAAAAGCTTTTCCACAGCAAATTCTCGTAGTAAACATCTTCCACGCTTTTATACACGGCAAAGAGAGGAATTTAGCTACTAATAAAAAGGTTTCTCGTGTGGATTCTACAGGAAGTTTTACTGTTGTAACTCCAGTTAATCAACTAAATCGAACCTTAAACCTCAAACATAACGGTTCTCAAAGGGGAAGTTAAGGAACTGCAAGCCCTTGTTTAATTGCATTGCAAATGATTGTAGTCAATACAACAGGAAATGTTTCTTTGAGATTAAAACCTCTGTTAAACTGAACAAAGAACCTGAATGTGTAATATAATAACATTCCAGACCTCATTTGAGTGAAACTCCCTGTATTTAAACAACTCTATGGATAAAATCTCGCGAAAGTTTCTCCTGTGGAACGAAACCAAAATAAAATCATGAATGTCTGTAGCAAAATAAAAAGTAAAGCATTTCAAACTTACCCTTGATGGTACGTTTGTCCCCACCTGCCATTTCCAACGTATGCAGACATCCCTTCAATTTCCTCATGCACACTCTATGCACTGACTAATTCCAGGTTTCACAACGGAACTCTGCTTGAGAAGAGTGTATATCACTATGATGAGACACTGATGTTGAGGAACCTAAGAATGGACCAGGCTGGAGAATACTACTGCAGAGCCAGCAGTGAGGATGGTGCCATCAAATCCAAGCCAGCCATGCTCACTGTCATAGGTAGGTAATAAAAAAGAATAAATAAATAAATAAATAAAACTTGTTTATTATTGCTTTGCTGACATTGGAATATCTTTCTATCTACAAAGGTCAATCCGAGCCTTCGTGTAACCCAAATCCTGAACCCCATATGATCCGTCTGCCACAAGACTGCCTCCAGAACCTTACCAACTCATTCTATTATGATGTTGGAAGATGCCCAATAGCAACATGCACTGGACAGTTGGACAACGGTATTCGATGCAAAGATTCCATATCATTCTGCTGTGGGGTTTCCAAAATGGAGGAGAGACAGGTAATATGCCAAGGGTACCAATTACCGACTATGGTGGTCACCCAGTGTGGCTGCAAAAAATGTGTGGAAACAAAGACGATAGTTCGCGGGCGTGCCGTTGCAGCGGACACCGGAGAACCTTTACGATTTGGACACGTCTATATGAATGGAGAACGGATAAGTCGAACAGGATACAAAGGCACTTTTTCCATCCAAGTTCCCACAGATACTGAAAGGCTGGTCCTTACTTTTGTAGACAACTTGCAAAAGTTTGTGAACACTACTAAAGTGCTTTTGTTCAGCAAAAAAGGCGGTGCTGTGTATCATGAGATCAAACTGCAGAGGAAAAAACCCGCTGTTACTCTAAGCTCAACCAACACCAACAAACTGCAGCTTGGAGAAGTAGAAGATGCGGAACCTATGGCAGAGATTGAAATTCCAGCAAACTCTTTCTACAAACAAAATGGAGAGGTTTTTGTAGGTAATGTTAAAGCCAGCATTACCTTCATTGACCCAAGAGATGTGTCCACAGCAGAGGCTGCTCAAAGCGATCTCAACTTTGTTGACTCTGAAGGCGACACCCTACCTTTAAGAACCTACGGAATGTTCTCAGTTGATTTCAGGAACGAGGAAGACGGTGAGTCACTAAATGCTGGAAAAGTGAATGTTCGACTTGATGCAGCCCAGGTCAAGATGCCGGAACATCTGAATACAATGAAGCTGTGGTCCCTTAACCCTGAAACTGGTCTCTGGGAGGAAGAAGGACAACTTCATATGGAGAAAAGGCAACGGCGAAAGCGAGAAGAAAGGACTTTCCTAGTAGGAAATATGGAAATCCGAGAAAGAAGGTTATTTAACTTGGACGTGCCTGAAAACAGAAGATGCTATGTTAAAGTCAGAGCTTTCCGTAGTGACAGGTTTATGCCAAGTGAGCAAGTGGAGGGTGTTGTAGTAACTCTGATTAATATGGAGCCTATGGCTGGTTACTCCAGCAACCCTCGCGCATGGGGCAGGTTTGACAGTGTCATCACTGGTCCTAATGGTGGATGTCTACCAGCCTTCTGTGATGACCAAAGAGCGGATGCTTATTCTGCATATGTCATGGCAAACCTTGGTGGAGAAGAACTGGAAGCAGTAGCTTCGAGCCCAAAATTAAATCCCACAGTCATTGGTGTCCCACAAGCTTCTCTGAGTAAGCTGAACTATAGAAGAACAGATCACGAAGATTCCAGAGTCAAGAAAACAGCCTTCAGTATCAACATGGCAAAACCCAGTCCAAACACAGCCGAAGAAGCTAATGGTCCAATTTATCCTTTTGAAAAACTAAAGGAATGTGAAGAAGCTCAGTTTAATGCCCCTCATTTTCGCTTTTCAAGAGTGGAAGGAGATCGCTATGATTACAACACAGTCCCTTTCAACGAGGACGATCCAATGAGCTGGACCGAAGACTACCTGAGCTGGTGGCCAAAGCCGACAGAATACAGAGCCTGCTATATTAAAGTAAAAATTAACAGCCCACAAGAAATCAATGTTCGCTCTCGCAACATGGGCGGTACCCACCCGAGAACAGTTGGCCAGCTATACGGTCTTCGTGACACACGCAGTATCCGAGACAGGGACCAGACCAGTGTATCGGCAGTATGTTTAGAGTTCAAATGCAGCGGCATGCTCTACGACCAAGACAGGGTGGACCGCACCCTAGTTAAGGTCATCCCACAGGGCAGTTGCAAGCGTGACAGCGTGAATAGCATGCTACAAGAGTACTTGGTCAACCATTTGCCATTGGCTGTCAACAATGACACCAATGAATTCACCATGCTTGCCCCATTGGATCCTTTGGGCCACAATTATGGCATTTACACAGTCACCGACCAAGATCCTCGTACAGCGAAGGAGATCGCACTTGGCCGCTGTTTTGAGGGTACGTCAGATGGAACATCACGAGTAATGAAGAGCAACGAGGGTGTGGCTTTAATATTCACTTGTGGTGACAAAGAGGCTACCAGCCAGAGCGTGTTCCAGCAGCTTCAGAATGCTCCAGGTAGGGTCATAGCGGGGATTACTCGTCCAGGGAGAGGCAACCGAAGACAGCGGGGAGACTCCGCAGCTATGATCCGTAACAGCCGGAGGAGAAGTACCCGCGATCCCAACAGACGCGTCCAGACTACACAAGGCTTGTAATGGGCTGGATGGGTTAACAACTATAGTGAATCATTTTCAGACATGATAGTAGTTATTTTTTTTCTTCTTCACATTAAAGCATACGTCCCTCATGATATGACGTATATTCCCTTATGCCTGGATGAAACCCTCCTTTGTGTTTCAACTATTTGTACCATCATGGGGTAAAGTACTTATAGGTTAGGGACTAGGATTAAAGAACCCTGCTTTAATTTAGTTTTCAATCTGTCCATAAGTCAACAATTGCAAAATAATAGAAAGAATTAGGTGACTGTAGGTGAATACACCTCATTCCTAGGTCATATACGTGTGTTACCCGTACCGAGATAGTTACTACTTGAAATTGTAAATACTGGGATATTTATTTCACATACGATAAGTAACCAGAACGTCAGTGTATTTGACTCAATGCTACAGAAAGAAAATCATTTCAACCATTTATTTTTTATTAAATTAGATCCGTAAACACTGCTGGAGTCTCGTTATTGACCAGGTTGTGGTTGTGTGTTTATTTATTTTTATTTTTTTTGCAACTGCTTAAGAAGAGGAAAACAACCCGAAACTAAAGGAAACCCTCAGGTACTGATGGGGAGTAAACACATTTTCTGTTTAACCCATAAAACTCTTCACATGTTAAATACAAGCCTCCCGAAGCTAGGACAGATATCTGAACCCAACACTCCTGAAATAGCCATTTCAATTTAACAGCATAAAGACACATTTCAATGGAGAGAGAGGCAAAAAAAAAAAAAAAAAAGACGGATCATTTTGTTGGACAGTTCAACAGCACATGTCCGCCGTCTGCTTCAAAGCTGGACAAACTATTGTAAAAATTGTACCTTACCACCGGTGCTCCTCACGCAGCAGCTGCTGTAAATGCACCTGTGGGTTTCCTGGGAAAAAAATGATTTGCATCTGACTTTCTGGGTAGAAATTATTCCTAGAGCTATAGACACGAGTCGATGGAAATGTCCACTAAAGGAATTTCTTTTTTTTCCGGAGCCCAGACATTTTGTATACAAGTATTTTTGCATAGATGACATTTGTTTCCAAGTAAATAAAGTTGCAGAGACCTTAAGACCATAAACTATTTCAACCAAAATAGACTTCATTCATATTTATATAAGGCATTATACTGTTTTTTTTAAACGCCGGCCAATCAGAGAGGACACTTGTGCACAGATGTCTCGCATCCTAAAGTCTTTATCAGAGGCAGAGTTGTTAATAAAAGGCTATTTTTGATAGATCTTACTTTTGTCACCAAAGAGCAAGTTTGGTGATAGCAGCTTCGCTATGAGTTGTTTTGACCACTGAAGCAAAAAAATAATAATAATAATAAAATAAAATAAAAATTCAATGGTTGACAGTGTTCAGTTTAGTCCATGATGGCACTGGGTGGAAAAAAAAAACGAGAGTATGTTGTTGGGGGGCAGTTTAAGGAGTAGGCAACAGGGTAAGCAAGGAATCACAGAAAGCCTTCGTCACATGAAATCCTCGTAGTCATTGTATCCTCCGCCCACGTCACCATAATCGTCAAAGTCATCTTTCATTTTTGCTTTTAAACCGCCGCCGGCGAGGACCGTTTTCTTTTTCTTCTTAGTGCCTTTGGCTTTTTCCTGCAGGGAGAATATCAAGCCAGTTAGTGGAACAGTGAACGCAAGCATACGTCTCCCTCTGCTGCATGGGTGAGGAATTACACTCAATAATCTCAAGAGTTCCAGAGCCAGGAACAAGGCAGGAATACAACTGGATGAGAATACTTGGATCCCCTGATGGTTTCCAGGAGAAAGAGGATATACAGTTATCTTATAATATTAATTTAAAATAAAACTGATTTAACGTGACACTGCTATGACCTGGAATTTGAGTCAAAATTAACACATTTAACTAAATTGAGCTTAAAAATAAATAAATAAATAAATAACTTACCTTCTCCTGCTTTTGCTTTTCAGTGAGAAGAACTGACAGGGAATTGTTTATTTTCTTTAAGTCGTCCAATTCCACTGTAAAGCAATTATAAACAATGAATGTAAATTTTAACAAATATGTTTTATTTTAGATAAAGACCCCGAGCTTTTATGTCGAATGAAATGTTTAGCCATAACTATAAAATTCATACACACACACACACACACGTGTTAATGTATTCTACTCACATGAAATACAGAGCTCCCGAAACAGTGACTCCAAAAAGCCGGGATAATGCACTGATTTTTCAGACTGTGAGATCTTGTCTTTTAGTAATTTCTCAAACATTACAAAGTCTTCTCTAGTCGACGGACACATGGCTTCAATTCCCGAGGCTCTGTTTGCGGTAGTTGTATCAACACCTGCACATCAGGACAGATGGAGCGTCATCATTAACACAGTCTTCAAAATAACACCAATGTCTTTGAGGTTTAGATTATTTTTTAAAAAGCTAATTAATTAACTAATAAAAGATCATTAAAGATGATGAACACATGAATAAAAATAATAATAATTCACCAAACGCTTCACATGCGAGCGCCATGTCCGACTCCTCCTGCAGCTTCTGTAAACGCAGTTTCTCCTCCACCTGTTCTTCAGGTGTGAGCTCAGGACCGGGCTGAGATTCCTGTAACTGTACACATGTGGTCAGTGTAAGAGATTTTGGTTGGGATGTGTTTAATAGGAGGAATATAAAAAAAGATTCATGTATTTTAAACCTGGTGGAATATTATTTTTAAACAAGCGACGATGTGAACTTGCTAATCAGAGCCAAGAAAGAAAAGTCTGCAGCTAGTTTCTGGATTGACGAGTTAACTTCATCTAACTCATGCACAGGGCTGAGAGATATGACCGAAATATCATATGCTGATAATAATATAGCATGTTTACTTCAAATTTTGTGTTTTTTTTATTTTAATAACCACTTGGAAGACAACATAGCAACATTAACATGTATTATGTACTCACAACTTACTACTCTGACAGTGATGAGTACTTTGCGGTGGGACAGGGGCTCACTGATCACATTGCAGTCTCGAACAGTCTACAATAACACAAAAGTCGCTAGAGGGGTCTGAAAACTCACTACATCCCCAAGCTTGAGACACGGGATATTTGTCAACGTGGTAGAGGAGTTTAATGGTGTTCGAGTCGGTCATGGAAACTGATTTACGGCAGAGCGTCCAGTTTCTGACGCATGTTTGATTATTCATACTCGTACAATAGAACTAGCTTCTCTTTTAGCTACGAGCTAAAAGGATTAGTCCGGGGCTGCTCTCCTCCATGTTTGTGCTGTGTTGCTACATGATCTGAACCGGAAAGATGATCTGGACCAAGCAAAACAGACATCATTTCCAAAAGTGTTTTACGATTACACTTGACATCTGGTTTCGGAAGCTTTACACATGCGCAGTCCAACGTTTCCTGTTCACATTCAAAATGGCCGCAGTAAAGCGTGTAGTTTCAATCACAACAATAAAGACGATAGACTATACACAATGCATGTATCGTCATATCACACAGCTCTACCGCAACTAACTGGATAAAGTCATGTTTGTAAATAAATTACTCTGCATGAACCAATGTGTCTCTCTTCAGCTTCGCCGCAACTCTCCTGATCCAGGGTTAGCAGAGTTTCTTTAAACCTAGCAAACCAAACCCAAAGCATGAATAATACTGTACAATAAAAACAAACTCACCCTTATCCTCAGCTCTTCTTGTTTTTTCTTCTTTTCATTCTCTCTGTCTTTCATTTTAGAACCCGTTTTTTTCTTGTCTGCAACGGTCTCCTCTGTGTGGAAAAGAAATAAAATCACACCAGGAATTACAAATAGATGTTATGAAATATTCGAAGACTTCACATATATATTAGTGTGCAAGTGTTTAACCCTAATGTCGTTGGGATGGATGTGGATACAATATTAAAGCAGCAGTAAGGAAAGTCTAATTACCTCAGTCTGCAAAAATGGATTAAATACAATAAGGATTTGCAGTAGTGGGGTAATTGTTGTAATTGGTAGAATACAACATACCACAAAATATATAGACTCAATATCCATCAGCGGCAGAAATACTCCATTATCTGATTTAGGGAGCAATAGAAAGTGGTAGTGCCGCAGGGATTTACAACGTTGTATTGAAAAGATGGTAATGGATGAGATCGGAACCCACTGCAGAATCATTTGAGGTGTTTATTGCCAACATCAATTCTTCCAGTGTTAAATGGTTATTATATGGTTCTGTGTTAGTTGTTAGTTTTAAAGCAAACAACCGACAGCTCTCTGCAAAGTCTAATCTAGTGATAGTTCACCAGAGATGAAATAGATTTGAAATGTGCTGCAAGAGCATCAGCAACGTCTTTGTCAGTAGTTAAAAGGCGATCTTCAGTCTTGATGTGATGTAGGTGGGAGGGGTTTGCTTTATTCTTCATGTTTTTGACCATGTTCCACTCTAGACTTGATGATGTTACTTTCAGGTTGGAGATAAAGGTTTCCCAGGAACGTCTTGACCTGGTTGATAATCCTTTGAGCTTGTGCCCTGTAGATTTTCAAAAGGGTCAGGTTTTGTGTGGTGGGTTGGTTGCTAATCTTTCTCTCAGCTTTTTTACGTACACTAATAGCAGACTTGCAATCATCATCAAACCACGGATTTCTATGTTTCCTGGTCCTCACTGAGGATTTAAGTATTAAATTTTCTGCAGAGCGAAGACGGATGTCCCAAAACTGCTTCATACAGAATTATTTGCAGCCGGATCAAGGTGTTGTGAATTTCGTTCACACAAATAGCTAAACAATGACCAATCAGCTTTTTTTGAAATGCCATTTCTGTTTAGATGCTGTGCCGAGTATATGCTGTATGCCAATGAGCAAAGTGGTCACTTCCACAAAGGTCCTCCCCTCTTTGCCAGGTCATGGAGAACACAAGGACAGATCAATAGCATTATATATCCCATGTCCTGGGTGAAGGTATTTATTGGAACCTGTATTTAATAAGCACGCTTGAAGTTGCTTGAAATAAGCGGTTGATCCACCAATCTGGCTTTAACATTTGTACTAGCACTGCCCCATATAGGGCTGTGGGGGTTAAAATCTCCCAGCATGACAACAGGCGAGGGTGACTGTTCAAATCCTGGCTCGGGCATTTATATTCAGGAGAAAAATAAACAGAACATGTGGCCATAGTCTTGTAAAGGGAAATCCGGATAGCAGTGGCCTGGATATTGGAAGTCAGAAAAATGTAACTGTGGATTATATTGTCCCTAACAAGGATAGCTGTGCCTCTCTGTGCATTGTGAGGGCCTAGACCGGAGTAAGTTGAGAATCCCTTTAAAGGGGGAATAAAAACTGTAATTACCTTGATTTCTTGTAGTAAAATAGCTACAGGGTCCATTTCTGCTACCAGACGTTGAATCTCTGCGAAGTTAGCTCGGAGACCTGGACAGTTCCATTGAATGATCTTACTATGAGCCATTATGTAGGGGGAATTAATTGGTTGGTTCGTTGTCTATTCCTTGGGATGGACTACTGGATTTGGGCTTTGGGACTTCTGACATTTCAACATCTCTCACAGCGTCTTTTCTTTTGTCGTTGTCTAGGTTTGTCAAAACTTATGTGTCTGCTTTTTTGTTGCCTTGCCTCTTGTTTCGGTTGAATCAGTCTTTCAGGCTACATTTTCGATCTTTGGTTCATCAGCGGATTCCTTAACACTAGTCACTATCTTTGGTTTGTTGTCCTTGTCCTTGATTCAACAAAGCTGACTTTTTGCTGATGTCGAACGTTTTGCATCTCCTTTTCCTTTTACCATACTGGACAATCTTTGGCTGCAGAACTATGAGAGCAGTCACAATTCACACATTTTGGTGGATTTTGACATCCAGGTCCATGATCTTCCTCACCACACTTGTAGCAGATACTGCTATTTCTGCAGTTTGCAGCACTCAATAAAGGTTCTGCAGGTGGGGACCACAGACCACTTATGCTTTCTG
>JAOUQT010000033.1:1035012-1045173 GCA_025769995.1 Xyliphius kryptos
GATTGGCCACCAGGCTTGTCCAATTTAGCCATGAAACCTCCCACACTAAAATGACAGGTGTTTCACTTTCATTGTCTAACCTCTGTATGTTCATTTTCTTCAGTTCTGCAGTAGTTAAAGGAAAATAAAAATTCTTTGAAAGCTTATTCAATAGATCACTTTGATATAGATGTTGGGAGATACAATTTTGTTGCTATCTCCTAAAAAAGACACTCCATTAATAAAATTGTGCAGAATTTTTTTTACAGCATCAAGAAAAACTGAAAGGCTTTGTTCTTTTTCTCTCTCTCTCTCTCTCTCTCTCTCTGGATTATCTAGGCTGCGCCATTAGAGGAAATTGTGAAGGGAAAGAGGGATGAATGAGTGAAACAGTGCAGCATCTCAGCACTGAGCCTGGGCCTGCGGGGACAACCACACAAAAGACATAAATCACCAGACCTCTCTTTGTGTGGTCCACACACACACACACACACACACATTAAACACAAATCACTCAGTTCTTATTCAAAGAAAATACTCTCTAAAACACACACACACAGCCTCCCTGTAACTGAGCTTATAGAATACGCATACACTACACTCACCGTCCACTTTAATCATGCAGAGGGGGTCAAGACAACTTACTGAAGTACAAACCGAACATCAGAATGGAAAAGAAAGATGAGTTAAGTGACTTTAAACGTGTCATAGTTGTTGGTACCAGATGATGCTGGTCAGAGTATTCTCATAAACTGTTGATTTACTGGGATTTCACACAAAACCATCTCTAGTGTTTACAGAGAATGGTCAGAAAAAGAAAATATCCAGTGAGGGACAGTTGTGTAGATGAAAATGAACTTGTTGATATCAGTGAGAGGTCAGAGGAGAATGGGCAGACTGGTTCGAGATGATGATGATGATGGAAAGGCAACAGTAACTCAAATAATCACTGGTTACAACCAAGGAATGCAGAACACCTTCATCTCTGTTGAAAGTACATGAAGCATTACAGCATTTCTGAAGAGAATAGAGGGTCCAATGTTTTACTAGAAAGGTGTACCTAATAAAGTGGTTAGAGATTGTATAACACTGGCATTGAATGCATGAATTAAGAGATGTTTGTACATTATAGTAGTTCATTTCCAACATATATTAGTGTCATCGAATGGGTGCAAGGGCAAAAACAACCCTAGAGAGGCTGCCAATCTACCATAGGGCACACACTCACAGTTACACACAAACATTCATACACTAAGGGCCAATTTAAGGACAAAAATGTATCAATTAAACAATGCATGTCTTTGGAATGCGCAAGGAAAGTGGTGCACATGCAGAAAACCGGCGGGAACACGTAAGAACAACAACAACACAGAGATATTACCCAAGTCTTACTAACTGGGTTTAAAACCTGGGTTGTTCTTGCGGTGATGTGACAGCCCTACACACTGCACCACCGTGCCAGCCATTTTCAATTATTTTTTCCATTGATAAGAGCTGCAGGGTGGTACAGGGAGTAGTGCTGCCAGAAGGACCCGGGTTCGATCCCCGGATGGGACGACACAGGAAATCTCCCTGTGTTTGAGCGGGCTTTCTCTGAATGTTTCAGTTTTCTCCTACATTCCAACGACATGAACTTTAGGTCAATTGGTTGCCTTTAGTGTGTGAACGTGTGCGTGACTGTGTGTGTGCCCTATGATGGAGAGGCAGCCTGTCTAGGAGTATTCCTGCCCTTGAGCGGAGAGGTGCTGTGGGGGAGGGCACCAGCTGGCCCGCGACCCCGTGTGGATTAAGCAGAAGATAATGGAAGACATTATTAAGGGATGTGAGTGACCTGGATTTATCTAAAATTCCTGATTTTGTATGCAAATCAGATGATGCTGATGATGATGATGATTACGCAAACACACATGCTTCAAAGTCCCGGCTCTATTACACCTTCATCACTAATGAGTATCATGCAGCACATTCAGCATGCCAAACTCTTATTTCACACATAACTGTCTAATACACACATGCACACACACACACACTCTTGTGCACACTCCTCCAGAGTCATTGTGTCAATCTTCACTCAGCTGTGACGCTTTTCCCAATATAGCGCTAATTAGGTTTAGTGTAAGTGACTGGACTGTTTTTAACCTGAAACACTGTGATGTGTAAACATGTCCATGTGTGTGTTTTATGATATTTATCAAACCAGTACACACACACACACACACTTACAAACACACACCTTCTCCAGTACGCTAGTCTTTCAGCTGAGTACAGTTATAATAAGAGTGTATGTATATCTGTTCAGATTTCCAAGGATTAAATTTGGGTCTTCCTATATGAGGTACATTGTTTCCTCTCTCTTAGCTCTTTCCTTTTATTTGCAGCATCCTTACACTGACTGATCACTGGATAAGGAACACCTAGCAGGTGGCAATGATAAAGTGCCTCAGTGCAAGAGCTGCGCTTGTTGGTTGGTTCAGTGTATACAAGTATAGCACACTGTACACATATTATACAAACAATAAGCCAGTGAACGGATAACAAGCACAATATAATGCAGCAGACTGTGAACTAACCGGCCACTTTATTAGGCACATCTTGCTAGTAATTCAAGTAACTTTAGCCTTCAGAACTTCCTTAATTCTTTGTATCATACTTTCAACAGAGATGAAGGTATTCTACATTCCTTGATTGTAACCAGTTGTTATTTGAGTTACTGTTGTCTTTCTATCATCATCTCACATCAGTCTGTTCATTCTCATCTGACCACTTATATCTTCAAGGAATTTTCATACACACAACTGTCCCTCCCTGGATATTTTCTCTTTTTCTGATCATTCTAGAGATAGATGTGTGTGAAAATCCCAGTAGATCAACAGTTTCTGAAATACCCAGACCAGCACCATTTGGCACTAACAACCATGCCACAGTATTCAAAGTCACTTAAATCACATTTCTGACCCCATTCTGATGATCGGTTTGAATTTCAGTAAGTTGCCTTGACCACCTTTGAATGTATTACGTAATGATTACAATTTAACAGGTGTACCTAATAAAATGGCCGGTGAATTTATATTCATGTAAAAAATGTATAATAATAATATTAATAAAGAAAAAATAATTAAGAAATTTATGCTTTTTTCCTCATTATTTATCCTTTCACCAGATACAATATTCCCTCATCTTTTTCCATCCCCCTTTCCATTCCCCTACACAGCCCTTTTCTGTGTCCTTAACCTTCCGACATTCCCTTTTCCTTTCTCTGTACAATCCCTTCCCCCTTTTGATTCGTCCCTATATTTACCTAATTTTCACTAAACATTCCCTTTTCTCCTACAATATTCCTTATATCCCTTCATTTCTATTTTCATTACAATTACATAATAATTATAATAAGATAACGGTACTAATAATAATAATAATTATAATAAGAGTACTAATAATAATAATAATTATAATAACAGTATTAATAATAATAATTATTATAATAGCAGTATTATTAATAATAATAATTATAATAACAGTACTACTACTACTAATAATTATAATAACAGTATTAATAATAATAATTATAATAAGAGTACTAATAATAATAATTATAATAACAGTACTAATAATAATAAGTATAATAACAGTACTAATAATAATAATTATTATTATTATAATAACAGTATTAGTAATAATTACTATTATAATAACAGTATTAGTAATAATTATTATTATAATAAAAGTATTAATAACTACTACTAATAATAATAATAACAGTACTACTAATAATAATAATAATAACAGTACTAATGATAATAAGATTATTGACAACAAGACCAATAATAATAACAATAATTGATACTTTATTGATCCGTGTTAGGAAATGATCTACCCTATCCTTGAAGGCACGGCTAAACCCTATAACAATTGAAATGTGTAATTCATTCTATTTTTGACGACTTACGATTCCTTTCCTTTGAATTTGTCATCATTCCCATATACAGTACATTCCCATCCATGTGTGTTCCCTTTTCTTTACCATTTCCATATTTCTATTCCTTCACCTTTTACTTCCATTAATGTACCCATGTAAAAAAAAAAAAAAAATTGTTCTCCTTCCTTCCATTTCCGTTCTTTCTAAGATCCCATTTTCATTTCTGTCCTGTTTTTTTGTGTCCTAGCTTGTAACTTCTCTCACATTCCCATTCCTTTCTGTTTCGCTCCATTCTTTCCCATTCCCTTTCAGTTTTCATTTCATTTTCTTTTCTCTTCTGTTCTTACTGCATGTCCCCTTCCTTCACACTGTGTTTCACTATATTTCTTACAGATTGTTGTTCCGTTTGGGTAGTTAGTGACAGTCTAACAGCATGTGTGAAGTGTGTGTGTGGGTGTGTGTGTGTACATTTGATCTGTGCTCATCCGTTCATGGTGTGCATGTGCAATGACCTTAAGGCTACTTATGCAAACTAGCCACTGCTCTTGCCTTCTGCTTCATGTTGAATTCATGCACCTTCTGCCGTGTGTGTGTGTGTGTGTGTGTGTGGAATTCTGATAAGCACACAAAGCGGATAATCCTGCCTCGTGGCTTCTGCACAGAGAGAAATGTACTGATGTGTCACAAACCAGATTTTCCATGTCAACTTCTAACATGTGTAACGTTAAAGCAAAGACAGAGCTCACAGCAAAATCAGACGTGTAACATCACTGTGCTAGTCAACCAGACACAAGACATACAGCTTCGCCTCTGACCTCTGGACTGCTACCTTATCCTCTTCACCAAACACACACACACACACACACACAAGGACACAAAATCGCACACTTTTCTCATGTATATGCTCCCAAACATATCTTTCCCACCTTCTGACTGTATGCTCCTGTCCTACACAAGCATACTGATGTTAAAGAACTGGATAAAAGTCTGAATTGGTGTACCATTAATGGTTTAGGAACATGTGACAGATGGCATATGATCAGTGTTAAAGTGCCCCAGTTGGCAGAGCTCACGTCACAGGCAATATTTACCAGCTATAGTTAAAAGAGAGAGACAACTTAAGGCCGTAGGTGCGGTGACAGTGTTTCAGTAACAGCTGCACTTCATATCATAGGTGTACCATAAGTGCAGGAAACCATCGACAAACATCCAGCCAAAGTTCAAGTGTGGATCTACATCTACATTGACCACATCTTTATTTCTCTGCTTTGGTCTTCCTCTCTGCCTCTTGCCTAGCAGCTCCATCTCTAACATCCTCCTACTAATATATCCACCGTCCCTCCTCTGAACATGTTCAAACCATCTCAGTCTGCCTTCTCTAACTTTGCCTGCCAATTTCCTAACCTGTGTCCCCTTAATGTTCTCATTTCTAATCCTGTCCATCCTGGTCAAATCCAAATAGAACCATAACATATTAAGCTTGGCTACCTTCAGCTCTGCTTCCTGTTTCTTACTCAGTGCCACTGTCTCCAAACTGTACAACAAGGCTGGTCTCACAACCTTGGTCTCACACACACATTCACACACTTAGGGTCACTTTACACCAATTAACCGAGCGCGCATGTCTTTGGAATGAGGGAGGAACCTGGAGCACCCAGAGAAAACACGGCGCGAACACGGCAAGAACATGCAAACTCAACAGAAAAAATTCATGGGTCTTCCTTCCCGGGGATCAAACCGGGCTTCTTATTGATGTGAATCGACTGAGAAACCCACTGCTCCGCCGTGGTGCCTGACAATAAACAACTTTACTGCAAACACTGGCAGATTATCACTTCAGCATGACATTTCACAACGGACATTTAATATATATCTGGATTTCATCAAGCACGCCATATCCGCTGCCAAACCACATGCCAACAACAATGGCATATTAAAACTGCTTGTTGTGCTGCTTGATCATTTTAATAAAACATCTGTGCTGCAGTGCAGTGTTTACAAAATATACACTACACACTTATACTCATATACACGTACGTTATATTTATATTTATTCTAGAATTTACTTTTCTATTGTTCATCAAATAAAAACGTTTAGGTTGTGGACAGACCTGATTCTTTCACTATACCCATGTTATACCCATGTAGCATATCTGACTGATATTGTACAGGAGGACAGATAATACTAAGAACCTTTAACCAGATGTGTAGCTATAGGACAGGAAACTGGTCGGGCCCTTAGACTATAAAAGTTGTCATTTTGTCCATGAGAATGTCATCTTAAAATGAGAAAGATACAACAAAAGAAATAATAAAAGTACAATAAGCTGGAGGTCATTTAATAACAAATTCATTAAAGATGGCAACAATAAACTGTCGTAAATTCTAGTCGTAAACTGTGAAAAAGTCGGTAGTAAAGAATTATTTTAGATTTTCAAATATTAGATTCCTACCAAATTACATTCACTCGTTCATATACCCGCTTAATCCTGGCGCGGAAGATAGACAGGGCGCCATTCCATCATAGGGCACACACAATGACACACACAATGACACACTAACTGGCAATTTAGAGGCACCAAATAACCTATCGTGCATGTCTTTGTTATGCGGGAGGAAACCGGAGTACCCGGAAAAAACCTGCGGGTAGAACATGCGAACTCAACACAGACATTTCCTGAGTCGCTCCACCTAGGGCTCGAAAAAAAAAAGCATGACCGAATGTGCCATGGTAATTTCAAAAGGGACTGCCGTGGTACGATGGGATCTGTGGATCACGCGTTTGGTATCATATTGGTAACGTAAAAATATCTTCTAAAATATCTCCACCTAGAGGATAAACATGTCAACTGCACAATTGATCCAAAAAATGTGTTTCCATAACAAATGACTGGTGTGGTACCACCAAGTCAGTGATGTGTGGTGAGATTGGCATCTGGTAAGGAAACAGATTCATTCAGTGCCAAATTTATGTGTGTATATATTCAGTGTAAGGCGGTACGGTGGCGCAGTGTGTGCCTGGGTTCAATCCCCAGTTTTTTACGAGTCTAGAAATGTCAGTGTAGTTTTTATGTTCTCCACTTGTTCATGTGGGTTTTCCACCTGCATTCTAAAAAAAAAACATGCATGCTAGATTAATGGTGTGGAGTCAGAGGAGAATGGACAGACTGGTTTGAGATTATGATAGAAAGACAACAGTACCTCAAATAACCACTGGTTACAACCTAGGAATGTAGAATACCATCATCTCTGTTGGAAGTATGACATGAAGAATTAATGCAGTTCTGAAAACAAAATAAGGACAAACCTTTTACTTGCAAGGTGTCCCTAATAAAGTGATAATAAAGACAGTGAGAGTATCATGACAGTCATTCTGTAGTTAGAGTACCGTACTAATTGTTTATAAAATCCTCAATGGAAATGAACATTAATAAAGGAGGCTTCTTATATACCCCCCCACTGATCTAATAATCTCCTTGGAAATCAACTATCTGAAATATTTTTGAGGAACTATAGCAAGAGTTGAACAAATGTGTGTTATCATCATCATCATCATAATTCATTCATTCTCTCATCTTCTGCTTAATCCACAGGTGCCAACTCTGGGCGCAACTGCAGGAACATACCTAATAAGTGCGCCACTCTATCATAGGGCACACACAAACACACACAATCACACACATATTCCCACACTAAGAGCATGTCTCTGGCACCTGGAGAAAACATCAGCGGACACGAGGAGTAAACTCAACACAGAAATATTATTTGTCCCATCCGGGGACTGAACCCGGGTCCTTCCTGCTGGGAGGTGACCATGCCACCTATCATCACTAATATATTTCTTTCTAAAACTAGATATAATTTTGATGTATACGATATCTGCACTAATGCCAGCTGGGCTACATGTAGAGGCACAATAGACACCATTATGATGGATCACTGCATCACTGCTTTCCTATCTTCAAGAATATTGATACACCAAGGAGCCAATGAGAGTGCTTCAGAAGGTTGTGAGTTCAGGTCTCAGCTGCTATTAATACACACTATCAAGGCTTTAACCTCAGATTGCCAAAGGAAGAAAAAGTCGCGTCAGTGAGATGGAACTTACCGAGAAACCAGCCCAGAAAGGACAGGAATGCCTGACCCTTGGTGAGGTAGTTAGAGCCAAAGCGGCGTAGCTCACCGCCAAAATCAGACTCCCGAGCACCATCTGCGCCACACCAAGCGACAGCATGAGGCGAGTCCGCGATCGGAGCTCCCTGAGCCGGGAAAGGCTGCGGGACAGCGCCGCCGGACTCAAAGAACCTCGTCCTGCTCTCGGCAAGGCGTTCACAGGCATGGTCGTAGTAGTGTTCCACTCGAAAACTTTAATGCAGTAGTTCCCAATTCAGAATCCAGTTATCCGAGCAGAAGAAACCCGGTGCACAGAGTGACACGATTGCGCACGATGGAGCATTCTGGAGCTCTCTCCGTAAACAACCTGGTGGAGAAGCTTTTCTCCCTTAAAGATAAACTGCTCTCCGTGCAGAATCACCACACTCCTCTATAGGTGCTAAAAGGACGAGAAAGAAGTACCTACAAAGTAGGTTCGAAATGAAGGTTATCCGGAGAACGGTGCCCAAAAACCACCCTGTACAACGCGCACTGAGAACGCGCGTACTAGAGGTGATCCATCAAATCCGTGTCAAGAGCGTCACGGCTTCTAAAGCCACCGATCCTGCTCTTTAAGTCGTCATTGTTCGTAAAAGGGCAAATGAGACTGATGGGAACAAATTATAAATATGAAAATAAAATTTAGGGAGCGCGTTTTTGTTCAGGTGGGGGGTTTTCTCAACTGGATGCAGCGTCCGCGTCCGTCAGGTGATGCAGTGTGCGTTAAAAGGCTGCATATGGCTCGTCTCTCTCTCTTTCTCGCTCTCTCTCTCTCTCTCTCTCTCTCTCACACACACATACACACAGGCCTGGCTTGTGTAACAAGGAAGCAAACAATCTACCCTCACAGTCACTGACAGAAGAAAAACATACCGACTTTTGGATATGTTCATGTACATCATTTAAAAAGCGCTTCGGAGATTTATGTACACGTTCGTCCTGTGCCTAAAAGACAAAGAAAGATCGCGCGCAGTTTTTGTACCAGTCTTTCATTTTATTTGTTTTTAATAAATCTCTTTTCATACATATTTTGCATAACTAAAGCACGCGCTTCACTCAGCAATGCCACAAAAACCAGCATGCCCGGATGTGCCATGGTTATTTAAAAAAGGGAATGATGTGGTACGATGAGTTCCCGGGAGCACGCGTTTTGTATCATACTGGTAACGTGAAAATATCTTCTAAAATATCTCCACCTAGAGGATAATCATGTGAACTGCACAATTGCGCACAGTGTCTGATCTGATCCAAATGTTTTATTATAACAAATGACTGGTGTGGTACCACCACGTCAGTGATGTGTGGTGAGGTTAGCATCTGGTGAGGAAATGGACTCATTCAGCCCCAAATTTATATATGTATTTATTCAGTGTGAGTACGGTGGCGCAGTGGGTGCCCGGGTTCGATCCCCAGATGGGACGAGCCTGGAAATTTCAGTGGAGTTTGTATGTTCTCCACTTGTTCATGTGGGTTTTCTCCAGGTGCTCGGTGTTCCACCTGCATGCTAGGAAGACATGCATGCTAGGTTAATTGGTGTCTCTAAAGTGGCCCATAATGTGTGTGGCTGTGTATGCCCTATGATGGAGTGGCACCCTGTTTAGGGTTGTTCATGCACATGTGCCCAGAGTTGCCAGGTGGGCACTGGCTGGCCCGTGACCCGGTGTGGATTAATCAGAAGATAATGAATCAATCAATCAATAGAGGAGCTTAAATTCACAATATATTTGGCTGCTTGCACATTAATAACTGGATATATTTTATATCTTATAGCAGCATACACATTTGGAAAATACGCCAATGATGTACGGCTCAACTGATCTCTGTGCTCCCATGTTAGAAAAGTGCACAGAATCATAAACCCCCATAACAAATTTTGCTTAATAAATAAATAAATAAAAACCCAGAGGTCTTAATATTCGAGCACATATGTGTGGATTGTTTTTGTCTCTTGGTAACTACATACAGTGGTTAGACTATGAAACAGAAACACCTGGTTTTAGACCACAGTATGTATTAGTATGGTGTAGGGCCTTTTTTTTTTGCGTCAATTCGTCTTGGGAATGACACATACAAGTCTTGCACAGTGGTCAGAGGGATTTTAAGCCATTCTTCTT
>JAOUQT010000033.1:1062758-1072916 GCA_025769995.1 Xyliphius kryptos
CATGTAGCATGTTACAAAAACGAAATTATGGCCCACGGACCCAGAGTAACCTATAAACTTTTAAAGCTCTCAAATATGTGGATTGTGTAACGAAAAAAAGAAAGTAAAAACGGTGGACGTGCCTTTACACGTGATAATTTAGCATTGTTAAAGATACGTGATCATCAGAAGGTTTTTTAATAGGATACAATTATTTGTATTCAAAGAAACATATTGGAATCAGCTACAGCTTTCTGCAAACTTGCACATCAATAGATCTCGGTCATGGATCATGTCCGGATAGCTGGGTTTCGGTGTATTAAGCTTAATAAAAGAGCTTGACAATTAGCCTTGGAGCAAAAACGGTTCCACGAATACGATTTTTCAAAATAAGATGATGAAAACCATGCGATCAACAGCAGCAAATCATAAAAATGATGCAGCCAGCTGACATGCAAGAGTCTACAGGCGTTGTACGGAAAACATGCACAACACAGCAGATATTTAGGGACTGAAACACACAAGGCCTCGTGATGCTCATGCAAGACGGAAACACGATACAAAGACTAGAGAAACAGAGAGAACGGGCACCAAGCTCAGACCATGATTGGGCCCAGATCGTTTTGTCAGGCGGCTCGTGCGGTACCTTGGGCTCTGACTGGCTGGGCTCAGGACCTGGGGGCATGGCCACCCCTGGTCCGGCGCCACCCTCCATCGAACTCAGTAGTGCTACATTAAGGTGGGCAGCAGAGGGTGCTGGCTCAGGAAGAGCAGCCTCAGTTTTCTGTGAAGGTGGTCAAAAATGTTTAATACAAAATCCTCTGGACACTGTGCACTGCACCTGAGCAGCATCAAGCTCATCTTTCATCCTCCTTCTCCTCATCCACTGATTTAAACACATTTCTAGCTTTAAAACAGAACAGTATGGGTATAGGGAGAGGTTTGAGGAATTTAATGTGATACAACACTCTACAACTGGATATGCTCATGTTCAAATAGAGGGAGTCATATTTATTTAGTCATATTTCCGACAATTTTAATATTACTTATATCAGTGGCGGGACGTCAGGAATTTTATCCAAGAATAATTAAATACTCCCAAATGGTCGGTCTGCTTCTTTTCCTAAATTAGACAGAAACGTGTATTCTCTTATTTAAGTATTTAACCAATCACATGATCAAATAATCTGCCTAAGGTCTTCACATTCAGTTTTGTGGCCCGGAGCATAAAATAAGTGTCACTCAAAGTATAGCTTCAAAATCAGATTTGAGTCGGCGATACCAAGGCCCACTAGCAGGCATGTTAGGTCAACGTATTCATGGCCTCTGATTGGACAGTCAGTTTACAACATCGGTCAGACATTTTCAGCAAATTAGAACATATGGTGAGGCGTGGTAGCTCAGAGCTCAGGTAGTTGGACCGTCAATCAGAAGGTTAGGGGTTCAAATCCAAGGTCCACTGAAGTTACCAATGTGGGTGCTTGAGCAAGACCCTTAACCCTCATTGCTCCAGGGTGCTGTATAAACCCTGTGTTCTGGCCTCAACCAATTTGGGATGCTTGTAAGTCACTTTTGCTAAAAGCATCTGCTAAATAAGCAAATAACCAATGTCAGAAATACGATTCGACTTTCAGCATCAGCTTCGATGTTGATAGAAAAGTACATCCTGATGGTACTAATTGAAGAAGGATGGATGGACATCAGGATTTAATCAAGATTTAAATAATTAATATTGCGATTTTAATGTGGTCATTGTTGGTATTTCTGTGTGTGGCTATACGAGTTATCTATCTGCAATGCAACGGTTCTTTACTCTGCAGATCTGCATCATAAAATGTTATTTACAGCCATAAAATAGTCATTGACCGGTTGACTAATTCAGACTGAATTGCAAGATGCACGGCCCGCCACTGACGGACGACGAATAAACACGTGGTTTATAACACTGATAGTCTATTCATGCACAATGAACTCTGGTAACGACATATTTATAGATAGTAATTAGCTCGCAGCACTGTGCACATGAAGAGCGATCACACACACAACAACAACAACAACAACAACAACACTTCTTCAATACACTGTTGGAAAGACCGAATCAGTGGTGAAGGGGAAAACTGCCGTGGTACTACCAGTTACAGCTACTCGACAGATTAAATGGCCAGGCAACACTTTCCAGAAGTGAAACACCACAAACCACAAACATGCATTCACAATAGAGACTTGATTAATATGTGATCCCATCAGGTTACTGCTTTTTGAAAACAAGAGGACCTCTTTTTTGGTTCATAAGCGCCTCCACATGCCTCCAAAGCACAGTATGGCCTCCAGGCAGCAGGGCAAACGTGCTGCTCTGAGAAACGCTACCTGGTGTGGCACGGCGCCGTTTTTGAAGGCGGCGGGTTCGATGCAGGTCAGCGTGTTGAAGCCGTGCTGCTGGTCGACGACGGGCTCAGACGAGCGGCTGATGGCCGGGGCGCAGCGTGGCACCCCGTCGTCCATCAGCGGCTCATCGTTTAGAGTTTCGTCCAGCTCGTGGTCGGTGTAGGCTCCGCCCTCTGTGTCCGTGTCCTCGTAGTCGGACGTGTGCCGGCTGTCCGTGCTGTACATGCTGTACTCGCTGCCTGGGGCGGACAGGTAGGACAAGCGGTCATCGTGGAGGTCCAGATCGTCTTCAGCTACACCATCCGCCTGGAATAACAGAACAGAGGTGAAGGAGATGAAAATGAACGGGGGGCAGAGATAGGAGGGAAAAGGAACGTGCATGATGACTGTAAAATGAAGGAGATATTAAGTGCAGCAGAGGTAGGAGGAGGAGATGAGGGGAATGGGGGTAAATACATTTCACCAGTTAAGAAGAAACAAAATGGTTTTTGAACATTAACAGGAGACTGGAAACTGTTTAGTAAGCTTGTGGTTAAGAAACCAGCCTTGTGATCTGAAAGGCCCTGGTTCGATTCCTGGTCCGAACAAAGTACTATGGCTGAAGTGCCGTTTGACAAGACCCCTAACCCCAATTGCTCCATGGGTGGAGGAAAAATTACTTTGCATGGAAGTTTAGCCCTTTAGTTCTTACCTTGCCCTCTGAAACCCAAACCAGCTGATTCTGCTGCTGCTGGATGGTGTCCTTCAGTGCTCCATACCAGCCGTCATTCAGGTTGTTCATATTTATAGTGGCTACAGAATGACAATGAGAAAGAGAGAGAGATTTAAAAAAGGACTTGATTTAATTTCCACATTAAACCAAGCAGTTTAATGGCTTAACATAAACACCAGCTTCTTATCTAAAAATGTCATTTAATTGAAACCTTTTCCTTTCCATAATCGATAAGATCCCTGTGACTGGGTGACGTTGGGGGGAGTGGTGGAGCCGTGGCGCTGATCGACTGTGTGCCACCATATAAGCTGCACAATATAAGCTCACACCGCGGGGAGAGAGACCGACCACGGAGCTGGTGGGACGGAGGACCCAGCACGACTACCACCAGAACTGTAAATGCTCAGAAATCTGTATGTAGTCGTGTTGGGTCGGTAAATAAAGCCAGTTCTGTGTTGCACTCCCGTCTCCGGTCCTCATCCTTTCCACCCCGCAACACTGGTGCCGAAACCAGGGATGGATGAGTACGCACGTGGCAGAGGACATCACCTGCGAGCTGCATGGGTATGTTCTCCAATGGGGGCAAACGCCCCGACCCAGGCTGCCAACTGTCGCTAAAGGCGAAGCGGAGGTGGGCGGGGCAAGCGGAGGTGATAGCCGCCGCGGATGGAGCAGAAAGACGCCGTCGCTCATCACGGCAAATCGGGGAGGCGTCGCTTATCACCTGCCGCCGGACAGCTGGACCTGCCGCTTTTGTGTGGCCATCGGCGCGGGAGGGCGGAAGAGCCTACGTCGACCGGGATGGCACGCAATTGGCCCTATGCTGGAGAGATGACGTCAGGAGCTCGTGGGCAGACCGATTCTGGATTTTGTATGTAGTCGTGTTGGGTCGGTAAAAAAAGCCATTTCCGTGTGTTAAACTCTGGTCCTCATCCTTACCACCCTGCGACAATCCCCTTATTGAAACAAATCCCCACTCCCATCCTAAAAAACCCAACCAGTCACCTGCAATACATCTAAGATTTAAACCACTTCATAAATGATCTACTTCATCTGTAACCCTCATCAACAGGAACAACTTTGGGCAGCAGTGGAACCTCCAACATTTAATTATAGTTACAAGATTAAGACTTGATTTTAACAGGATTTAAAGATGGTATCAAATCAAATCAAATTTTATGTCACATACACAGTACAACTTGCAAAAAATTGAACATGCTAACTAACTAATTATCATTTCATCTCACCAGTAAAGAGATGATGGTTGTTTTTTCTCAGTTTTAGGGCCCGTTCGTATAGTTTCCTGGCACTCTTCCGTGACTCGGGGCTTAGTCTGGTCCTCATGTTCTTTACACCCTGCTTACTGTCTGGGTTCAAGAACACCACAATCGGGTACCACTGTGCATAGTTCAGCCTGTCCACTGCATTTGGGGTGATGTCCAGTACTGCATGCTTATCCTGCAATCAATTTAAAAACATGTATTTCACAGAAATGGTTTGCTAATTTATTAATTTAATACTTTATTGGTGTTTTTAAGCTCTGCTTATTATCCATCTACTACACAGTACAAATGTGCTTAACATTGTAATTTACTGTGCACATTGTTAATTTATGGCATGCGTGCATCTTTAGTTTATTCATACTGACCTTATCAATAATCTGTTTAATGGTATGAAGGCGTATAATTCCAGAGCTGCGCTGATCCATTCCAGCGTCTCTGGGCTCGCTCCCTATAGCGCACAGCAGACAGCAAACATTATTACACATTACTCATTCCAGCACCAAGCCACTCACACCCACACTTCACCTTCATCCCCAGCGAGAAGCTGCCTTCCCACATGGCTCTTAAATCGGGTCTAAACCACTGGCATTTTCAGATGGATCACCAGATCTGGAGCATATGGAGTGGTAGCTTAGTGGTCAGTGTATTGGACAATCAATCAGAAGGTTGTGGGTTCAAATCCCAGCTGCACTGAAGTTACCAATGTGGGTTCTTGAGCAAGATCCTTGACCCTCATTGTTCCAGGGGTGCTGTGTGTAACCCTGTGTTCTGACCCCAACCAAGTTGGGATACCTGTAAGTCGCTTTGGATAAAAGCGTCTGCTAAATAACTAAATGTAAATGGAATGTAAATGCATATGATTAACACAAACACCATGCACAGGTCCTATAACTGAGAAAAGTCTTTGTGAACACTGTTTAAAGACGACTTATCACAACAAGGACAATTAAAAATGATAACGAAGGCCAGGAACACTCTCCAAAATCATGTTTACTAGTAAGCTGGCATTTTCGCTTTAAAATTGCATTAACAATTTTTCAATTTAAAAAGATTCTTTTTATAGGGTGCAAAGCCTTTTTACTTATTTTGGTTTATACATCAATATTATCATTATTTATGGGGCCTGTAGGCAGTTTTATGTATTTATGAATGAATGAATGTGTTCGGAACAACTAAATTAGTAAATACGAGGACGTACAAAAATAAACAACGTGACAAAATTACCCGAGTTACCTAAAGATACCTGAATTACATTTGACTACAATCTCAAACCTTTTCCTACATTCTTTGGTAGACTAATACAGATCAAAAGTGTTTCTTTTTCCTTATACAGACATGTATTAATAACAGTGCCAAAATGGCTATCCGTGGTACCAAAACAGATGCTACAGATGTGGTGAATGCAAATTGTAAATCCCAGTGGATATTATTTAATAGCATCAGATATAACAGAACTGAACCTCATTAGAAAAGAAACCGTTTCTACGAACACATTTGCACACCTGCACCATCACCCACACAAACACCAAAACCAGTACCAGTACCCACACCCGCACCCAGATAAGAGGTTGGAATGAATGTGCACATGCGGCAGTATAAATAGTATGGATGCACCTGAACCTCTTAATGGTTTTTTGTAGGTGTTACAGTAAAATGTGCACTACGAAGATACGTGTGGATTCGTGCATGTGATCAAATTAAATTCTGACCGCAATGAAAAATGATCATCATGGTTAATAGCAGCGGTAAAACAATTGATATTAATCAGCTTCAAAAATGTCTGGTAAAACATGAGCTACACACAAAAGCTTACAAACACTATATTAAATCTGCAGCGAATAACCCATGTAAACATACTGTTTTGTAATATTTTCTTAGTACATAATAAATAGCTGTGAATTAAAGGAAGTAGGGACCTCTGGCTTCACCTTTTTATGCCATTTGGATAAATTCAGCACGGCAGAATCAAACCAGATCACACCCGAATAGTACCCACCAATAGGAACGAGATGAAATATCTGATAGAATGTCAATTCTCAAGGAAAGACGATATAAAAACTTATCAATATGCAGCGTAACAATCTCCATCCCTCATCTGTAGATTTATTCTAATTTAAAAATAAGTAATTATACTCTATTGATATAAAATCAAATTAATTTTCAAATAATTTACAACAGAACTAATATAATAAATGTTACAGTAATACAAAAAAAAAAAAAAAAAAAAAAAAAAAAAAAAAAAAAATCGGACACACCTCCCTTAAGCTCCACTTCTTGTCTATGTTATCAGTTCCACAACTACAGACTATTGTTCATCTGTTTGTAGACTACAGTACATACTGTGTTAGTCCTCCTGTTCTCTAATGGTCAGGACCCCAATACTGCCACCACAGAGCAGGTATTATTTGGTTGGTGCATTATTCCTATCCCAGCAGTGTCACCCAGGTGTATAAATGAAACTACAGCAGCACTGTTCTGCGGTGGTCCTGACCAGTAGAGAACAGAGAACCAACGGGAAACTAACAAAACAAAACAAAAACAACACCCCCCCGGTATTGTATACATCACACCTTTCTTAAAGGCTCTGGCTGTCGTGTCAGTGTGGTATTGCTTTGCCTGTTCAGTTAAAAAAAACTAAATCAGACGCTTTATTTTGAAGACTAAAGACATTTTTCTAAATAGATGTTGTTTGCAGGGAATGGCTGAAAATGTAGCAGAATAAAAAAGAGGAACCTAAGAGTCAAATCTAAACCTACTCTATTTAATCCCACCCCCTGTAGCTTTAAATAACTATTATTAAAAAATAGCTGAAATACCAAAAGCTTTTGTGCAACAGAAATAAGCATACACAATATACACATGGTTTATTTGAGATGCCAGACAACCGAATACTTAATCCTATTAAATACTCTATAAAATAGGTATTTATGATGCATTAGTAATTTAAGTATTCAGTATAGAATGCAGGTAATGCATACCTTTACAATGAATAAACCCAGTCTATGTAAATTTAGCACTGAAACCTTTTGCACTGAAAAATAACGACACTGCAGCTTCTTAAGTGTTCAAGTTAAATTGAACATGTTTTTGGAATGTGCTATGACCTCATTGCACCAATTAAAACACTTCATCTACAATTAAAATATTACGCCTCATGATCAACTATGTAAATTAACTCCTTAATTAAGTGTTCCTTACTTCGGAGGTGGCTTATTTTACCCAACATCTAAATTTACCTTACTCCTCACAAACTGCTGTGTGCAACTGCAGTAATAAAAAAATCCAGGTCACATGAGTTGTGACATTAAGGTAGACTGAGCAGGCAAATCAAGACCAACTGCAATCAAACAGAACCAGGAACCACAGAGGATCGTTCTATTTTATCAAAAGTACAATATGTAGAGATGAACCATAAATCTCCTTTAATGAACAGAAAGACTGTGGCGCGAGGGCGTGATGGGATCCGGATGGGGAACAAGCGTTGGGGAAAAGTGGTGCGAGGGTGTGATGGGGCGGAGCCTGTGAATGGGGGGTAGATCAGGTAAATGGATGCACCTGATACTCCTTAATGTGTAATAAGCAAATAAAGTGTGATTCTGAGTTACACCCACCTGAGAGAACCCTATTGCTGCCACTGTCCAGCGAAGGGCAGCACCTTCTCCAGGGTTTGCAGCACCAGTGTAATAAGTGGTATGGAGATAATTATACACATTAAGAAGGGGCGTGTGCTTCCATTCACCTGATCCGCCTTCCATTCCTGCCCTTTTTACAGGATCCACCCAATCACGCCCGCATGCCACAATCTACATTTGGTCGTCATGACGTTTTTGGCCATGCAATGCTAAAGACTACACAGTGGATCTACCAGTATTGAGGTTCTGTATTCGTTATATGATGGTAAGAGGTCAGGGGAAACCATTCCAAACAGAAGTGAAAACTGGGCAACTAAAAAATAGCATTCAATAAGCCATACAGAAGAACCCTGACTAGCAGAATATGAGGTCTGGACTTATCACTTAAGCAAGCTGATGCAGTGAGTGACATACTTTCCCCTTCTGCAGGACGCTGTGTTTCTGTGAAGGTAAAATACAGTCATAAAGCATCAGTGTTATCCATAATTCCATTTCTGTGTGAGCAGACATGTTAAGATGCTTGAACCCTAACTGTAGCCAAGTGACTGAAGCTGAACACAAAGCAGGACTTGCTGTATTTCACAACAGATTTATAAACATTACCTGATGAATCGCCTACAGGATTTACATCATCTGTGTGCAACATGGTACTTACTTGCAAGCTCGAACAGGTCAGGCACCTCTCTGGCCAGTTTTTCTCGGGCAAGGTCAGCGATGGGCCCAAAGACCACCACAGGCCGCAGGAACCCAGCTGGAAAAAGAAATTACAAATTAACCAAACTGGACAAGAATACACTTTTTAAATATAAAAAGGAAAATGTTTTATAAATGGTACATTTTTCGTGTCCAACCTTGTGACTGTATATACATATAAACATATACACTTACCATCTATTTTTTTAGGTACACCGCCACGGTTTTACACTGTTTTTTCAGTTTCTATCATTCTGTAGTCCATTTGTTTCTCTACATACTTTGTTAGTCTGCTTTAAAATATCCTTTAGTGATCAGGACCCCCACAGAGGAGGTACTAGGGTGGTGGAGGAGTCTCAGTACTGCAGTGATACGGACATGGTGGTGGTGTGGACGGAGAACAGAACACCAATCAGAACATACAGAGGTCTGATCCACTTGTACCATCATCCACCACCCTAATAATACCTGCCCTGTGGGGGTCCTGTTCACCAGAGAGCAGAGTGAAGGGGATTAACAAAGTATGTAGACGCACAGATAGACCACAGAATGTAATTGTAGAATTGTAGAAGTTCATCTATATGGTAAGTTGAGAATGAGCGGTACCTAATAAAATAGCCGGTGAGGGTATAGACATACATTAATAAACATTATTAACACAATACATACACAGGTACCTTGTTACTATTACTTTGCTTTATGGGTAATAAATACAAGTCTTTTGTGAAAACTTTAAAGAAGGAGTTTAATACAAAGCTTGTCTTCTACACACCTTCTCTGAGGACGACACGCTCATAAGCGGGGAATTTCGTCTGCACGGGTTGGGCAGACAGGTCCTCTCGACTTTTTCTCAGGTTCCTCTTCGAACTGCGGAGACCACGGAACCTCCAGAAGTCCGCACGGTCACCGCCGGCCGTTTTGGGTAAGGTGTACTGGACACTGGACAACTGCTCCGCCCTGAAGAAACATCATCATCAGCTGCAGAACATGCACTCTGGGATATAAAAGTACTGCAGCATTAACTCGATCTCACACTGCTGAACTGCCTGCTGTGCGCTGAATCCTACAGTATTACTTTACGTTTATATTTTAGTCATTTAGCAGACGCTTTTACCCAAAGCAACAAGTATCTCAATTTGGTTGGGGTTAGAACACAGAGTCACAGACAATATACAGCATCCCTGGAGGGTCAAAGGCCTTAAACAAGGACCCACAGTTGTAACTTCAGTGGACCTGGAATTTAAACCTGCAACCATTTATATTCATTTGAAAAAAAGTAATCAGGAAGTACAGTACAGGCCAAAAGTTTGGACACACCTTCTCATTCAATGCGTTTTCTGTATTTTTACGACTATTTACATTGTAGATTCTCACTAAAGGCATCAAAACTATGAACGAACACATGAGGAGTTATGTACTTAACAAAAAAAGGTGAAATAACTGAAAACATGTTTTATATTCTAGTTTCTTCAAA
>JAOUQT010000033.1:1457931-1475388 GCA_025769995.1 Xyliphius kryptos
AATATTAATATTAGTAATAGTGATAATATAAGTATATTATTATTATTATTAGTATTAATATTATTATTAGTAGTAGTAGTAGTAGTAGTAATATTAGTAGTAGTATTAATATTATTATTATTATTAGTAGTAGTAGTAGTAGTAGTAGTAGTATTAGTAGTAATATTAATATTAGTAATAGTGATAATATAAGTATATTATTATTATTATTAGTATTAATATTATTATATTAATAGTAATACTTGGCGTAGAGGGATAAAACATTTTATTTGACAATTTTAATAAAATTACATCTGCTACCTACTATTAAATTAAATATTGTAAATAACTGATGAACCTGACTCGAAATATATATATATATATATGGTCTTGTGGCTTTTCGCTGCTGCCAGATACATGTACCTTTAAGGAGAGATGCAGCTCTGATCAATCTCAGCCGTCCACACAAACAGAGAGAGACAGGAGCTGCCGAGCCGATCGATGCTTTAATTAAAGATTCAGAGCCCTGACACGCGCTCCAATGATGAAGTGAATTCCGACTCGGTCTGCAGTATGCTTTTTAATGGCCAAAGGTTGTCCACTTCTCACTAAATTGCATTTCCATCCAAACAGATCATGGGGTGAGAGTCGATGCTTAATGCGGGCTGCTTTCGAGCACAATAAAGGTGCGGCGCATTAAATCCGGTGCGTTCAAGCGCCAAGGAGGAAAAAAAAAACCGTGCAATACCAGACAAACAGTCTAATAATCAATCTGACAAACGGAAATAGGTGTGTTCATTAAAAAACTACAGAGAAGCAGGAAAAGTTGTAGAAGAAGAAGTAGTAGAAGAAGAAGAAGAAGAACGCGTGTTCTCCGGAGTTCTGAGAATTCAGAAAAAATAAAGAAAGTTTATATACATTTCCCGGTTATTCTGTAAATTTAAAAAGCGCCAAAGAAATAAAATGTCATTGAATGTAACTGAAGAAGGTGAGGAAGAAAAACACGAACAAGAATACAACGACGAAGAAGAGCCTCCAATCCCACAATCCCATTCGGCTTGTTAATTAGACATTAAACTAAACTTTCATACGTAAATGTCATGATTATTTCCTAAATTTAAATCCTGTAAAGCTGCTTTAATTCAGACAATGTTCCATTCTTAAAATAAACAAGTGATAAAAATTAAATAGAATTGAAATTAGAAGTGAAATTCAGTGAATTGTGACGATGTTCTATTCTTAAACAAAAACAACTTATAAAAATTAAATAGAATTGAAATTTCATTGTCGTGAAGCTTATTTGTGACGATGTTCCGTTCTAGCACGCGCCACAGAAATACATTCAAACTGATGGAGAAGAGGGAATAGAGGAATATCATGACGAAGATGAAGAGTTTCTTCTCCTTCCTCACACTCCGTGTTTGTTAATTAGTGATAAAAGTCATTATTACAGCCTACTGTATGAACGTCAGATTTATTCCCTGATATATTTCCTGTTTCCTCCTAAAAAGCG
Source organism: Xyliphius kryptos (assembly GCA_025769995.1). NCBI lineage: Eukaryota > Metazoa > Chordata > Actinopteri > Siluriformes > Aspredinidae > Xyliphius > Xyliphius kryptos. Next base: position 1,459,424 of record JAOUQT010000033.1, read on the forward strand.
CTATCGAATTAAAATTGTATTAACTTGGGCAACATGGTGGCGCAGTGGGTAGCTCTGCTGCGTCAAAGCATGAAGGACCCAGAAAACAACGTGTGGAGAGTGCATGTTCTTCCCCAGTTCTACATTGCCCGTTAGTGTGTGATTGTGTGTGTGGGCGCCCCAGGTCTAGGGTTGTTTCTGCCCTCATGGCCAGAGTTGGAAGTTAATGAATGAATTAATAAATTGAGTGACGCAGCGGCACTGAGGGTAGCACTGCTGCTTCACAGCAAGAAGGATCTAGGATTTTTGGTGTGGAGTTTGCATGTTCTCCCGTGTTTGTGCAAGTTTTCCCCGAGTGCTCCAGTTTCCTCCTGTATTCCAAAGAAATGCACATTAAGTTCATTGTTTTCCCGGAAGTGAGCCTTAGTGTGTGAATGTTTGTTTGTGCATGTGCCCTGAGATAGAATGGCGCCATGTCTATGGTTATAAGATAATTCATTAAAGAAGGAGAAGAGGAACAATTCACTTTCTTAAAAATAACCAACAACAATGATCACTGAATAAGGAACACCTGGCTAATAACAGGTTAGTCCTCCTTTTTAAGACATGGCCGCTCTGTTAAGGTCACTTGTATGTCCGTCGATAGTTTTTCAGCACTTGGTGCACCTGGGATGCTCAAATCACCCCGTTTAATAAATGTCGCCTTGTATCAGAGCTGACTGTGATCACCTCTATGATCAGTGATTATATGCTGTCTGCCTGGTGTTCCTTATCTAGTGAAGGTTAGTGTAAAGATGTAGGCTATGTTATATTTTTTTACAGGTATAGTTTCTTGACCGTTTAATAAAAGCGAACTGAGTACAATTCACATCAAATATATTTTTAAAGCAAGTGAAGTGCTGCTCGTGTTCTTCTTCACTAAGCAGTCTGAGAAAAGGAACAGCTGTGTTCATTAAACAAGGAAAAGGAAAAGCCTTGATCCTGCACTTAGTTAGCGACTTAGCATAAGATGGTAAAGAAACTGAACCATTACACTTTTGCAACCTTTGCCAGAGTGAAAAGCGGGGGTGCAAAATTAGTTATACAGTTTATAGGATTAAAAATAAAATTTCTTTTAATTTAAAAAGAATGCAAATCAATAAAAAACAGAAATGTTAACGAAAAAAGAACAATATAAATATGTAATAAATAATTAATTATTCGGTATATCTGTTACAACTTTATACCTACTTTTGCACCCCCCCATATATATACACAATGGTTTGCCCCGTTTTCACCAAGTGGAATTTAATCTTTTGAGTAATATTTCTTTTTTTTTTTTTTTTGCAGAATCTTTTTGTTCTTCTGTTACTCATCACGTACGTACACACTCCATGTACACACACACACACACACACACACACAGAACACAGCAAAGTGTTTATGCTTCATATCACCCATATAGAAATGCAGCTCATGCTTACTTCAAGTGTCAGGGAGAGAACGCATTTAATATCTTTCTCAGGTAGAAACCACGCCGACTTTCCTCTGTGTCCGCTCTACAATTAATCTATTCATAACTTTGTAGTGTATCGTAGAAGGAAATCAAAGCAAAACAACCGACGAGAGAAAGTGGAAGAACCCACAATACAATAATAAACACAAGGATTCATCGAATTTCTAATCAAACAACTCAGATGTAGAAATAGTTTGTTTTTACTTAAATAAAGGTTTGATAATAGACCCATCTTGTGTGTCCTCTGCCCGATGGGGGAAAAAAGTCATCGGCTGTTTCTTAACGACCGCGGGCCGTTGGGGGGTGCGTGGGGGTTTTCTGGGGGACCGTGGTGGGGCTCTGGGGGGTTAATACACAGCTGGTAAACCATCTAGCACAGATCAGTGTACATTATTTACAGTCGTTTGCTTTTGAGTATTCAAGCGCTAATGCGTCACAAACATGAAGGGTTTTGTTAAACGTACTACAGATAGAAATAATTTAATACTAACATAAAAGGTTATCTATTGAGAAATGCTAAAGGGTCCAAGAGCACACGTTTACACAACCACACAGCTCCGTTCTGTAGTCAAACTTATAACAACAAAAACAAAAGTAAGTAAATGTTAATGCTTCCACTTGAAATTCTCGAGCAAGGTTATAATCACTAATAAATAAGAGTTGTAAAACATTACCGTGTTGTACATTGTACAAAAAAAGCAAGTTCTGTTATGTAACAAAAGTCTGGATCTTTTTCTTGCACTTATTCTCCTGTTGCACGCACGAGTTCGTGTCTTGCAAGTGTTTGTCTTTGTGTGTATTAGTTTGTACCATCGAAGTGCTACGTGTCCTTTAGTTAGTAACAATCTCCTTGTTGTCCTCCATAAAACGAGTGAAGCGGAAGTGAGTGCTGTTTTCTGTGCTGGCCATTTTCTCCAGGCCGGCTAGTGCTGCATTGGATTCCGAGCTATGCAGCTTGTCCATGCTGCCCGTCAGGCCACCGATGGGAGAACTGCCCCCGTTTCCCACGCTTCCAGACAGAGATGGATGCAAGCCTCCGTTCTGGATCACAGATATTTCGTTTGTCTTCATAGCCAGGCCATTAGAGAAAGCCGCGGCATATTGGTTCCAGAAGCTGGCCGGGTCTCCGTTTCCGACCCTGCTGGATAAGTCTTTCTGAAAGAGCTCAGGGAACTTGACTGGGTTCGTGCCCAGGAAGGCCATAGGGCCATCCACAGAGAGCCTGCGTCCTCGTCTTGCCGGGGCACTGTTCCACATGTGAGTACCCATGTGCACCTAAACACAAGAGAGAAAGAAAATGATCAGTATTGTGGACGGATTTGTTTTCATGCACAAATCGGGTTTATTATGTGACGTAATGGAAAAATAAAACAGAAATCATTTGCTGCTAGTTAAAAAGCCATTGAAGTCGAGATAATACATTTTATAAACACTACACTACTCAAGAAAGCAATCAAGCCTACTGAGAACAAAGCACAGTTTAACCCTGGTGTGGTGTCCGGGTCTGTGGGACCCGCCTTCGATGTTTAAAAGAAAACGTATGTGATTTATTACTATTTGACCCTCAGACTCTGTGACCTTGGCTAATTTTCATTGAAGAACATACTCAGTTTCAGATATTTCACACTGAACATCACCTACAAATTGAAGAGTAGTGGTGCACTGGCACAGATGCCTGCTGAGAAATGGGAATGATGGGAAAATAACGAAGAAGCAAATTTTACAGATGAAGAACTTCTTATCTCTGATGATACACACAGTAAATCAGTCTGGTTTGCGGCAATTTAGAGAAAGACTTGTATTTTGAGTGATGTGGAGGGACAGACAGTGGCCAATTCACCAGAATCGCTGATTTTGCACAGGTTTTTATGCCAGATGCCTATTTTTTTTCAGTTATGCACCAACCAATCTTCATGCTGCAGCCTTACCTGGGTTTGATCCCAGGCCCTAACACTAATTCGATTTAATTTTATTACAGTGGAACATTGTCACAAAGAATAAATTCATTCTTTCATTAATTTTTCTTCCTCTTTATCCACAAGGGGTTACGGGACAGTGCCGGTGCCCACTCTGGGATAAATACAGGATATGAGAGTATGCAGGTCCACAGGACCTTCCGATGAGAAAATTTAAATATCAGATATTATATAGTTTTAAATTGTTTTGTCTGTATTGATGCAACAATGCAGTGGGTCCATCAGACCCGTAAACACTTGAGTAGCATGAACAATCGATGGTAAAATAAATTTCAGTGCTCTCTTTTACTGCAATAAAAGGGGTATATACCCCATTATACCCCACTGATAAATGGGGTATAATGTACACCCCTAAGTTCCCTGTTAGCTTACAAACAACATTTTTAAAAATTACCCCTAATTTCATTTTTCTGTTGCCTCGTCATGGGTCATGTGGAAGCCGGTGCCCACCCGGCAACTCTGGGCACAAGGGCAGGAAGAACCCTAAGCAGGGTGGCAATCCATCATATGGTGCACACACACACATTCACACACTAACGGGCAATTTGGATACACAAATTAACCTGCGAGGAAATCGGAGCACCCGGAGAAAACCCGTGCAAACCCGGGGAGAACAGGCAAATTTCCCGAGTCGCCCCACCCGGGGGCTCAAACCCAGGATCTTTTTGCTGTGAGGCTACAGCACTATCCACTCTAAACACTGCCCATGTTTGCATATTCTTTACCGTATTATTCATCATAAGGCGATCAATTATAACAACTGAGTTCCACTAGTTTTTAAAAGTGGACCCAAAAATTTTTATGGAATGCCTTTAATGATGAAGTAATCAGTGAACTGCAGCTGGAGACGCTTTACTTCTCTTAATGAATACACTGTAATTACTGATTTATTAGGAGGGGGAATTTGTATCGGGTTAGAGATTTACACCGCTTCCTGAAAATGAAGCCGCCGGTGTGTGTCAGCTTTCCTCAGTTCTTCACAGGCGACTGGTGCGATCACACTTGCCCACATAAACCCCATTAGTTCCTCTTTATCTGCGAGTGGGGTTCCGTTCCCTTCATGATCAAAGGGAATCTCACATTTTTCACAAGATGAATTCTGGGGAAATAAATGTAGTGGGACTGTAGCAGCTCGGGATGGTTGCTGCTGGTAACTGTAGTTAAAGCCTGTTAAGCGAAGCGTTCCTGGCTGTGCTCCATCAGTCACACTCTCAGGTTTCGGACCAATATTCATATTAATGGGTGACTCAGCCTTTCCACTTGTGCACAGAAAAGCTGTTCTTTCTCTCAAACATTTTCACTAGTGCACAATGACTAAGCAAATATTTCACACCTCCAAACGTACAGATATATTTGATAAAACTTTGAATTTTTAAATAAAACTTATTTGTACCTTGAGATTTCCTTTAGTGGTGAAAGCACGCCCACAGATGGTGCAAGCAAAGGGCTTCTCCCCTGTGTGGGTCCGCTCATGAATCTGTAGAGCACTAGAAGAGGAGAACATCTTTCCACAAGCCTGGCAGTAGTGCTGCTTGGGTGTCCGTCTGGGAGGTGCAGCTGAAAGCACTGGTGACGTGGAAGCAGAAGAGGTCACCATGCTTGAGGGTAGATCTTTACTGTCATGTTGGGGAGCATGGATGAAACCATTTTCAGCCTTAATCAAGGAAGGCAATGATACAACAGAGAGCAGAGATGGGGTAGGGCTGGATGCCAGGCTAGTGTTGGGCTCAAAGAGCTGAGAGGGCAGATCTCTCATTTGGTGGGTCAGCATATGTTGCTTTAGGTTACCCTTCGTTGAGAAGCCCCGGTTGCAGGCTGTGCAAATGAAAGGTCTTTCTTTGGTATGGCTTCGGTAATGGATGTCCAAGGCACTCTGACAGGCAAATGTCTTTCCACAAATGTCACATGACGTGTTCTTAGAAGTGCCTCGCTCTCGAAATGGGAAAAGCATGCCCAGGGGGTCTTTAGAGGGGTTCATGGAGGTTAGGTCTAGAGCTCCTAAACTTGTGGAATGGTTATGCATGAGGCCTGCACTTATGTGATCCAGTGAAAGTGCCCTCTGCTGACGATCCTCCAGACTGGGAGATTTGCGCTGCTGTAGAACGCCACTATTAGGTGATAGAGCTTGCATTGAGGAGGTAGATTCAGAGACAGCAGGACTTCCTGCGCTTTGGCTCTCCACATCACCCCCGGGAGAGGATGACTCATTAGTAAAGTGATCACCTTCAAATGAGCCATTTTCTGTTAGTTTATTCCTGTTTAACTGTAAATCATCTATGAACACCTGGGGTGAGTTCTTATCTTGATGGTCAACAATCAATTGCTCCTGCGGCATTGGAGATGAACACATGCTGTCCTGGGATGCGTCGGCGGATTTAGGTGTATCTGGAACACTGCTATCTGGACCATCTTCTATGCCTTCCATGTTGTCATCTGAAAAGTCTAAGTCATCAAAGTTTCTCTCATCAAATGAGCCAGCATCAGAGCCCGTAGACTCGGGGTAGTTATCATGTAGAGGTGTGTTGGGAATCTGACCACCCATGTGCATGCGGATGTGCTGCTGCAATACAACGGCATTAGTAAATTTCTTCTGGCAGATGGGACAAGAATGCTGCACCCTCAGAGGTGGCATGGCACGATGAACGCTATAGTGGGTCTTCAGGTTGCCCTTGGTGGTAAAGGCACGGCCACAAATTTTGCACTTAAATGGACGTTCCCCAGTGTGAGTGCGGTAGTGCATTTTCAGTGCACTCTGACAGCTGAGTACTCGGTGGCAGATGACACACTCATTTGGATCTGTTACTTTCCTGTCAATATTTTCTACTAATTGTTGCAATTTTGAAGTTTCTGAACCTTGTAATGGATCAAGAAGTCCCCCGAATGGGAACTTAGCCTTAAACTGCTCTGACATCAGGGGCATCAGTGGGTTGGTAGACATAGGGGGGCTGTTAGAAGTAGTATACTCTATCTTGCTCTCTACTACAGAGCTTGTGTTTGTTATGAAGCTAGAACGTTGGCTGATTTCTTCAGTTTTCCCATTTGAGGTAGGCAATGTTGCAACATCTCCTTCTTCTGACACACCATCACTGCATTTTGTGGAAGGTTCTGCTGGACCTGAGTCACTCTTTGCAGAATGAGAAGGGCTTGTAATGGCCACTGAATGATTCTCTTCTTTTTTGATGAATGGAGGCAAGCTTGGTATAGTGGGTGGGAGCAACATGCCCACTGAGGAGCTCAAAGTAGGCAAAACAGGCTTACTATCTAGCCAACTAGTGACTGGCTTCTCTGGTGCCATTGACATGCCATATGGAATTCCAGTGCTGGTTGGGATATTGTCCAAATGCTCTGGTACGGGGTACGGGTTCATCTGTATGTGAGGATACTTCTCTTTATGACGTTGAAAGTGTACTTTCAAGTTGCCACGAGTGGAAAAACGGTTGCCACAGATGTTGCATTTGTATGGTCTCTCTCCTGTGTGTGAACGCAAGTGGATCTGCAAGGCACTGTCACTCCCAAACACCTTGGCACAAAACCTGCATTTATGTTTGAAGAATGCCTCCTCTGAGCTGCTCTTAGGTTCAAATGAAGATACACTGGGTTGCTTGTTTTTCCTTTGTTGGGCTAATGCAGCAAGTGAACTGAGATCCTCTGCTGTGGTTCCGACACTAGGAAGAGCACTGGAGAACATTGGATTTCCCGGTGGGGGCTGAGGTAGAAGCGAGTTAGCCACAGGATTCAGCAGACTTCCAATCCCAAAGGATGGTGTAGATGACTTCACCAGTGACGGGGTTCCCAGCTTGGAATGAAGATTTCCAGCAAATCCAGCCCTGTTTTCAGAAGGTTGTGTATTCACCACAGCTTTGCTCAGGGCTCCCAGACTCTGAGATGACTCTCCCACTCCAGAGTTGCTTTGAGGTAGCTGCGCTGCACTAGCTATCTGCTTTAGGCTACTAATGCTAGCAGATTGACTGGCAAGACTCTGTGCTAGCCCTGCTGCAGCTGCTAGCTGTTGGGACAGGTGAGAGCTGAGTGTGGTTAATGGGTTAGTGGAAGGTGCCAGGGGAGTCCCAGGGGAGGAATTGGGTGGCAATTGGAGCTCAGGAGACTGCGATGCCAGCAATAGAATTTGATGACGAATCTGTTCTATAAGCTGCAACTGGTGGATCTGCTGTTGTTGTAGAGCTAGAAGTTGCTCCATAAGTGCCGGAACTGCGATCCTTTGACCTCCTGCTGATCTTGTCTCCTGAGAGAACTGAGCCACTGCCACTTTGGTGCTCTGGAGATTTTCAATGATAACGTTGCTGTTCATCACAGAGAAGTTTCCCAGTTCTGCCAAATTATCAAGCTGAGGTAGTGAGGCTGAGACAGCAGAGGTGCCTATATTGGAGCCACTACTAACCCTAACACCATGGCATCCCTTGCTGCTGCCATCGATGGGGCTGCTTTCCTCCATGTGCCCACCTACATCTTCATGGCTAACTGAGATTGCTGACACATCCATATCCATGCTTTCTTCTTTATCCAGTGAGTTATGGTCTGAAAAGTCAGCACAGTCCACTTGATCTGGGTTATTAGTTGAGTCATTCACCTGCTCGTCAGGATTACAGGGAGAAGAGCCTGGAGAGAAGGTCCCGGAAGGAGACACAGGATTCTCATTCACTATCAGAACTAATTGATTCTTAGTGCAATTCTCCTGGTGTTGTTCAAAATCTGACAGTTCAAAGAACTCTGCACAGCATCTGCCACAGACATGGGCACCCGAATCCTTGCAAGGGGGGTTGTCCAATCTGGGCTCTGTGTCCCCTGAAAAGAAAGAAAAAAAGAGCGGGAGGATACAGAGAAAGAGAGAGAGAGAGAGAGAGAGAGAGAGAGAGAACAAGGGGATTAATGATTAGAAATGTTTCACAGCTGAAGAAGCAGCTTTATCTCCTCAATTCTTTTGTGTTTAATCTTCAGTTAATCAGTTTAACATTTATCCTGTTTATACTTAAAATAAAATACCAGAGGAACAATAAAGACCAGGAACATTTGCTTTTGGGGAGAAAAGACGAGCCATGTGGGAGAAGACACAAGTGAGAATGATAACACTTTTTAAACATTGCTGAGAAGTGATTTCTAAACGGTGAAAACTACCAGTCTATGTAATCATTTTCTTCAGGCAATCCATCAAAACGTAAAACACCAGGAACGGAGGACACGGGGGACAAATGAAATTTCATAGAGAGCCATTGATTTCCAATATTTCATACTGCTCATTGCTTACACGTCCAATCGGCGCAAATCAACCAATTGAGGGACTTATTAGACTTTCAATTTGCTGTCAAGTTCGCTCGTTTTTACCCAGCGCTGTGCTTCTTAGACGGGTTATACGTCACTAAAATAATTTGTAACCAGGCAACCTGCAATCAAGAGCCTGACAGGCACCAGTGAGTCCATCGGCATTTGGCATCGCCCCGCTCTACTAGTGGCAGCTACTAAAGACGCAAATGTGATGAAGAAATTACAAGGATTTATAAAAAAAAAATGAATACTTTAGCCGTAACAGGGATGTTTTGACTTTTAATAGAAATAACTCTCTGTTATATACACTCACAGGCCACTTTATTAGGTACACCGTTCAAGTAAAAGTTTGGACCCCATTTTGTCAGAAACGCCATAATTCTTCATATCCTTTTATCGGAGATGGTATTTTACATTCCTTGGTTGTAACAAGTGGTTATTTAAGTTACTGTTGCCTTTTTATCATCCAGAACCAGTCTGCCCGTTCTCCTCTGACCTCTCACAAGGCGTTTTCGTCCACGCAACTGCCGCTCACTGGTTATATTACCATTCTCTTTAAACCCAACAGAGGTTTGTGCATGAAAATACCAGTAGATCAGCAGTTTCTGAAATACTCAGCTCAGCTTGTCATACACCAACAACCATGCCATGCTCAAAGTCATTTAAATCTTCCCCATCATGATGATTGTTTTGCACTTGTGAAAGTTGTCTTGCCCTTGCCAAAATGAATTGGGTTGTGCCCATGCGATTGGCTGATTAGATATTTGTGTAAACAATTGAATAGGTGTTTCTAATAAAGTGGCTAATGAGTGTGCCACTGAGTACACGTACCATATCTGCAAATAATAATGGTATTAATACTGTATTTTGCACCTCTGGTTGGATGCTAACTGCATTTCACTGGCTCTGTACCTGTACACTGCACTAATCACTAAAAAAATCACAAACTAATCTAAAAGATAAAAGTCTTTTATAAATAATAACATTATTTTTTGTATAATGTGTAAAATGATGTGTAAAGTGATGTGTAAAGTGATGTGTAAAGTGATGTGTAATGTGTAAAGTGATGTGTAAAGTGATGTGTAATGTGATGTATAATGTGTAAAGTGATGTATAATGTGATGTATAAAGTGTTTTTAATGTCTCTGGGTCGATGTGTGAGAAAAGTAACAACATTAAAGGAATAAAGTAGAGAAAAAATGCCAATAACAGCAGTGAGACGTTTGATTCTAGGGAAAAAAGTACAATTAAAAATAACTTTTAAATTTTCTAAAGACAATTAATTTAAAATTATAGAATTAAAAAACATTTTCTGATACTTTTCTGGTGCTTACACACTCCCTACGAGACCGTGGCCTTCCTTCATACTTCCATGTTTCCCTCCCTCTCTCTCCCTCTCTCTCTCTCTCTCTCCCTCTCTCTCTCTCTCTCTCCCTCTCTCTCTCTCCCTCTCTCTCTCACCCGAACCCATTCTTTGTATCCTTTCAGAAAGAAATCTTGCTGTTTTACATACAAGTTGATTTACAAATTGCAATTCTCTATGAATCCCTTTCATTGTGCAGCTTTGCCCTCTACATTTTCATCAGCCTGGGGATTCATTTGCAAATGAAACCCCTGCAGAAGTGTGTCCCAGCCCTGCCGGGAGACAGGACGGCTCCCCATTGTTCCCCAGCATGGGAGCGTCGGAGCAGGACCGAGGGGGCAAGGGTCTAGCCCGCGCTCATCACGGCAGTTTCTAGAACAGATCCTCTTTAATTCGCGGATTATCCTCCCTCGGTGTTTCTCCGCACTGGAACATCAGATAACGCTAAAGTTGCCATGACACCAAAGCCCTGCCTCGCACCAGCTCCATGGGGAAAAGTCAACTTTATGATGAAAAAGTTTCTCATATTATAAGTAAAAAGATTTATAGGGTAAGAAAAGAAAGGGGGGGGGTTATTAAGGTGAGGGGGAAGGGAGGGGATTAAACCGTGCTAGCAAATGGTTTATGGTAAAGCTTGGAGTTAATCTGTGTGCATTAGTTTAAGTGCAAAGTCTCGAACGCTTCTACGGACGCTTTAGTACGTGTAGCAATGAAATGATATTAATTATGTAAATAAATGCGCGGATTATTGTCTGCAACAAGCATAAATAATAATTCAATTCATAAAATACATCAAAGTCGTGCAGAATCACATTTAAAACCAGTATATTCATCAGTGATTAACTGGTGATGAAGTATATTTATAAAAAATCTGATTCATACTGTTTTTAACTCAGCATTAGTATGAATTATTTATAAAAAAACAAAAGAAATTAAAAACGTTTCTGACGTCACAAACCTTTCACACACATTCGAACCGTATTTCTAAAGTCTTTCAGAATTCTGTACAAATCTGTTGCTACTCTTCTTAAACAACTCACAAACTGAAGACAATAGGATTCTCGAGAGAGAGAGAGAGAAAGTAATGTCCATGCTTCCACAATTAAAGAGATACCTCGATCCGAAATAAAAGCACGATGTCCAATGAGATCCCAATTTCACACGTTATTTCAGAATGAATTTGGGTTCTTGGTGCCATCCTTCAGATACTCTGTCTTCTGTCTGCTACCGAAGTCGATCGGGACATAAGTAGGAAGCATGCCGAGTGGATTAGGAATATAAAAATCGGAATAAGAAATCCCTACGTTGGTTTGCTCTTCATCCAGCGACAGTCGCGTTACAAAGATAGACTTACTGTTCAATTCTTCTCCTCTCTCCGACTCTCTGTCCTTTCCACTCTTCTCCCATGCACCCGCTCTCACTTTTTCAACCTTTAGGAAATGTCTCTATGAACACTAGATGGGGTAAAGCTCTTCTTCTCCGGTCAGCTTTGCTTGGCCCTGTGCATTAGGGGCATGCTTTAAAACAGGAGGGGGTGTGAGAGGGGACTTAACAAAGCAAAGCTCGGCCCTCAAGGCCACTTCCAAAACTTCTGCTATAGAAATTAGGGCAAAAAAAAGGACAAGCAACCAATTCCCTGTATATTCAGTGCTATTTGTTTCTGCGTGTTGTGCTATAAGCCGGGGGTGAGCTCTCGCCGTATCGAAATCTCTCTTTGGGTGGGAAGTCTGTTTGTGAGAAAGTAAAAGAGTGACATTCATACCCCCCCCACCCTCCCAGTAAAGTAGCAGTTCCTGCTACGCTCTCTTTAAACGGGCTCTCTGGGGGTCAGTGATGCAGTACATGAGGACACGCTGTGACCTGATCTCTCCTCACCTCATCACAGAGGGAGGCTGGCAAAGGTTAAAACAGCTTCACATCCCACCCTCTGTGATGGACCAACAGGGACTGCAAACTTGCCATCCACTTCTCCGCCATACCACTCCCAGAGCAGCCTCCATAACCCGCTCTGACAACCCTCTGGCCTCCATTTTCCACCCAACGTTTTTCTAAGCATGTTTCCTATAATGGGAATGGAAAAAAGTTTCTAAGTGGGAATAAGCAAAGCTTTAAAATTAGGTGCATTGAGAAGTTGATGCATTGTGACTTGCGTGATCCTCGACTTGGACATGGGACACGCAATCACAAACGCTGCCATTGATTTCTATGTAATTAAGGAGCACAGTTGTGTGCTTGATGTTATTTTCCCTAAATTCTACACAAACTACAGGGTTGGGATTTCTTCACACGCAAATCCACGAATACACTGGTTTCAGGATGTGTGTTTACTTTACTGGTCAGATTTATAAACTACCTAAAGCTTGCACTTGATTAGACACATCATGCTACAGTACTGCTTAATAATAATAATATACTAATACTAATAATAATAATAATAATACTAATAATGGTAATAAAAATACTAATACTAATAATGATAATAATAATAATGCGCGTGTTTATATCCTAAATGTTAAAGTAACGTAATAATTCTAAAAAATTGTAAAAAATTAAGTCGTGTGTGTGTGTGTGTGCGCGTGTGCACGCGCGTATGACGACTTTTAAAACTTATTTAAAATTAAGTGAGTGTCTTATGCGCAAACCCGTTTTCAGGAGAGAGAAAAATAAAGAATCAACTGGTGTCAAAAATGTGAAGTTATATCTTTTATTTTTTTTGTTTTATCAGTGCAGTTTTTCTAGATGATGATGTTTGAGTGACGCAAAAAAAAACACGAATTTCATCCGTTTAATCTGCGCAGTTGTTTTATTTTGCTGATTAAACTCCAATCACGTTACACCGGGAAATCTAAGGACATTATCTGACGTGGATTTGGACAACGATGTCCACTATATAAACTTTTCTTTCCCTCTCGTCCTGTCGGAGAAGCTCTTTTTTTTTGTCTGGAACCATTAAGGTACCATTCGAAGGCAATCGGGAAATTCGAATATAAAAATAAATAGAAAGCTCAAATGCGTAGAAAATAAGTGCGGGCTTAGATCCTAGGAATTAAATCCTTATCGCATCAAAGCCCCCTTTTCAAAATTATCTAAACGAAACCTGATAAACTCAGAGAAGTGGACACGGGGTGGACTTCTTATGTTCCAGCAGATAAGACGTTTAACCCAGAAATAGAGCACTTTATGGAAGAAATGTAACTGCGCACAAAATACGCAAAGTCTTGAAATGCGTATAACAACTTAAATATAAGTAAGTGTGTGTAATTATTATCATCTTTACGCGGAAAAACACACACGGTGCTCAGGAAATAATAATAATAATAATAACAACAATAATAATATTTTATTTTTATTATTATTAATAATAATAATAATAGTCGCAAACGTTTTAAAGGCAACGTTATACTGGATTTAAGTGTCATCTTAAAAGTAAAATTCATCATGAATTATAAAATATATAATCCTGACTTTACACAACTTTATCGACATTTTAAAAGCCCCCAAACTCCCCGTTTTTCCACGTTACACTACAAAACCCTGGAAATTGTAGTGCGCCTCTAATATATTTTTATTATTTTATTTTTTTAATTATTTTTAAAGACTGAACACACATTTTGAGATGAGTTTTGACAAAAAAAAAATTAAAAGTAGAATAAGAATCTATCCAAATACTCTACATTCCCCGGGCTAACTTATAGTTAAAATGATAAATATCGACTTATTTAACTAAAATATATACATCTGCTAAAACCCTAAATTTTATACAGAATACAAAAAAACCCCGGAATTGTTTTTTGTACGAATACATCTCGAATCAGTCTCGTTTAGAATGTGCATGTTTGACATTTTTATTTTATTTTATTTCTAAACCTAAATTCTCTCCTGTTCTCCTCACACTCATTCATAAACCACTATAAAGATAAAACTAATACATTCGTGACTTAAAACTAAGTTTGTACAAATTTAAGTCGTTGGAAAAACAACAAATTCGAGTGCGCGTTTCCGTATTGCTGCTTGCATCATTTATTGCCCCATAAGTAGAGGACACGGGGGTTAAAAACGCGCTAAATGTTCCCGGTTCAAAGCAAAAATAAATAAATAAATAAAAAAAAGAAATATAATCGTCGAAGCTTTTTAACAGCCTGGACATAAATAAATAAAAAAAACAAGATTACTTTTAAAATTAGAATAATTAAAGTGTCTAAGATGCAAAATATAAAGTTATATATGTTTGTGTAGTCTATATTTAAAGACTTACAGCCATTTATTTATTTATTTCCTGATAATTGAGATAAAAAATAGCAGCTGTGCTCAATACCAACAACACACTGTTCTTCCGGATGAAAATATTCGAAAAAATTGTTTTTTTTTTCTGCGAGTGCATTTATAAAAGCTTGATAGAAAACTCTAGACACTTAAAAGAACATACATTTAAAAGTTATGTGTAAAATTAAACTGTCGACGCAATTATACTATAAGTATTACGGTAACAGATTAATATCTATATGTTACATGTTTAAGGGAAACTGTTTTACAGATAGTGTGTATGTTTATATGTATATATATATATTTATATAGCAGACGCAGACTATAGATTCTATAATAAAGTTATTTTCTGAACTCCTTTTCTTGCTACATGTGCAGGTGAGAAAATAAAACAAGTTGCACTCAACCTGGTGAAGGGTAAAGAATTGAGAGATAGCAGTTTTTTGCTGATCTTGAAAAACCTTGGCGTCTCCAGGACTCACCATGGTGCTGCGGCTCGGACTGGAAATGCTGCGGCTTTGCTTGCTTCCTCCTCGACATGCTGTCTCAGTCATGGGCCACTCAGAAAAAAACAATCGCTCCAAAAAACTTCCCAGAAATCACGCAGACGGACACGGAGCCCATCCAGCGCGCATGTGTCCCGTTATGATTATCAATAATGCCTCACAATTAATCATACAGAGAAGGAAAGTGGGGGAGAGAGAACGAAAGAGAGAGAGAGAGAGAGAGAGTGAAGGGGAGGTGGGATAGAGAGGGAGGGATGGGTGTGTTTGAAAGCCGATTGGCACCTCTCCAGCCCCCCCTATTCAAATGAAATCTCTTTAATCAATTAGCCGCTGATTTGCTGGGAACTCATGTCTCTCCGGCTGCTCCCACCCAATGAGTCGATACGAGGCTGGAAGAAAGGCTGGATTTTCCCCCTTCTCTCTCTCACTCTCTCGTTCTTTTTTTGGTCCCAACTCTTCATATGCAGCTGATTATTATTTGAGCAGGTTGAAAGATTTGAAGTGCAGGAAGGTCAATATTTGCCCCATGTGCGGCAAAAAAGTTCTGGCGCTGGAAGTTTACGCACAAGTTTCAGTTCGGTTTAATTAAAGTGTCCCGTAGAGCGAAGCAAAGGGTCAGAGACAAAAACAGTCCGCGCTCCGTTCTTTCCATGAAAAATCTCTTCCCCTGTTTTCTTGCTCTAATTTCTTGTTTTTTTTTTCTCTCCTTCCTGAATCATACACACCGTTCTGGTGAATGGGCTCGACCTCGCCGCGTCTTGTTACTTAAACACACTTGATCGTCAAAGCGCGGAGAGAAACGGAGGGAGAGACGGGGGAAGGAAAAAATGCGTATACGTGCGTCACGGCGTCAGGAATCCGGTGATCGTGTCGAATATCCTCAAATCACACCGGGTCGATTATCACGGAGCGCGCGGATGAGTAACGCGTTTTAATCACGCGTCGCCTTCAGCCAACAAACAAACTTTAAGGGCCCTTGTAGGGACTGTGAGAAATCAGAAGCCCCGCCTACATCAAATCTGATTGGTCGGTGTTGTGTTCCATCATAGGCACTTCTCTCTCTCTCTCTCTCTCTCTCTCTCGCGCTCAATTTCGATTCAGTT
>JAOUQT010000033.1:1475488-1487770 GCA_025769995.1 Xyliphius kryptos
ATGTTTCTTACCTAATAACATTTTTAATAAATGCCATTTTAACAACAATAATGGAGTGATTTGTATCTGAATTCCCCCTGTACTACAACATTTGGTAATCGCTTTCTTTAGACAATCCATCAAAACATAAAATACTATGAACTGGGGACAATGGGGCTTAATGCAATTTCATAGAGAAACATTGATTTCCAATATTTCATACTCCTCAATGCTAACATGTCCACTAGGCACAAATCAACCATTTGCCAGCCTTTTTAAGTCTTTCAATTTACTGTCAACTCTTCTCATTTTCAACCATCTATGTGCTGTTTCGATAGGTTATCTCTGTCACTAAACTAATTTGTATCCAGTCAACCTGCAATCAAGGCCTGACATGAACAAGCGAACCCTCGGAATTTAGATTGCTTTGCTACATTTGTCTGAATTTTTTGAAATGAATTCTAAAAAACAGGGTAATGCCTGATCTGTCCAATTCTAAATAAGGAATGCTTGATTTTTTTGTCATTTATTCTATTTCTGCATTTAATATATTATTTAATTATTTAAATATAAAAATTGTGTCGTAGGTTTTAGAACTGTGGTTCTTAACTTGTGTCTATGTGAACTGCGACAAATATAAATGCAACCATTATTTTTATACCGAATAAAGGAGCTGTAATATCTAAGTAATGCATTAATGCATCGGTCATAACTAACTTTTGACTCGGGTTACAGAAAGAAAAATCCAGAGCTACAGGAAGTCGACTGTAGCCACCAAACGAGAACGTACACAGAAAGATTAAACAGAAAGTAAAATCATGAGACTTGAAACCAAAGCCCATTTTAAAATGATAATTGAATAAAATATAATTTTTTTAGTATTTAAGAAAACTTTTTTTTTTTCAAAAATATAAAATATTCATTTCAAAATATTTTTGGGATCATTTTGTTTTTAAAAATGCAAAATGATTTGCAGATAGCCGTAAATAACTAGCCGTGTTCTCACTCATCCACTCTAAGGCTGTGGCCTCTGCTTGGACTTCCAGCCTACACACTCTCTCTCTCTGTTTCTCTCTGTCTGTCTCTCTTGCGTACCCTTTTCTTTGTATCCTGCAAAAATCTTGCTGTTTTACATACAAGTTGATTTACAAATTGCAATTTTCTATGAACCTATTGACTGTGAGGCTTTGCCCTCTACATTTTCATCAGTGTGGGGATTCATTTGCAAATGAAACCCCTGCAGAAGTGTGTCCCAGCCCTGCCGGGAGACAGGACGGCTCCCTATTGTTCCCCAGCATGGGAGCGTCAGAGCAGGACCGAGGGGGCGAGGGTCTGGCCCGCTCATCACAACCGTTTCTAGAACAGATCCTCTTTAATTCACGGATTATCCTCCCTCAGTGTTTCTCCATGCTGGAACATCAGATAATGCTAAAGTTGCCATGACACCAAAGCCATGCCTCACACTGCCACCATACCCGCCAGACGGGAAGAGTCAACTTTATGATGAAAAGTTTTTAATATAATAACAGAGGGGGTTTCGGTGTGGCCAATGAGGGGAAAAGTGTTTAATTTAGTCATGGAGATTAGGTGGGAACAGCTAACGGTGTATGATCAATAATATGAAGTTCTGGGTAGACGCTTGTTTAAATGCATACATTTCTTAAAAGGTTCTAAATGCATATGATATTCTATGGCAATAAATGGCAGCCTGTCAAGTAAACTACATTAATAAAACCATATCTATTTATTTAACTTTGTATAGCAACAAGTTGTCCTTCAGTTATTCAATACAAGTGTCGCAACCAAATATATAATTCGAGTATAATATTTGAACCCTCACACAATGCAAAAATCAAGAATGGAAAATTAAATTACATTGCAATTTTATTTATAAATAGGATGCTAGGATTAGATGTGCATTTATTAAAACAGACCGAGGCTAAAACTGGTCTAAGGTGATTAAACAGGTAAATTATTTTGCACATACTGATGGTATTCTCTTATTCTAATTGCATTCTGCTTGTATCATCTATTTAACAGATATAAAAATAAAAATAAATACAAAAATGATTAAAGTAAAATACTTTTAGCACAGCGGCAGTATGGCAAGCTTCTGAAACATTGCCTCTTATTACCCAAAGACATGCAGTTAATGGTGAAGCATCGGTATTTTTACTGTGATGACACTGTAATTGTCCCACCGTCGCCAACATTGTATTAAAAAGCATCTTTTGTAATATATTTAAATTGACCCTCAGTTCATTGGTCATTTCATTTGCATATACACAAATATGAAAGTAAATATGTAACTGAAGTTGTGTTTATCTGTATTTACAAATCGAAGGAGGTCATGTTCCCTACACACACTTTTAGGAACGGAATTATATTGGAACAAAAAGTGTCTGGTTAAATAATAGAGCACTTTTTAGCATTAAATCCACCAATTGGGAAAAATAAATATTTCTATCCAAATCACAGCTTCACAAAGCCCTCGACATGATCAAGACATCAAATACAGGCTATACGCAAATTAAAACAGTCAATAATTAGCGGAGTAACAGACAGTAAAAGATTTTTTAAAAGGGATATAGGGGGGGGGGGGGAAAGCAAAAGAGAGAAATGAAAAGTGTTGCCTACGTTGCTTTGCTCTGGTACAGGCGCCACACTACTTCACAGAGGGAGTTACTGTTCACATGCTACCACTTCATTTCTGTCTTGCTCTCTTCTTCCCACCCTTGTCCCATCCGTCTCTCACCCCCTCTCTCACTTTCAGCCTTTAGGAAAAGTCTTTATGAACACTAGATGGGGTTCCTGTAAAGCTCTTTTTCTCTGGTCAGCCTGTGTGTCCTGTGCATTAGTGACATGCTTTAAAAAGTAGGGGTGTATAAAAGTGGACTTAGGACCACTTCCAAACGTCTAGTAAAAAACGACACCCAAATCCCAGTGGGTTAAAGTGATACAGTGTTGTTTACACACAGTCAGGGAGCGTCCCCAAAAATCATGGTGTACGTGTGTTAGTTTAAGCAAAAAATGAAAAACAAATCAGAAATAAAAAACAGCAGTTACATTAGTACTTCCCCTTAACCCCCTGTAAAGTCCTGGTTCCTGCTCTGCCCGTTTTAAGCGAGCATTCTGGGGGTCAGTGATGTAGCACTGGGACACGCTGTTCCCTGATCTCTTCTCACCTCATCACAGAGGGAGACCAGCAAAGGTTAAATCAGCTTCACATCCCACCCTCGGTGACGGGCCAAGAGGGACAGAGACCTCTCATTTCAGTTGTTTCTGACATCGTGTTTTTGGGATGGGGGTCTCGAGTCAAAACGGTTCTCAAGCTGTGTGTGAAAACACAGGGTGTCGATCATTTTTCAGAGGGAGGTTACAAATTTTGAGGGAGGTTAAAAATTACACATCATGTGCGGTCAACAGGTTTTGGATTTTGGTTTCTTTCTCATTTAGGGCAAAGACTTAAAAACATTGGGATTGGTCTGCAGAGGGGCAATGACAAAAGTTGCTATTTATTACTTTATTAAATTTACCTTGAGGAAATTACTGCCATTCAGTTTAAAAAGTATTTTTGCCTTCCTAAGTTCCAGAAATTCTTACAAAAGCACATAAACCAATTTCAGTTTGCACGCAAATCCCCCTTTAGAACCCGTTGGATCTACATTAAGTGGATCTGATCTTTTTATTATAATTTAACCTCATTCTCTCTGAGGTGTACAAAGCCTCAGTTTTTTTTTTAGTCTGTGGTAATAACGTTTGTCCTACGTAGCATCACAAGACCAAAAAAGTAAGAATTAAAGTTACTCGTTGCTGTCGATCTTTTTTAAATAAAATTTATAAAAGCCGCTTATATTTACAGAACACGTTAAACAGCAATCTGCGCTCATATTTGGATTTTGCTAAACAATTTAAGGAAGAAGGAAATCGTTGCTTCACAAACAAGTTGCGTAGGCTGAAGATTTAACTTTGAAATACAAATATTTTTAGGTTCTTGAGAGAATAACGAGCACGGGGTTCGAAACCAACTCGCACCTACTGCATCAAATTAGCGGAGTATTGCAGCTGCTTTCGTGGTTCATAGTTTCCATGGTTTTAGGCTTATCAGAAGACTGGGGCAAATTATCTGACGAGCATTAAGATGACAGTGGCCAAAGGAAAAGCTTTTCAAGTTCTTCCTGCCGAACGGAATTAGCATGAGGGCCAGGTTTTGGCAATTCACCATCTGTGCCATTTGGAAGCAATAGTGGGAATGGGATTCTAGTTTCGATACGAACTGAACTTTTTTTTCAAATTAAACAAAACGAAACTTGATACCAAACATCGAAAGTGGACAAAAAAATGCAACTATTTCAGCAAATAACACGTTCAGATCGTAAGATCGTGAAAGGCAAATTAATACGAGACTTTAATATCAGTTTGAACTGAGAACTTTAGAATCATTTAAAGTATTGCGCTCTTAATTAACATCACATTTCGACAATAAAACGTCATAAAACGCTTATTTTTGTCTTTTTGGAATCCTAAACAGGGCTTAGACAAAAACTCATGATTACAGCACTCACACACATATATTTAAAATATAATATGCATACTGTCTATATATATATATATATATATATATATATATATATATATATATATATATATATATATATATATATATACTGCTGAACTAAAAAATTCCATTATGCATCGCTTTTATATGTATAAGTTCTCCAAACAAAACGTTTCGCCTGTCATGTTGTGTGCTCTACTTAACGCAAAAAAAAATATATTTTTTAAAAAACTCATCAAAAAAGGTTGCTGCTGCGTCTTGAATGGACTAAACTCCTTCTTCATTTTTGAACTAGTAAATAGATGCTGAAAATCAAACTATTAAAAAAATACATTACTTGTATATATGTATATATATAATGTGTGTATATATATATATTTCAGATTTCATCAGACTATTTGCGTATAAACCTAGCCTGACAAACAGTCGTAACTTCATTACCCATTTTAAAAGTTGATTGTAGTTTATTATGAGAAAATGGAATAAAAGAAATATAAGAATAAAGGCAATAAAATTGCAAAATGATTTTTTCACTGCATGCTGGATGCGCACAGTGCCTCAGAACGGAGACGAATAGACTGTTAACTTTACGGGGCCTTTCTAAGAACTTAATTTTGAGCTTATGGTGTATATGAGATATTAGAGTAGGTTGAAGAGCAGTTGAGCCACTTGGGTGAACATGTTCAGAGAGCACAGGATTCCTGCTGTTGGTTAAACATTGCGGATGAGCAGCAGAAGTTCATGGATTTTAACGAAGGTTTTGCGCGATACATTGAACCATGGCTGACATTAAAGAATGAAGTGATAAAACTGTGCCCTATAGAGTTTTTCAATCAAAACCAAAGCAGTTCAAGTCTCAAAACTTTGCATATGAATGTTGGTCAGCTTTTGCGCAAATCCAATAAAGGCGCAGACATCCAAAGAGCAGTCTGAGGACTGAACATATGTGGAAAAACAAGGATAAAGGATAAAGAAGCAGTTTTAATGTTGCTTTAAAAGAGCCCGCCTCCATTATTCGCTGGTTCCCTTTAGGACGCGCAAGGGAACAACTGTGAACAGAAAGCCAGTGAGACTGAAACGGCGTTTGGGAGCTGAGGAAAGGATAAGACATGTGCGGGACTTACCATCGCGCTGCGGCTCGCTCTGGAAATGCTGTGGCTTCGCTTGCTTCCTCCGCGACATGCTGCCTCGCGCATGGGCCGCGCACCACTCAAAAAACTATGGCTCCAAAAAACTTCCCCGAAATCACAGCCGCTGAACCCATCCAGCGCGCACGGGTCCCGTTATGATTATCAATAATGCCTCACAATTAATCATACAGCGAGAAAGGAGGGGGGAGAGGGGGCATTAGAGGGGGAAAAAGGGGGAGGGATGGGTGGACGTGAAAGGCGATTGGCACCTCGCCAGCCTCCCCCTATTCAAATCAAGTCTCTTTAATCAATTAGCCGCTGATTTGCTGGGGACTCTTGTCTCTCCGCTTGCTCCCACCCAATGAGTCGAAGAAAGGCTGGATGTGGCTTGAATTTTTTTGGTGGCTTTTTTTGCTCCAACTTCTCTCGGATGCAGTTGAACCCTTTCGGGCTGATGGACAGGGCCACTACAGGAATGTCAGATGTTTACGCTTGGGAGGTTTGGAGGTTTACAGTTGGCACCCGTCGCAGGCGTTGCGCAAAGTGTCCTTCTGCTGCTCCTCAACGTCACCCCGGTGTGCGCCTGCGTGTCCTCGCTTTTTGGTCTGTCATCAAAACTCTTGCGCCTCAGTGTTCCTGCAGTGATCCGGCCGCTGGCATCGAACTTTGGGTCGTTTGTTCCCAGCACACCAAAAAGCGGCACGTCTGCTAAGTGAGTGCGCGCGTCACGGCGCAGGGAGTCCGGAGAACGTGGCGGATATCCTCAAATCAGATCGGTTCGATTAGCATCAACCGGGATGAGTAACGCGTTTTCAGCACGCACCGCGTTCAGCCAACAAACAAACTTTGAAGGCCCTTGTAGGGACTGTGAGAAATCAGGAGCCCGGCCCATCTGCGCTCTGATTGGTCAACGGTGCGCTCTATCATAGGCTGCTCTCCCCCCCCCTCTCTCTCTCTCTCTTTCTCTCCCTCTCTCTCAAGATTGAAAGTACCTTTATTGGCACAAATGTATGTAAAACAATATTGCCAAAGTATCGCAAAAATAGAAAATATAATCAAATAAAAGCAAAACAATAGATTAAAAGAAAAGTTAATCTTCTTCTTCTTTCGGCGTTTTACTTTTTATTATCCAGGGGTCGCCACTGTGGTGAGCTGGCATATAAGACTTGGCCAAATGTTTTATGCTGGATGCCCTTTCTGACACCCGGTAGGGCTTGGGACACACAGCCATGGGGGCAATTTAGAGCAGCCGATTCACCTTAAACAGAGGAAACAGAAAAAAAGTGGAAACAGAGAGTATGGAGAAAACCCACGAGGACACGGGGAGAACATGAAAACTCCACCCAGATTGGGATTCAAACCTGGATCCCCAGTGCTGAGAGGCAAACACGCTAACCACTAGGTGATTGTGCTCTCCCACAACAAAAGTGAATAAAGATAAGAAAATAATAATAGAATTCAAGATTATTAAGTAAGTTTTGACCATATAAATATTGTGCCACATTTACAAAATATATATACATGTCTTGTATATGTGTGTTACCAACTAAAAGTCTCAGGAGGTGAAGCAGCGAGCCCCTTTCCCCGTATAATTTGTAATTGTTCCGATTGATAATTTGGAATCAGGAGAACAAACATGTGGGTAAATTTTCTCAAACTTTTAGAAATTTTAGGCAGTGAAGAAGGAAGTCTCTCCTCGCGGGGTAACCAGGACTTTTTGTACCTGCCCAGGCTGTGCTCACTGAGATGTATTTGGTCAGGATCCGTCTCTGCTGTGGATCTCTGACGCTCTCACTCTCGCTCTATCTCTCTCTCTTTCTCTCTCTCTCTCTCTCTCTCTCTCTCACACACACACACACACACACACACACACACACACACACACACACACACACACACACACACACAAAGGGAGATCCAGAAGGAGATTGGATTTCTAGTTGACTGAACAGCAAAAAGAATGTGATGGAGGTTCTGTTGCAGCAGCTCATTTGGTTACTAATATGTGTTTGTGGGTGTGAATGTGTTTGTGTGCGTGAATGTGTGTGAATCAGTGTTTAACCAGGTTTTATTAGATATTATTAAGCTGTTGTTGCTAAGTGTTGGTTAATATTTTGATTTGTTTTTTCATTACAGGTTTGTATATCTAGATCGTTAATAAAGTGCCAGTAAGAGATGGCGTAATCACCAGGGACCGGGACCCCCACCCCCCCCTTTACCGAACCCATCACACACCACCTGAAAGGACTGAAGCATGTTAAATACAACAGACGATTTAGGCGCAAAACCTTAAACAAACCCTAACAAACAAGAGAACATAAAAACAGATTATAAGCACCTTTAATCAGGACAGTTTCATTTCTGCATTAGAACTGAAAGTTTTGTTTAAACCCCTATGTTGATTGGTTCAGATTGTTCCACAGATATACTCATGCTCACGAGGATCTCGCTAAACCACACCGCAGTCTTTCATGTGACTTTCATTTTCATTTTGCAGAGTGTTCTAACTAAACATTTATACAGGAAACAGAAAGGAACTTTACCACAGAGAAGAAAACACTGATCTGGAGTCACATCTTCAGTAGAACCATGATGGAGAATCAGGTCTCTCTGCTCAGACGTTATGGTGGGACCGTTCAGACTTCGGCCCTGGTCCTCACAGTCACCGTGTTCTTGTTTGTTTTGGAGAACCTTCTGGGGAATGAGTTCTTCTGCCCGTGTGACCCTTGTGATAATGTTGTGATCTTCATTGCGGTCCTTGCTGTTCCTGCTTTTACTTCCGCTGTCTTCACCTTTTGTTTAATCAAATTCTATCCTGGAAAGCAGAAAGGAATGTTGGAGAACAGACCCAGAGCTGGGAATGTGAGACTAGTGTTCCCTTACCTCACAGCTCTGATCTGGATGTCCATCTGTTTCTGCGATGGACGCTACTTTGCATGTGGATGTTCTAACTGGCCTGGGATTTACAGCAGCGCAGAGAACTCCACTCTCCTGAAGTGGTGCAGACCCACAGAGGAAGAACCATCAGTGTCTGAGAGTCAGACTAGAACCATCAGCTTTATATTTCAATCTCAGGTTGGTTCTAAGTGTTCTCATCCGGTTTCTTGCATCATGTAGTAACATCAGTAGCGGTGCTTTAAACAATCCCTTAAGATTTATTGATCATTTCAAAGATGTATTATTAAATAAGTTTGATTAATAAATAATTTCGTTACCACCGACTTTAGTGCTGAAGATAGTTTTAGAAAAAAGAAAAGTGGCTGCAGAACCAAGGTGGGTTACTGAAAAGGGAGTTAGCGACCTCTAGCGCTTAAAATGTAGAACAACACATCAGATCCAATTTCAGAATCAGACGGTCAGTTTTTGATTTAAGGAGGCTTTATTGTCATTTTCATAACATGTAGCATGTTACAAAAACGAAATTGATGGTTCCGATCACATTGATTGATTTGTGCTGTCTGCTTATCAGATGATCTTGTTTTGATCTCAGTGTGTAGGTTTCGTCCTCATGTTCTTCGCTGCTCTGACTGCCTTGATAACTTCATTAAGATCTAAGTGAACGAGGATGAAGACGATGATGAACAAACCGAAACATGGATACCGAGTGATGATTATGTGAATCCATCACTCCAGCTCAGTGAGACACTCTGTTCGACCCCTCCACAGATCAAACACAAATATTAAATGATCGATTTTACATCATTGATCAGTTTGTATTGAATGAATCTGTTCTGCAGGTAAAATAAATCATGATTGTTATCCTTCAGATTCTCTGTCTACAATCTTTCTGCTGAGATTCTTTGCTTTATTAAATAACTGATCTGTAGCTCCTGATCTGATTTAATGATTAAAGATTTATTATGGACTCTGAACATGTGTGTGTGTGTGTGTGTGTGTGTAAGTGTAGTTATGTAGTTGTGTTAGATTAAATGAGTGACATGATCACAGAAGGTTCCACTATTAGAGAGGAACTGCATCTCAGTCTTAATAACTTGGGTTTCAAACCTATTTCAAAGTGTATTTATTTATTTATTCTCTTCTGCTTAATCGTCTATGAGGGTCGCCCACCCAGGGGAGAACGTCTCGGGTGCTAGACAGCTACACCAAGGACAGGGTGCCAACCTATTGCTGGGCCCAATCACTCAGACACACACACAAGGTGAGAACATGGAAACTCCACCCCGATTGGGATTCGAACCAGGAATGCCAAGCGCTAAGAGGCGAACGTGCTAACCACTTAGCCATTGTGCCGCCCCTGTTTTGAAGTGTAATTTTAAGGAAAGCTGATGTACTTGATATAATATTAAACCAAGTTCACTCTGTAACCATAGGATTGAGTCGCGAGTCCAACAGTGAAGCAGGAACATTTTATTTACAGAGTACAGAGGATTCCGATTGGTTTAGAAAGCCCTCCAGTTCTAAAGGTTTCACTGATAAACAGCTTTTGATAAAGATATTTACAAAAAGATACAAATGATGGACCTTATACATTAAGAACCACTGAACATGCTTATGCATTCATCCATTCCATATGAAAGTCATTTCATCTGCCTAATCCTTTAATAGGGTCGCAGGGGGTAGGGGGTGTCTCCGTAGGCCCATCAAGGGGAGATTGTTTTAGGCGCTGGGGCAGATACCTCGTGTGACTCCTTTCTGCGTTGATGAATAAAACTCACAAAACATTTACATTTTAAATAAAATAAGATTCGGAAACAAAACTCAACGACAACGAAACAGTGACTGAATAATTCAGAAAAACACTGATCTCGAGTTAAACCCGAAGCTGAACACGTAAGAAAATATAAAACAATGTAAATAAAAAAAGAGTAGTGATGTTAAAAAAGAGATTTTTGGCTCGTGGTCGAACCTCAGTCTAAAAGAAGGAGTACATACAGAGGAGGTTCAGGTTCTCTGTTTTTTCTCCTTTCCATCAGAATAGGTTTCTGCTTTTCTCTTCTAAAATGTAAACGAAAACAAACATCAAAAACAAAATATGGAAAATCAATTAAGAGAAACGTAACAAATTAAAAGCCATACAGGAATCAAAGTCATTAAACTTCAGAAAACAACAAACATGAAAAAAGTAGATAAAGATAAAAAGATAATAAGTTACTTTGACTTTTGAAGGTCGTTTCTTTCTCTCAGCTTTCTCTCTCTCCTCCATCTCAACATTCTCTCTTTCAATCAGAGAGATGAGAGTGTTACAGCGTCTCTGTAACTCCTGAAGCACACACGCACACACACACACACACACACAATATATATATATATTGAAGGCTTTAAAGTACAGGGTTACTCTGGGTCCGTGGGCCATATATTTGTTTTTATTGCATGCCACATAACATTTGGTTATTTAGCAGACGCTTTTATACAAAGCGACTTACAAGAATCCCAACTTGGTTGGGCTCAGAACGCAGGGTTGATACAGCACCCT
This sequence comes from Xyliphius kryptos, assembly GCA_025769995.1. Lineage (NCBI taxonomy): Eukaryota > Metazoa > Chordata > Actinopteri > Siluriformes > Aspredinidae > Xyliphius > Xyliphius kryptos. The sequence continues at coordinate 1,486,590 of JAOUQT010000033.1, forward strand.
GGAGCAATGAGGGTTAAGGGTCTTTGCTCACTGTTAACTTCAGTGGAACTGGGATTTGAACCCCCAACCTACGGATTGACAGTCCAATGCCCTAACCACTGAGCTACCATTCCGCCACATGTGATGGAAATGATAATAAAACCTCCTTAAATTCTTGAATCCTATTAACCAACTAACATACTACAGGGTGGCCCACAAAAAAAGCAGCCCGACTTACAAGCTCAGCTATAAGAGGCAGGCTGCTTTTTCATAAGCCACTCTGTACATGACAATGTTATAATGAACCGTTCTCACCATTGCAGTTCGGGACTTGATAAACCAGTCGAAGCGAAACTGTGGCGTGTTCCTTACACACTGGCGCAGTTCCTCATAGACGTTCTCTTTATCAAAACCCATTTTATGCAGCATGCAGATGAGAAAGCGATCTTCCTCCTCTGAGTAGTTCTTCCCTTTACTGGTACCATACTGTATCCGTAACTGATGAAATGGAGCTTTATATCTTGCTACCTACACACAAACACACACACACACGTGCGTGCACAGACACATGTGAACAGTAAAAACTGTACCTGTACTTATAATAAGTTACATAAATCAAATAAAATCATAAACAGACATCATTGTATCTGAGTAAACTTAGTAAGTGCAGTTACAGAGTTCCCCCTGACAGGGCACTATTGTAATACACACAATGTGTGTGTTATTTGGGTCCTTGGTTCTGATGCTCACCTTTATGTCCAGAGCTTTTTTAATGCTGATGCGTCTCTGAATTCGAGCTTCTCCCTTCTCAATCTGACTCATGATCCTCTCAATGTCCTGCAGTTCATTACAGCGCTCCCAAAAGACCGCTACACATAAACACAAAAACAAACACTTCTGTCTGTGTATTTAAATATGATTGAATGTGTTTGGGGCGGCACGGTGGCTTAGTGGTTAGTACATTCGCCTCTCAGCCCTGAGGATTCCCGGTTCGAATCCCGGTTCAAGTTTGAATGTTCGTGGGTTTCCTTTGGGTTCTCCGGTTTCCTCACACATTTCAAATACATGAAGGTAAATTGAATGCTCTAAATTTCCCTGTTTAATGTGTGTATATGTGTGTGACTTTGTGAGTGAGTGTGTACCCAGCGATGGATTGGCGCACTGTCCTGGGTGTATCTGCCCAGCGCCCGAGACGTTCTCCC
>JAOUQT010000033.1:1491257-1507053 GCA_025769995.1 Xyliphius kryptos
TTGCTAAGTGCCTCTCATTTCTACCTGTTGTCTGTTCCATTTGCACAACAGCAAGTGAAATTGAGTCACAATCAGCGGGGGGGGGGGGCAGTTTTATAGTGGGCATGAAAAGTTTTTGTCTTTTAAAGGGGGCATCACAGAAAATGTGATGTCTTCAAAAACTACCTGTCTGTTTTTCAAAGCTGGTTCATGCAGTTCCTTGTCTGTAGCATCAACATTAAGGACCTCACACAGAAAAAGGTTCGGGACTTTTCTTGAGTTAGTTATCTGGGACAGTCAGTGTATTTTTTTTTTTTACTTCTCTTTGTTTAACAATAATACAGAGTGATGCTGAAATTGAGACAGTCCATGGAGCCCTCTTAATAAAGCAATCTGCACTTCGAAGTATGATGATGTAGTTAGTGCTGCTTGAGTTTCATTGCTGCTCTGTAAAACATTTCATCAGTTACATGATTATGATGTCAAAACTCCACAAGATGTCACTCTCTGACATCCTCCTCATTAGAAACCCTGCTGAGGTGCTGAAGCAACATCCACTGAGCATCTGCTTCATCACTGAGGACCAGAGGGACCATTCACAAAACCTTAATGACTAACTAATTCTCAAACATGTTTTGTCTCTGAGTCTCTGTTGGACTAAACATTTGTATCTCATCTCATGTTCTGCTTAATCATCTACTTGAGTCGGGGGCATTTTCCATGGCCATGCAAGGGAGAACATTTCAGGCAGATACACACTGGACAGGGTGCCAATCTATCGCTGGGCCTACACACATAAATTACACAATATGGAGGAAATTTAGATGGGGCTATTTTAATACTTGGGGCAAGCTGGACAGATGCGGGTCAATTTAGAAACATGGTGGCAATTTAAAAAGATGGTTTGAATCCCGATCTGAGTGGAGTGTCCATGTTCTCCGCGTGTCTGCATGGGTTTTCTCCGGGTTCTCCAGTTTCCTCACACATGAAGTCCAAAAACATAAATTTAAGGTGAGTTGGCTGCTCTAAACTGTCCCCAAAGTCTGTGTGTCCCAAGCCTAATATTATTTAGCAGATTTAGTTATTTAGCAGATGCTTTTATCCAAAGCGACTTACAACTATCCCAGTGACTCTAGATAACCTCAGGATGAAAAACCCCCCACACACAAATACACACATCTTGCTAATCGAATTTGATACCAATAATTCTGGTAAATGCTAAATGCAAAGTTCCATTACATGTATAATGCCCAGTACCAGTAAAAAGTTTAGACACGCCCTCTTTTGTCCTTTTCATCAGATCCATTTACTGTAAAGATGGACTTTGTATTACTCTGCTTTCTTTTGTTCAGGACCCCAATAGTAGCACCACAGAGCAGGTATTACTTGGTTGGTGTATTGTTCCTATCCCAGCAGTGTCACTGAGGTGTTTAAATGAAACTAAAGCAGCACTACTGCACTAAAACCCCCTCACTGCACAACCAAAAAACAATACACCACCCAAAGTATATGGGGATGAGCATTAAATGATTAAAACTCGTGAATATACATGCTCGTGTTTTCACGATCTGTGATTGGCCAGTCACACAAAGCACCCGCCCTCCCTCTCCGGAGCGGTCTGTTAGCCCTGCTGAAGAAAAATCCTCATTAAGTAACGATTAAAACACACACACACACACACACACACACACACACACACACACACACACCTCTCTTTACCACATGCTTTGTATCTCATTGTTGTCTTGACACGGATGCTGCCACATCACTCAATATCAGCAGGGCATGTTTGTTTTCACAATCCCTCAGCTGGAGCTGACCAAAGAGAACAAGTAAACGTTTGGAGCTTGGACAAAAAAGTGCCACAGAAGTGCGAGAGGGTCATCTGTCTACAGTCTTTTCCTCAATCTCTGTTTCTCTTCCCCACTTGATCTCTCTCAGCACGCATCAGTTGGGGTGGGGAAGTGTGCCACACAGAAACTTAGGCCTGTACGATCATGGCTGCAGCGCTGTTCACATGCTCATGGAGCAAATATATTTCCAAGAACGATAAAGAATGACAGTACTATAATAGGAAATCCAAGAGTGCATCCAAACATACATAGCACAAAAACATAACCATTGCATGTAGGGAATAATAAAATACATAAAGTATATACACTTATTATTATAATGAAGATTGAATACAGAAGAGCCTCTTACGTGTGTTCTGTTAGGCTGCTTGGGATTTAAATAGTTCCTTCATGAGAATTTCCAGTATTGAAAGTATTTTCAGTATTAAATGCAGACAAACACTTGCTTATATCTGTTTGGTATACAAAATATGGATTTACTTCTTCAATCATGATTTTATAACCTCATTCATGGATAACTATGATTATAAAGGTTGGTATTTGGGTTAAATTGGTCATGACCTTGCTAAGGTCCAATTTTCTTTTACAACTTAGATGTTCTGAGTGGAGGCCTAAAATTATTAGCCTGCCATTAAACATTGATTAAAATTTGGTCACTAATGAATTATGTATGTAAATATAGTCGGGATAATTAACAAAATCTGACTGACATATATTACTAATATACCAATATTACATTTACAGTGGTACTTAATTTTAGATGATTCTATGATGCTTTGGTTAAAATATTTTACTATAATATTACAAACCAAATGTAATATATTGTATTCAGACTGTGACAATCAGTTAAAGTGGCCTTGGTACTACTAAATAAAACACTGAGAATGTGACACAATTATACTGAAAAATACTGAAATTATATTTTTATTTACCTCAAACATAAGGATGTGGTAGCTCAGTGGTTTGGGTGTTGGGCTTGCAAGCTAAAAGTTGTGGGTTCTGTGGGTCCTTGAGCAAAACACTTAACCCTCATTGCTCCAGGGATTCTGTATGTAACCCTGTATTCTGTCCCCAACTATTAAGTGGGGTACTTGTAAGTCACTTTGGATAAAAGTGACTGCTAAATGACAAAATGTAAAATATGTGACCACAGCTTTTTAGCAGCTAAGAATCTAAACATCTCAGATTAAGATAATTTAGGGAATTTATTTTTGCCATCTTGGGGCTTATAGGTAATTCTTCAGCTCTGCTGTGATTTTACATATAGACTGACATCAATCTGTATTATTTTAAAGTTTGCGACCACCCCTAAAATTAAACCACCACCGGCATGGCTGTCTGAAAATTGTACTTCAATTGTATGTATTAATAAGTCTATTCATGCATCTGGTCCTTCTTTTTGGTCCCCCCTTGATTTATCTTTGTGTATATATATGAGGTTCACATGATTAGGTTTTGATGAAGTACACTTATGGTTAGATTAAAGTCAGGAATAAAACAGAGGCACTAAAATGGCATCTGGCATGTCTGAAACAAATCCACATCCCTTCTCCTGGCATTGATGGATGATATTTGGACTAGCAGCTCCTCTGTTTGTTAGGCAAGCAGGAAGAATTCTGCCGATACACTTGACTTATAATTCAAGAACAGAAGAAGTTAAAATCAGCTAAATCTACATCTTGAAGAAATCTGAGGCATCAAAAATAAAACGTACAATGCGTATATATTTGCAGGAACTGGCAATGGACAGCTTAAAATTATACTTTACATGCACCCACAACACAAATCCCGAGACTACTACTCAGACTACACAAAAACACTTGCACAAACATGCAACGTGATTACTGGAACCACGGTAATATATAGAAGGGGGGGGGGGGGGGGGGGGGGGGGGGGGGGGGGGGGGGGGGGGGGGCTGGCCAGGAGACTTAACAAGGACTCAGCCACACACAGTGAACAAAAAAAGAACAGAGGCAGTGAGAAAAGGGACAAGCAGACAAACACACATGTAACGATGCTCCTCACCCACCATAAATATCTCACCAGAGTTCAAACACATCTGCTGTTTTATATCCGAGGACTGAGAGCAGGGGCTGTTTGCATGCACACACACACGTACACACACTGGACATGTGCACTAAATTAATGGTGCACTTAGACCCATTTCTGACATTACGCAAAGTATCCAAAAAGAATTCCTTTAGCTTTCATTCCAATAAAACTTTGCGCAAACCACCAACATTCCCACATTGTCATTGTTTTCATTTATCATCCTGTAGACATTCATGTTGTTATTTTGCCTTACAATAAAATGAGGTTTTGCATAAATACATTCACGTACTCCATGTAACACTGATATCCTTGGTTGTGTTGTCAAAATTTGAGAATCAGGATTTTATATTATAATTGGTCCTGTATTTAAACAGTTTCAGTCTGCCACCGTCTGGAAAAACAAAACAAAAAAAAAGACATAGTTTGTAAATGCAGAGAGTGCAATTTCATTTAGTAACACTATCCTGTAAATCATTCATTCACATGACGTGAGAACAAATAAGAGCAGAACGGGACAAAAATTACAACAATCTCATTTTATCCTTCAATTAGAATCCATTTTATTTGGTCAACAGACAGCTGCTTCTATGTCCCTTTACCTCCACCTCTGTTCCCCCCCTAAATGCTTTCCTGCATTTACTCGAGTGAGCCACTTCACCTAAATGCTGATCTGAAATCAGGCCGCTTACTTAAACTTAAAAACCTCCACGTTCAAAATAAAGCATTTCCAGAACAGTTTTTTTGTACATAATGTGGTGATTCACTGTGTGTAAGCTCTGATGTCAGAAATATTCCTTCCTGTCTTCCAGCATGCCAGTCAATGTGTGAATACTGATCAAGGAATTTTGCTTTAAAACTTAATACGCTTGCGTACACTGATGTGAGTCACTTATAAAAGCACAAATGTATACAGTTATTCACCCAGGAATGTCTGCACCAGGGTACCTTTTCAGAACTGTTTTTATGACTTCCTTTACCATTGCTAGCCCTTTCTTTGGTGCACCCCCCCGCCTCTGTTTTACTAAGTTGAAGCAGAGAAAGATCATTGTCCTTTGCTAATCTATTAAATGCCCCCTTTCGAAACTTTTTGTTGATTTTCACAGTATGAGACCTGGCACTTGTTGCACTCTTTGGCAAATCACGATGTGGCGCAGGAAGGGTAAATACTCACACTTTTGACTAAACTGCCATTTGAGTCATCCAAATCATACTCATTCAAGCCTTGATGATGCAGAATATAAAATGCAAGAATTATGAAACCAATGAAAAGAACTAATAGTCATGCAATAAAAACTATATTTTACTACAAAATCCAGTAACACTTTCTTCAAATCTGGTATTTATAATTCCTTATAAGTGCCTTTATAAAGTATTCATAAAACTTCATAAGATTTGACATAAGTCCTTGTTAATGTACATAAATGTTTAGAATCACAGTCATAAATTGTTATGACAATTTACCATTAGGATTTATAACACAAAAAGACATAATGCATTATAATATGAACTTATTTAAAATTATGATTCTTTGGATGTTTAGACATTCTTTCTGAAAACAAGATAATTACACTTAAGTTACACAAAGTCTGTAAAGAGCATTTATAAACCTTTATAAGTCATTAAATACTACTATGTATGGTGTCTCTTTCAAAGAGCCTGTAACGAGAGCTATAAGCTGTTATAAAGTTTCGGTAAAGGTAAAGGCTAAAAAAAGCATTGCGAATACTTTAATGCATTACAACTATCAGCTTTTAGTAAAGTTTTGCCCAGAATTAATTTACGCTGAATCCTGCTATTTTATTGTGTCCTTTTTTTTTTCATTTTACTTTTTCGTCTGAGTAACTTCAAGAAATTGGCCCAAATTTAAGACTTACACTAATGACATTTTAATAGGTAAATATTAGAACATGTTGCAATTATTGGAAAATCCAATTCATCCTCTTTATGACCCACAGGCCAACTTAAAACAGGTATTTCGTTAAGTAACAACATCATAAAACAAATTTAATATACCTGATTTTTATGTTTAGGTCATGCAGCGGTGTTTAACAGCCTAATATGTAGATTTTACTTTGCATTAGTGTTAGACTACAGTATACTTTTAGATAAGCATTGTTACATAACAAGTACTATATTAGAAAATATGAATGCCTATTAATTGTGTTAAATAAAATAAATGCTTTAATCCCACAAGGCAAAACATAATCGCAAACTGCTAATACTAAGTTAGATTATACTAATACCCTGACTGTGAATGTTTGTGAGTTTTTTTTTCTCGGTGATCGTCCTGTAATTTCCTTTCACCAAAGTGAGGTGTGATAGGATTCAGCTTCTTTAAAACCTAAGTTAAATTAACAGCTTAGAAAATTAATGATTAAAATAAATACAGGGGCTGGACAATGGAACTGAAACACCTGTCATTTTAGTTTGGGAGGATTCATGGCTAAATTGGAGCAGTCTGGTGGCCAATGTTCATTAATGTCACATTGCAGCAGTAAGAGCAGAGTGTGAAAGTTCAATTAGCAGGGTAAGAGCACAGTTTTACTCCAAATATTGCCATGCAGACAACATTATGGGTTCAAAGTTCAAAAGCTTGCTTTGATGAACATGAAAGTGAAGTTGAACATCTCCCACGGCCTGCACACTCTCCAGATCTAAATATTATTCAGCCACTTTCGGGGGTTTTGGAGGAGCAAGTCAGGACACTCATAACCTTTGTTGGTAATGACAGAGGTCAAACATTTCCTGTACAGCTTTAGCAGGTTTGCACACTCTGTAGCTGGTGTTTTGGTCCTTTCCTCCATTCAGAGCTCCTCTAGAGCTTTGATGTTTTGGGGATGTTGCTGAGCAACACAGACTTTCAACTCACTCCGCAAATTTTCTATGGTGTTGAGGCCTAGATACTGGCTAGGCCACGCCAGATCGTTAAAATGGTTTTTCCAAAGCCACTCCTTCATTGCCCAAGTGGTGTGTTTGGTGAGTCATACTGGAAGACCCAGCCACGTTCCATCTTTAATGCTCTCACTGATGAAAGAAGGTTTTGGCTTAAAATCTTACGATGCAAACATGGCGCTGTTCATTTTTTCCTAACATGGATCACTCGTCCTGCGCCCTTTGCATAAAAATAGCCTCAAAGTATGATGTTTCCACTCCCATACTTCACAGTAGGTATGGTGTACTTGGGCGACAACTCACAAGTAGTCGAATTTTTACAAATAAATTTCATCTGATCACATGATATTCTCTGAAACCTATTCTCGATCATTCCTTCTCTCTGTCAAACATTCAGACGGGTCTGGACATGTAATGGCATAAGCAGGGGGACATGACTGGCACTGCAAGTTCTGAGACCCTCTCGCCATAGTGTGTTACTAATGGTAGCCCGGGTTACTTTGGTTTCAGCTCTCTGCATGTCATTCATCAGGTGCCTCTGTGTAGTTCTGAGATTTTGGCTTACTATCCTCAAGATAATGTTGACCCCATGGGATGATATCTTGCGTGGGTCCCCAGATCGATTTTCTTACAATTGTCCCCACAGTTGATTTATTCTCACCAACCTACTTGCCTTTAGTAGATTCACTCTTCTCAGCCTGGTGCAGGATATTCATTTTCTTCTCAGTGTCCTTCAATGGCTCTTTGGTCTTGGCCATCGTTAAGTTTGGAGTTTGACTTTATGAAGATGTGGACAGGTCACTTTTATACAGATAACAAGGTCAAACGAAACACTATTATAGGTAACGAGTGGAGGACAGAAGAGCTTCTTAAAGATGTTACATGTCTATGAGAGCCAGACAGCTTGCTTGTTTGGGGGTGACCAAATACTTATTTTTCACCATGATTTACAAATAAATTCTTTTAAAATTCTACAATAGGATTTCCTGGATTTTTTTTTCTCATTTTGTATTTTATAGATAAATTGTATCTATGATGAAAATTACAGACTTTTCTCATCTTTCATCAAGTTGGAAAACTTGCACATTAGTGGCTGACTAAATACTTTTTGCCCTCACACACGCACACACACAAACGCATGCATGCACATGCACACAACAATGACATAGTTCTAATTCTATTCCTAACTAAACTGTTCTTTTAATGTCCACATGTAAATTACTGTTATCTATCTTAAAACACCTACAGTGTAACAAAGAGCCTGCAAGAGCACGCACACACACACACACACACACACACACACACACACACACACACACACACACACACACACACACAGACACACATACACACAGCAACCTGTATTTAAAGGCTGTTACATACTGAAGAGGCACATATGGAGTTTTGTAGTTTTGTAGTTTGGGCTGCAGCCCCCCCCCCCCCCCCAGTGAGTTTGTATTGTAATTATCTCAGGTGTGATCTTTTCCTTTCTTCTTCTTTCATTAACCCCCTCATTATTATCCTAATCAATGGGTTGTTTCCCAACCTTTAACAATTTGTCAACAGTAAAAAAAGAACCAAATTATATGCAATATGCATATATTTTGCACAAACCTACCCTGCAGGGTTTGTAATACTTGAATTTAATACCCTTCTATAAACCTGGGAATGGGAACAGTACTACTTGTACATTAATAAGCACAATGATTGAGAGAATTGTATATTTCCTTTTAACCAATTTTGTCTTTTAATATGGGAAAAAAAAAAACCTACACAGGCACAGAAAGCAAATGCTGACTTTACGGGAAAGGATCCATCTTTAATTCCCCTGGGACTCAAATCTCAAACCATTCTTGCTGTTTGATGGGTTTAGGCACCTGCTGCATCACCATGCTGCTCAGTGAGCTACTAATTCAAATATTCAGGAGAAGTATGTAGTAATTTCTAGTTTTTATTTATATTGGCAATTCATTCATTCATTAATTATGTTTAACTTAAGGGTCGTGGAGGGTTCCCCATTCCCATCTAAAGGAGAACATTTCCAGTGCTGGGAAAAAACACCCAGGACAGGGTGCCAACATATTGCTGGGCACACACTTACACACTCATACAGACTATATGAGGCAATTTACCTTGATTACATGTTTTTGGAATGTGGGAGGAAACCGGAGAACCCGGAGGAAACCCACACAGACATGGGAAGAACAAGGAAACTTCACCCATATTGGGATTCAAGTCGGGAATCCCCAGTGCTGAGAGGAAAACATGCTACCACTAAGCCACTGTGCCACCTATACTGACAATTGATTTATTTATTTTTTCACAACAGAGCATTTTAAGTGCTATTTAAACTTTAGGTCTGCCAAAAAATGTCAAAAATATAAATGATCAAACACAAATCCTGATTCACCCATTCATCCTGATTTAGAGCCTTTAGCTCAATATATAAAAAAAATACAAGCTGTGTTGTGTCATTTCCACAGTATTTAGAGTTTAGGGATTGATTAGTAAAGTTGAATCAAAATGTTTGTACAGATTTTTGGTTAAATAATTATTAATAATAACATTTGGCCAGAGGTGGTCTTACATTTGCACAAAAATATATATTTTTTAAATTGCTTACTGTAAACGTCAAAAAGAAGAACTGTGTGTTATGACTACGTGACTGTGATGAAAAGTAAAATTAACTGTATGAAATTTCCCCTCAACGTTCACTAAGATGGCACAATCAAGCCGAACTAATGAAATGAATCACTTGCATAAATGGGGCCAATTAAAGACAATTAAAGTCAATGGAGGTTATGAGTCGGCGTTCATGTTCAGCAATTAGAAGTGAAGCACTCCCTTTATCTGCTACTGCATGCTAATAGCTCATTACTATGCACTAATTATGATGAATATAATTACCTTGAGAGTTCTCATTGGTCATTAGTGGCAGGTTTAGAAAGGCAAAGCAAATTTCCATTCATTCCTTCCATTTATTTCTTAATAAGGTTAACATATTAATTATTCAATTACACAATGTAAGGCCTATTACTTATAACCTTTGAAGCCAGGAAAGATTGATTGTATTGATAATGACACAAGTGATTTATCTAGTAGTTGGGCTATTAAATAAGAATGAAACTCATGCTAGGTCAGTACAATGAGCCTAGACAATGTAGATATTTAGCTATGAAGGCTAAATGCCATGTAATTCTGCTTATTAATATAATACATAATATGTTAGCAATTTAAGCATGACATAAATTGTGTAGGTATTAGTGTTTTTGTTATGAAATCATAATTTACCAAGTCCCTTCATATTGCATGTAAAATACTCCAGAAAATGTGGTAAATACATAACTAAAGAACTGTGAAAAAAAGTTTTTAGGGTGTTTTTTTTTTTAGGTATTTTTATGTCTGGACAGTATCAGGAATGGTTACAAGCAAGAGAGTCAAGTGGCCATGTAGTTTCTTCAGTTCTTTCATTATTTGTTCAAAATGTGTGAAAAAACTAATGACCCCGAAGGAAACATTTGCAGGCACGGGGAGGACTTGCAGTCTTTACACAGGAAAGGATCTTAGATGGCTTCAACCATGGATCAAACAAGTACCTTCTTGATTAAAAAAAGAAGTATTATTTGCACCACCATACAACCCAATTGTTTAAGAGTAAAAAAAAAAAACTTGAAAAAAAGAACTAACAGCCACAAATATAAACACTTCCTGTAAGACTGTAAGACAGACTGCAAAAACATCCAAGGGAAATACAGAAGAAAGAATTTGTTGCCTAAAATTTTTCAAATAAAGGCTCAAGTTTGCTTAAGGAAATGAAAAGTAGTAGGACCTTGGGAACAATGCTGTTCATATAAACGAACAAGAAAATTTATACTAACTGTAAAGGCTGGTGGTGGAAAAGTTGCCGCTTCAGGTCAACTTAAAGTCCGTCCATGTGTAGAATCCCAAAAGATTAATGAAGCCAGGCATACAAATAAATCCACCAGGGACCAGGCCTATTGTTACTTAATGGCCAAAGCCAAACCCAGATCTGAATCCCATTACAATGTTTAACGTTACACAGCTGAAAGAATTCTAGAATTTTCCATGTAGCAAAAAGCAGTTGGACAGTTAATAAAGCTGCTTGACTAGGGGTTTGTGTGTGTGTGTGTGTGTGTGTGTGTGTGTGTGTGTGTGTGTGTGTGTGGGCTGGGTGGATGACTTCCAGTTATAGGCAGGGGTTTCATTTAAAGTACGATGTTTTAATTTCTAAACTTCTATAGATGTTTCATGATATGACTACCATACTTGAATTATTTTTTAAAAATAATAACAGAAATGCCCTAAAATGTACACAGCATGCCACTCTAACCTTAATTTTGTTTATCTCATTAAAAAAGTATAAGATCAGTGTTACAATACACTCACAATGAATGACTTTGGTAGCCTAATGTAATAATGTTGTTTGACCGCACATAAGTTGTTTAATAAAATGGGCTGCAAATGTACAGACGTTGGTCTCATGTTAAATTGACTGTCTAGTCAAGTTTACACCTCCCACACATTTAAATTAGCTATTTTTTTTTTGTTTTTTTTTTTTTCATTTTTAAGAAATTTGCCACAAAAAAATGACATATATAAGTTTATAATATTTCTTGTTTAATTTTACTAATACGTTGAATTTAGAATCTCCTACTCTCTCTCTTTGTGACTCACACGTACACACACACACACACACACACACACACACATACACACACACAACCACAATATAAGCAGCAGTGTTTAATCTTTTGGATAAATCTCTATGTCCAGGTACATTTCTTTCTATAACACTTGACCACAAATACTTTGAGAATTTCCTAAATGAATCATGTCTTATAATTCAGTCCCATAAAATCGAATTATTTTGATTTGCCTCACAATGGCAATCAAGAATGTAGCTAAACATGCTATTCATGGGAAGAAACAGAGATTCCATATTTAATTGTTTGCTTGTTGACAGCGTAATGCAAACAGGATTACTTTGTGTTCATGAATTTCATGGGAAGAGGAAAGCTTAACTAGTAAAATGCAGCGTTGAAAAAGAAATAGGCCTGGATTATTGGACGCGACCATAATTGGATTGTAACAGAAAGCTAACATCTCACAACACATGCAACCCATAAAGCTGACTCAGTTCTGCGTCAAGTGGAAAAATCGTCAGGGTGGTATGTTGATATTCTATGAGCTGTCAAACTTACATGATTTTATATAGACACAAACTATATAATAAGGATTTGCCTGGATTATTATAAATTTAAAACAAGTGCTTGTTTTTCTTTTTAATTTTCCCAAATTTTTTTTTTACATCAAATTAACATCAAAATGGTTAGAATGTTTTCACAGCTCATGTTGTACTGCTGCAATTTGACATTGGCAGCATGTGATATGTTAAAATTTCAGTTTAATATTTATTTTTTACATAAACACATGTACAACGAATTTGTAACATTATTGGTTGCATTAATTATTGCATGTTATAATTAAACAGTAATCAGTAATCTACACATTTTATTGTTTTTTTTTTATTTAATAAATTAATGAAAATCATGAAGTGTTAAAAAATAATTGCAAATGGAATGTTTTATAAATGATTCTAATATAATGTACTATAATATAAAATTGCAAATATGTTATATTTCCATTGATTAAACTTGTTTCCTTTTCAACTCTCTGCTTGTTTTTTAAATGCTAATTTAAATATGTTTATATGACTGTGGCTTACATTTGCCCTTAATATAAATATATTACATGCAATTGGATGTGTGTATGGGAATAGAAAGAAAACGAGCTGGTGGTTGTAAATTTGCAAATCTATAAATTATAACACAAACATAAATTCACGATCTGCCAGCACATTAGCAGGGTTCAGAACCAGCTCCATAAGTGCACCATAAATCCACATTTAATCAGAATTTAACGACAATGCTTTAATAATCCAACTCATCAAGAATACACCAAACACCAAAGTTTATTTTTAAGTAAGACAAGAGGTACATCAAAGAACGCTGTCGTATTTTTGCTCATTAAGGCTAATAATACAGCAAACAAATAAGGGAAAATAAAAAAAGCAGGAGGAATAAGAAAAAGCTGATTATTAGTCATGGTAAGCTTTATCATTCCAATTTGAATAATGATTCACAGAGGGAAGACATATCTTACAGCAAACAAATGGACAGAGTGAGAAAAAGAGATTGAAGTAGAGGAAAGGAAAAATCAAGGAGGAGGGCAAAAGCAGGGTGTAAGTGAGTGGGGGGTGGTGGTGGGGGGTTTACACAGCCATTCCTCTTTGTTATCAAGTGAAATGACTCTGCAAATATCACAATAAATCACGTCAGGAATCAATCTGCATGGAAGCGACTGGGACGCACTGATAATGCATCAATCAATATTTAATGTTTGGACTTTAATTAATCCAGAGCAGGAAAGCATTCTTTAAATGATGCACAGAGAGAGGAGAGGACTTTAAGAAGGAAGCTCTTCTGTCTCACTGCCTCTCCAGAGTAGCAAAAGTAATCATAATGTCAATTTCCTTCTGATTTTAATTTAACCTATTTAGTCCATTCCATCTGGGTAAAAACATGGTAAGCTAAAGTATGTTCAGTTTTATAAATACTGACAGAAATAAGAGTACAACCTATTTCTGCAACCTATTTCTGTTTCGCTCCATTAGGTACACTTTACACAAATTTATACATGGGGTTATGGCATTCATGTAGTTATGGGTCAAAAAGGTATATTATATAATCCCCCCCAACGGATTAATAAAATATTATAATAAAGTGATTAAAAAAGTGATTCTGAAACTTTTTGCATTAAATTATTATCTCAGTGCAGCTTTGATAGGGAAATTTGATTTAGCTAATACTGTGATTCCATAAAAGATTACACATAAACAGTCTCTACGTCTACCCTTTTCTTTAAACATTTAAATAAACAGGAAAAAAAAAATCATTTCATTTATATCAGTCACTCCAGGTAATCTACACTTCCTTCTTTGGCGAATTAATTGCTAAATATGATACTGCAAATCTCAGCTAGGTTGCCAAATCCTGCAATCCGAATACATTTTTATAATTTTTCAGAAACACAGCAAAACGTGAAGCATGAGTGTGCAAACTTTTGCACAAGATCGTATGTACTTAGCATGTGAAAGGAAATCGTTGCATCCGTATCTAGTCTGGCTTTTGAAAAGACTAAAGAACCCTTCCTCTCTGTCTCTCCCACATGTGCGCCCATGTGCTCTCTGCCTCGTACTCTCATCCCAGAGGTATTAATTACTGTATACGAACAGGAGAGAGACTCAAGCACAGACGCGCACAGGGGATGTGTGACATTTGGCATTTGGATACCTTCAGTACGAGTGTGAGCACATGGTAATTGAGCTTGGGACCCAGTGGGGTGTTTAAAAACACAGATCCTCAAACGCCCACTAATGATAACTAGAAACAGGAAGAAAGCAGTGCACACAGGGCACGCCTGACAGTCTTTTTTATTGCTTTACCCGTCTTTCTCTTGTTCTTTCTTTCCTTCGCTTTATCTCTGCCCTCTTTCGTGATGGGGATTACTTTAAGAGGCTCTCGAGGCAGGATAAGTGGATTACCTGAGGGACTTTTGACATTCTACACTGCACATAGTGATGAAGGCAGGGTCCCACCTTCTCCTCTTACAACTATTATTACTTTCTTTATGATAAGTAACACACAATCTTCGCTGGGATTATGCTGTATACAAAGTAATACAAATAATACATCGTTTTAAAAAGCTGCTTTAACATATGGCTAGAGTGCACAAAAATACTGAAAAAAAAGTTTATAATGATAAAACTGCTTCAAACATTTTAAGAATAACATTAAAGCAATATGAAACTATTTTGCTTTAAACATACAAGTGCAATCAGTACAATATCTATGACTGAGTCATAAAAAAACCTCCGCTGGCAACTCAGATATTTGTAAATGTATGTATATGGAAGGTGGCAGGTGGCGGTTAGCAACCATCTGCAAAAGAACCGCTGTGCATGATATAAAATGACCTAAAAAAGATGCAGTGGGGTTTGATGTTTCTCAAGGGAAGCTTGTTAGCACTCATTTTCACAGGCTAGCGGTTGTGTAATTTGGAATCTCAGCAAGTTGGTAACAAGTGTCAGTGACTAGTTTAATACAAAAAAATTGGAAAAATACTGCACCGTGACTCATAAGTGACTGGTGATATAGTTAACATAGAATGTGGCATTGCATAAAAGTGATATATATTAAATAGTGCCTCATTATTTTACTTATTATTTTAAGTCTCCTCTAAATAATAACATCACAAAAAACAATCATAAAATTAAACACAGGAATAGAAATATTGCACAAACTAAATAGTGAGTGACCTAGCTTAAATTAAGTATATTAAACCAGGGAATTTATATTTAATTGCAATTAATAAATGAGAATACATAATGGATCTAACACACAATTGTGTTTCTAAAAATACAGGAATTATTTGCATGAAAACTACAGTATGATAACTATTGCTTGCTATTGATTTGGAAATGTAGAATAAAAAAATGGCGTTTATTGTATTAAGTACAATAAGATTAAAATGTGAAATTCAGCCTTTTTTTTAATGTGACCGTGCATAAGCTATGTGTCTGTGCTGCTTTTATATTTCCACTGAAATGAACTACTGACATTTAGTTTAAGGCAACATATATTAATAAGGTCTTATAGGTTATAAAGCCGTTGCATGTTTCCGTTTCTCTGTGTGTGTCCAGGCTGTGAGGTAGACCTCCAGGACCTCATAGCCATGCACTAACACAACACATATGTGTTACACTTACGGGTCCATTCACTCGTTAACCTCTTTCATTTATTTAACTCCTCAGTCAGGCATCAGAAACATTATTTTAAAATGACAAAAAAAAAAGAAACCAATTTTATAGCATCAGCAGGAAAAAAAAAAAAAAAAAAAAAAAAAAAAAAAAAAAAAAAAAAAAAAAAAAAAAAAAAAAA
>JAOUQT010000033.1:1597847-1614698 GCA_025769995.1 Xyliphius kryptos
GGTGATACATTAAGAAATTACTTTTTTATGATCTCCATCATAAAGCCTTCAGATCGGTCCGGTCTCAAAGCGGAGCCCGTCTCCTTTTTTACAGAACACAAAGGAGGGGCTGTTCCCAGCTGCAGGATTGTCTGAGGAACCCTTTTGTTACTAAAATTTATGGACCCCTGATATGAAACGTGATGAGAAGGATCATGGGACGAGCAGCGAGTTAATCAGGTTTATTTCATCGTTCTAATTATCAAATTAAAATCTATTCAAGTGAAATAAACTTCGAAAATCTTAAACTTTTTTATAACCTGCTTTAAATTTAAAAGTATTAAGTTTTCATTATGAGATTTTCCATGGAATCATTTCTTGCCACCATTAAAGCGCCACCTAATGGAGCAGACTGAACATTTCATAACATTTAAGCTTATAAACAGTTTACGGTAAAAATTGACGGAAAAGCCTGAAGTCACTCTGGAAATACCAGGAAGTTAGCGCATGGCGTCACTGGTGGAACACGGTGAATAGCGGCGCCATGAAACAGCAGGGTGACGGAGTCGGACTGTGAATGTTCAGTCCAAGATTCAGAAGATATTATTTAAATAGATAAAGAGGATGAATCTGCAGTGACTGTGGGGGGCACTGTCTTTAATTCATTCAGCCATTTAAATCTGAGTCAGAAACAGAGACCACCAGAGGGCAGCAAAGCACAACCCGAGCCCGTCATCAGAACTGGGAATTCTGACTGGTAGGAGGCGGGCTCTTAAACACCTCTGGTTAACTTCTTTACATATTTATATTGTTGGAAAAGCATGTGGTTACGGCGGCGCGGCAGCCTTTATATGGCACGAGAAGAGAGAACGCCACGGGACAGGAGCGGGACTTTTGTCGACTTCCATCGGCAGAATTGTGGCGGTTTGAGGGGTAATACTGTCTGTAATAAAGCTCATTCCTATCCCAGCCGTTGTGTGAGTCTTGCTGTCCACATCCTATAGTTGTGTTAGTCGTCTGGCACGAAGTGTGCGCTACAAATGTTCTCCACTTTTTTGTGATCTTTGGGTCATTTGTGCACAGTGGGCACCACTGTACACTGAATTCGTGCAAACCCAAAACCACACCCCTTTTTGCCAATCTGCACATTCAGTTCATCTGCTTTAACTTCTTGGTTTGTTCTCCACCATCTAAATCACGTATGACGTAGATACAAACTCTGCAGACTGCAGGGCAAGCTTTCTGATCTCCAACATCACCATGTTGGAGATCAGAACAACTCGTAATTCCCAACAACAGCTGGAAAAAAATGAATCTCAAGGAACCAAAAGAGGAACCGGAGCCGAGCGGTCAAACCCAAGTTCATACGGTTTGAAGCTGATGGTCTAAGAGAGGGAGGCGGACAGGCAGCATTCTAAAGCACAGTTACTCGGACTAATTTCTGAAGTTGTGGATCTTTTTGGTTGAGTAAGCACTTTTATATGCATGAAATAAAGAACCACAGGTACACATTATGCAAATGCGGCACTCGTTTTAAGTTCAAAGCGCTCTGTGCCTGCGAAAGGAGCTCAAAAGAGCCATTACACAGAACATAATGGCTCGGCTGGTCTTACCATGCAGCGGGAAAACGCGCCTACGTACATGTCTCTGACATTTTAATGGTGGGGTTGGTGAAGTTGAAGAGAACGGTCCATTTGAAATTCAGGGAAGTTTTCTTTTTCTCTCAGAGAATTCTGCAGGGCCAAAAGGTTTCGAAAATAGCTTTACAGAAGGTGGGGGGGGGGGGGAAGTGTCACTATTCGCCTTTTTATAGAAGAAATACAAAAACGCACACTGTCAGTGTTATTGGAAAAGTAAAAACGGTGAGCACAGGGCATTCAGGATTTTGTAAAACTGTCACATTATGCTCCTCAGAGTTTCTCTGCAAAACAGAAGAACTGCAGGGACAGGAACCTGGAACTTCCTTATTCTTCATCGCCAAACTCAACCACCACCAAACAGTTCCTGCTCCAGACCTTAACACTAATAAACCAAACTCGAATGCCCCTCCCCCCCCTTCCCGAGTTCCTACAAGGCTGAGACTTGGCACCGTGATTACCTACGGTGATAACCAGGTGAAAGTTGAAAGGCGTTTGTGTTTGAGTGAGTGATGGTGTTTGGAGGTTATATATTTAAATGAAGGTATTATTATAGATTGAGGTTTTGGGGCGATTAAACATCTGAAATGTATATAGTGTGAGTTGGGGCTGCGGCGTCCACGCGCTCGCTTTCTTACGGGAATTTAGGAGACGATAGGGAACCACAGAGCCAAGTTTTAGCTTTGTAGGTTCTCGCCAAGCGCCAGTCCATCTGCGGTGATGCGTTCGATGGAGATAGCGAATGAACAACTGAACGTAGTAAAGCAAGAACCCGTGGACACGGTGGGGAATCACGGTCGCCAAGTTTCAGTGTTGTAGGTTCTTGTGAAGACCCTGATGTGACCCTGGAGTGGTCTTGCGTTTGATAGCAATATCAAACAAACCATCAAACGTAGGTTCGTTCCAAGGACAGGACAGGAAATTACGAGGCCAAGTGAATGTTCTCTTTACATTAAAAACGTTGAAGTCCACGTTATCACTGGACTGTAGGTTGTGCGTAGGTTTTGTGTAGCGTTCAGTCCGAGTGTGCACAGAAACACTGTACAGCGTTACAGAAAGCATAACCACTGATACAGAGCAGGAGCCGGCTGACGGAGCGCTGCACAGTCGATGTTCCGATGTCGAGCCGTGAGGTTAACAGAACCAACGCTGGTTTCTTTAAACACCTTTCTTCTCGGTCTGCATCGGCCCTTTTATCTCACGTTTCCCTTTAGGTTTGGTATCTGAAATGAAATCACTCACTTCTGTTCTGCAGATCCAACGCTGGACTTTTTTGGGTTGAAGCTGCTGACAGGAAGGAGGTTTCCTGCTACAAATCCTGTCTGTAGTTCAGTCCGTGTCTGAGATCTGACCGGTCTGACATGTGAGAGACGATCTGGGTCCGATTTCAGCAGCAATCTCAGAAACACATCTAAATATTTCTAAATATCAGATTCAGAAAAGTGAAGTACAATTAGGAGAACATTCAAACTTACAAAAAGAACAGTTCCATGCTGAAAAAACAGAAGTATTTATTTATTATTATTTTCTTTCTCTCCGTTAGGTGCAGATATACATTTGGGGGAAAATCTTAAAAGATAAAAGACATTTGGACCAAAATAGAAAAAAAGAGCAAATTCTTATTTGACTTTCTGTTAAATAATCTTAAAGTTAACACTGCAAGTTTCAGACAATCTTAAAAAACTCTCTCTATATATATACATTTATTTATTTATATATATATAAAATGTAAGTAGCATAATCAGTTAATGTAAATAAACTAATTTACATTATACGCTAGCATTTATTCAGCGGACGTATTTTCTGATCAGTGCAGGTCTCCAGAAACCATTTAGAGAACAGTTTGTATAACTCTGTACATATTTTGATTTTGATAATTTTATAAAACATTTCTGAAGACACTTTAAAGAAAAGCTTTATTATTAAAAGCTTTATATATATATACTGCTCAAAAAATAAAGGGAACACTAAAGGAACACATCCTAGATCTAAATGAATAAAATATTTATTTAAAAGATATATTCCGTTAAAAATCTTTATGTGGTAGACAGTGAAATGCATTGAGAACAAAATAACATAAAAATGATCAAAATGTAAATCAAAATTATTATCCCATGGAGGTCTGGAAGTTACATTGTGTTGTTTAAGCGTTCCCTTTATTTTTTTGAGCAGTATATATTTTTTTATTTTAGAAAATAACTGAAAACATTCATTCATTCATTATCTTCCACTTAATCCTCTGCAAGGTTTGCGGGGCGTTCCCCATGCCCATCCAGGGGAGAACGTTTTGGGTGCTGGGCATGTATACCCAGGACAGGGCACCAATCTATCTCCGTGTACACACACATACACAAACACAAGCACACTATATGGGGCAATTTAGAGCATTCAATTTACCTCTAATCCATGTTTTTGGACTGTGGGAGGTAACCACAGAACCTGGAGGAAACCCACGCAGACACTGGGAGAACATGGAAAATCCACCCAGATCAGGATTCAAACCAGTCATCATGCCACCCTTGCAATGAAACAAAGAATGAAATAGTCTGAATGCTTTCCGTACCCACTGTAAACCTTGCTTTGTGCATTGGGGTACAGTCATGCTAAAAGAGAAAAGGGACATTCTTAAACTGTTCCTTAATAAATTGGAAACATATACTTGTTCAAAGTGCCTGGTTTAGTGTTTGTATTTGTATATACGTGACAATAGAACTAAACAAAACACTAATGCAGAGATAAACATTTTTTTATGCTTTTGTTGTGTGAGATTTCTAAGGATTCGCTGCAGCTTTAATCAGAATCAGGATACTTTATTAATTACTTGGGGAAATTACAGTAGGCTTCGGATTAAATTACACAGAGATTTTTTTTTAATTATTTAATTAAAATCTTGGTTTTCTTATAGCCAAAGCCCTTCTAGAGTTAGCTTTTTATAGTTGTAAATGAAAACAAACTTTGATTGTGAGGTTAGAGCTAAGTGTTGTATAAAGGCTTAAACATGTTATTTTATATTTATTATACAAACATCATGATTTGTGTACAACTGTCGAAAAAAACTGATCATTGAGATACTGTATTATAGATAATACAGTATGACTGAATTTGTTTTGATTTCTGTATAGAAAAAAATAATGCCCCTTACTCTTTGTGATTGTTTTTTAGGCTAAATCCTGCAGAAAGACTTGGAAATAAGAAAAATGGCATCATTGACATAAAAAAACACAAGTAAGTTATTAGTGCAGATATTATTACAGACCTTCAGCAATTCATCACATTCAGCCCTCATGAAGTCCAAACTATTAAAATGTGTAATCTGCTTTTTACTCTGCCATTTTTGTCCTGTTACTCCCTTTCCCCCTGATATTATTTTTTGCTTTAGTTTGTCCTTTTACAATAATACTTTTTCTCCCTCTCACTCGCTCATTCACTTCCTCCTAACTCTCTACTAGGGTGGTGGGGGAGGGCATTCCTCATGCCCATCCAGGGAAGAACATTTCAGACGCTGGGCAAATACACCCAGGACAGGGTGCCTATCTATCACTGGGCACACACTCACTCACAAAACCACACACACAGTCACACAGATTATATGGGGCAATTTAGAACAGCGTGCGTTTTAAAAGCGAGCGTGCTAACCACTAAGCCACCAGGCCGCACAATAATACTTAAACCCTTTATTATATTACCATACCCTGGCAGATTTGTCAGAAGCAAGCAAAGAGAATAAATATTGGCCAGAGTTGTTGATATCACTGACAGGCTTTATTTAATGAGGATCTCATAAGGCCTTTATTTATCACAATCAGTTATTAAAGTCAGCTTTTCAGTGCAGTGTAGACATCAACACAGCACAGCAGTTTGTTGTTATCTCTCCCTCATTGTACCCCACAGCGCCGTTTAATCTTTACTTCTGAATGCCAACAAAAGAAAAAAATATTAACAATAACATGGTGCAAGTGTGTCCAATTACCACGTTATGGCAGTAGCGTTTCTCATGTGTTGAAGTTGAAAACCTTTTACTATTATAATAAGCCCACTTGCATGTTAGACTAATTGGTTTCTAGATCTTTGTCTGTGTTGTGTGGCCCCACAGCAATGGTTCTTACAAGTAAACTATCAGTAATGAGGCAAGAAAAATACCTGTACATGTTGAAATGGGTGCATCAAAAAGGGGTGGGTTATCCAAAACAATGATGTGAACTTGTAAGAATGTAAACTGGATTTCTTCTCATTTACTATAGTAATACGCTGGATTTGGCATAAAAGTGCAATCATCAAGTGCCTTATTGCTATAACAAGGTTACATGAAGCTATAATTAAACAACAAAGTTTGATTCATAAACCTGTTTATTAA
The DNA here is from genome assembly GCA_025769995.1 of Xyliphius kryptos. Classification (NCBI taxonomy): domain Eukaryota; kingdom Metazoa; phylum Chordata; class Actinopteri; order Siluriformes; family Aspredinidae; genus Xyliphius; species Xyliphius kryptos. The sequence goes on from JAOUQT010000033.1 coordinate 1,603,818, forward strand.
AAACAAAATTATTAATAAACTGGTTTTCTGCAACATAATCTAGTCTAGTATAGTAAACATTAATCGCTGAGTAATGAGATACCGACTCAGTGCTCATCAGGAATCGGCTTGCTATTTATATGAATCTGTATTTCCATTTATAGCCATGACTTAAAGTAATGTATTGTGTGTCACGCATTGATATGAATGTAAAGTGGTCAGAGGTGTGCATTATTGTCAATAATGTCACGCCTGGACAAATGGCTCAACCAACCAGATTTAAGGACCTGGATTTATAATATTCAATAATAAATAGCAGGTAATCTGGGGTGGAGAAAAGTCATCCATAGATGACAACATTAACTTGGTCTTACCTAAAATGTTTGTGTTTGGTGTAGGAATATTAATGGCTACTAGGGTACTAGTAGCCTATTGTATAATCACACTAACCTTTAAAATATTGTGTCTGCTTCATGCTGTTAATTTTATGTGCACAATACATATTTGTTTTTTAGATGGTTTCAAGGCTTTAACTGGGATGGACTGAGATGGTGGAAGCTAACATCACCACTCAAGAAAGAGGTAAACTTTGTCTTTGTTACGACTGTATGTTTTCCATGAATGTGTCATAAATAATCTGTTTACACTATACAGCTTGAGGGACCTTTGGATCATAGTCACTTTGATATGTTCCCCCCGGATCTGGAGGAACCACCGGATGAACTTTCAGGGTGGGATAAAGATTTCTAAGGATCTGCTGTTTTCTTTCAAGAACATTATTATTCCAGAGCAGTCTAAGCTAAAGCAGACACACCCAGAAAAAACAAAAAGACTAGTTCAGATAATGTATAAATGAAGATAAAAAAAATAATAATTGTTTGCAAAACTTTTGGGCATCCACTACAGAATTACACATTTAGTTTTTTTTTTTTTTTTAAATAAGACATTCAAAATTTTGTTGACAAAATAAGATGATTAAAAGCTTTTAAAGAGACATATTTTTAAAAACAGAAGCATGTGCTAGTTTGTGGCCTTTCTGCAATAGTGGGGATTACATTACAGAACTGACATTGAATTTATGTCAAAGAAATACAAAACCATCTTACCTCATGTCAAATAAGGATTATATTATTCTAAAGTTGATAATCTAAATTTTTGATAATCTTGTAATTAAATTGTGATTAACCGATGTAAACAATTCAATACAGTGTCAACTTAACACAGTATTTCATGCTTGCATAACTGCTTCGTAACATTGTTTATTGCTAAACAATTTAATATTTTTTTTAATTGATGTTAAAAAATATTTTTCCAAAAAATACTTTCAGAAGTCACTTTACCAAGGAACCATATTTTCCTAAGAGATTTAGGTTCAAATTAGGTTTAAGTCTTTATTTGTTACATTGTTATGTACATTTGCATTTTATAAGGCAATAAAAATTATATTTTTTATTTTCAGAAAATAATACGCTTGTATGAAAAAAGTATTGTTGAGACTATTTTCCAATATATTGTTGATTACACTTAAATTATTTGTTCCTGCTGAGGTAAACTGCACAAATATAAATAGTAAACCTTGTGTAAATAAAAATTATCTTACTTATTTACTTGTATTAAACTGAGCTTGTTGTTCTATTTAAACCTACTGAAAACCATTTACTCTGTGTCTACTCATTTAGCTATGGTGTTATTTATACACTTAAGTTTGTGAGCTCATCCTCTATATTTGTGCTTGTTTTAACTAATAAATCAATTCAAAAGCATTTTTCAACAATCCATGCAGGCACTTCTGTTAGTAACTGCTGGGACTGATAACAGTCCATGCCTTTATTTCAAGTTTTGCATTTACATTTGGTCATTTTATCCAAAGCGACTTACAAATTTCCCACCTTGTTGGGGTCAGAGCACATGGTTGGTCCCCCTGGAGCAATGAGGGTTAAGGACCCACATTGGTAACTTCAATGGACCTTCAATGGATTTGAACCCACAACCTTCAGATTGCTGGCCCCTCACACAAAGCATTGAGCTACCATGTCCTTGGTTTTTTTTGCCAATAATAAGTGTAAATTGGAAAAAGGGGTTTGGCACACTTGCAGGTACAGGGAGAGAGGATACTGAAGACATGCTAGTGATGATAAATGAGCTTCCTTTACAACTTCACCCAAAACCATTTTTTTCAGTGACACCTACCAAATTTTATGGACTCAAACTACTTTGTGGGGTTGGATGCTGAAGTGAAGTATGACCTGAACCTCAACCTGAACCACGAGTGGAGGTTTTCTTTGTCATAAAGGCATTTAAAATAGGATGGATGAAAATCTTGTGACCTACCCCATGCTGCTGTACTGAGAGCTCAGCTCACTGGCTTTGCTCTGCAATTTACCTCATGGTATGATTGGTAACAATCCCCATATCACCTCATTTCCGTCTATGAAACAACTCAGACATTCTCCTCTCAGGCCTGTTACTAGCACTGTGCACCCCAGTCTTCACAAGGTCCACTCAATGTAGTAAAGGGATAGTCTAAAGTCAATCTGAAAAACTTTTGTAACGCTTTTCTAAAGTTTCTAATGTGTATGCATTATAAATCTTTACAACCTGTTTACTTTATCCAGCCAGCATGGATGATGGACCCTCAATAAGTCTTCTAAACTACGAAATGGATTCTTTGTTTATCTTCCATGGATTTGCAGGTCAGGTTTAATGAAAATTGACAGCCACTAGAGGGAGACACAGGACTTTACAGGATGATTATTGGGTTAGCATGGTGTGTAAAACCTATAAAACGTAACATTCATAATTAGAAAAATCTTACTATATATTAAAAAAAATACATTGGAATTATAGCAATGAATGCAATATCCTCAATTTAGCAATGAGTTGTTAAGATATTAATAAAAAAACAATTAAATTAAGAGTATCCTTTCACATGGTTACTTATAAAATGATAAGTATGTTCCAAACATCAATTTGGAAGGTTGGTTTATGATGAATTAAGGGTTTAGTTGGAATAATAAGATCTGTTTTTGACAAATTTAGTTTGAGATCACAGGTCTTCAAATGAAGTTGTAGGTCATCCGCATAGCATTGGTAGAAAAAAAACATGTGCCTGAAGGACATGTACAATAAAGAGAGGTGGGGACCAATTAATGAGCCCGAGGAACTCCAGTGAGTTCTTGGTGAGAGAAACATCCCCATTCCATGACACTTTGAATGGGTTTCTAGTTAGATAGGATCGAAACCATTCAAGTGTCTTATAAAATAAATCTAGTTTGGATTCTTCCTTTTTCATTTTATTTTAAGGTAACATTGTTTTCTTGTAGTTTGTGCTTATTATTGTAATTCACCAAACATTTATATTATCCTTTACTACACAGATTATCATTGCAAATATAGAGAGGAACATGGTGAAGGAGACATCGTAGTCAGTGGTTTGTTTGTTTAAAGAGTTTATTAAAAGGTGACCACAACATACTGTTGTAATTCATCGTAAAACTTGACCTTTAGTACAGAAATGAGTATATTGTTGGGTAAGCCACGTTAATGGTTGGTTTATCAGTTAGTAGGCATATTTTTTAAGGATTTTTGAGGAGGAGGAGACAAGACCTTGATTTCTCCCACTAAAAAATACCAAATCAGTCAGAAACTGGCATTTACCCAGAGTGTGAGTGTGAGTGTGAGTGTGAGTGTGTGTGTGTGTGTGTGTGTGTGTGTGTGTGTGTGTGTGTGTGTGTGTGTGTGAGGTCCCAATCTGCCCAGTGCCCGAAACATTCTTCCCTGAATGGTCATGAGGAACTTTAATGATGTGACCCTAGTAGAGGATTAAGTGGAAGATAATGAATGAATGAATCTTGTTTATTAAGTCAATCATTCTCTTTCCTTCTCTCTCTCTCTCACTCACACACATTTAAACATGCAAATACATTCACTCCTACTTGCATACTTTTGGAGGCTAAGAAGTAAACCAAAGAACCGGAAAAAAAACCCACATAGACCATCACCATTACCTATTGCTTTACTGAGCCCTCTCATACTGTATGCTGGGACTGAGATTTCCATTGTGGTAACCCCTAATAGAAGCATTTAAAAGACATTTAAAAGAACTTGCACTAATCTTGTGCTTGTAGTCAAAGCAAAATACTTGCATAAACACTTATTATAAGCAAATTTTGTCAGCATAGCAAATATCGGCTAACTTATGGGGTTTTGGGCTAGCAATCTAAGGGTTGCGGGGTTAAACTCCCAGGTCCACTGAAGTTATGTGGGTCCTTGAGCAAGACCCTAAACCCTCATTGCTCCAGGGATTCTATTAATTGGGATACTTGTAAGTCACTTTGGATAAAAGTGTCTGCTAAATGACCAAATGTAAATGTAATGTAAAATGTACTTGTGATTATAATTGAATATGAAAGGTGGCAAATCCTGCAGCTAATATGTATTAAGTTGTGCTCTATAATCCATTAAGATCTGGGATTCGAGGAACTATTTTTGGGGCAGTTATGACATTTGGGCTATTAACCAAAATGAGAATGATTAAATATCTCAGAACGGTCAAACTATCTACAGTGAAGTTCTGTTGCTTGGACTGCATTATGTAATGGCTTCTGTTGCTGAGGCTAACAATGTCTGGAAGGTCCCCTTACCTGCAATCTTAAATCAGTTTTAATAATGCACTTTACAGTCACTTTTTCTTTACACTGTCAAAACCATTACTGGTGGCACAGTCACTAATGCTGTTTTCATTCACAAAGGGTATACTTTTACAACAATAAAAAAACTACTAATTAGTGTTGGAAGGTATGTATTGTATGTGGTTTTATCTGTGCGTTTGTTAACATTCTCAAAACATTAGTTAATAGGAGGGCATGCATTCAATTTAATATTAGCAATAACCTGTAAAATTACCCTGTTCCCCAGAAGTTCAGATCTTACCTTAAAAAATAGGTTAAATTATCATGAAAATATATTTTCTAAAACATTTGAAAAACCCAACTGTTTTGTTTAAATCCCAGCATCCTTCATTGGGTAATTTATTATTTTACCAGGTATATTTTTACCAGGTCAAGTAGGTCACATTGATAAAAGGCCATGGATAAGAGTGAACACCTGAAGAATAAACTATTATTGGTTTATATATAGCTATTAGAAACAGATGTAGAGTGCATGAATAGGTTATAAATACTTTATGACACACTTCCAAAACAAAATAAAATGAATAAGGAGTTGTGCAATGATATCCAAAGCAAAGACAGACAGATAGTGTGTAAGGAAATTTACCCTGGTGATAAATAAATCCTGCTCTCAAACATCAACCAAAGGTGAGTTTTCAGTATTTAGTGCTAGACTGGAACTCAGGGAGTGGTCCTCTTTTTACAAGAAGATCTAAAACGGATGACGGTAGCAGAAGCACTGGGCAACAAGGTGGGGGGAATAAGTCCCCCAGATGCCAGGCTTCTCTTGGGCCACAAAACCCAGCTGGCCTTTTATGGCCAATGTTCATCCAGATGCCCGCCATCACCCCAGCAGCTGGCCAAATGCTCTTTGTCATATGTACGAAGCTGATTTATAAACCACCAGCACCACTCCAATTTTATCACCAACCAATTTGTTTATATACATACAGAGATTTAACTTCGGGGAAAAAATAAGAAATGCGACAAGATGTCTAAATGAAAAAGAATTATGTAATTTATGTCTAATCCAATGATCACAGTGGCCCTTGTAAATTGATGTGTAAATCATGGAAAGTTAGTGCATGCCTTCTGGTGTGTTCAGGCATTACATGAAAAAGAAAATTGAAAGTTTGCATGGATTGTTTTCTATATCTTAAAAGAAGCACTTAGATTAATTATATATGACACCATTGTCTTTAATTCTGCATGTTGCCTTTGACTTTGAGTTGGGTGGTGAGGAATAAAACTTTTTTTTGTAAATACATTTATAAACTGATATTAACAAGCAAAATGTATTAAGCAAAAAAAAAAAAAATCAATAGACATTTAATTCCTTTCATATTATTATCTTCGTCAGTCAAAATACTAAGAAAGGATTCCCAGATTGGGTAATTTCTCATCTCTGAAAATATCATTTTCAACATAGTACCTGGTTAATAGCAAGGGATGAAAGTGGAATCACTAATATACACTTCGAATACATCATGTCTGAGTGGAAATGGAATATCAAAGGAAGTTTGAAATCTGAAAGCAACTTTGGTCCGTTGGGAAGAAAACTCAGACAAGGTGCTTTTATAACCCTCTAGCTTAAGCTCCCCTCTCTTTCTCTCTGCCTGTATCTCTTTCACTCCCTCTATCTGGCCCATTCTGTCATTCATAGCAGGACTGAATTCTGCCCACCTCAAGCATGGGAGGGTGAGTATGTGCGCACGCAAGTCTGTGTGTGCGTCTCATGGCACGGCAGTGTGTGATAAAAGAACCAATAAAGGGGCACTTTTATGACGAGCGGACTCTCACAAAAGGCCACGGTCGGTGGGGCCCCTTGCCCCCTCCTGGAGCTCAGCTTATTAATGCGTCAGCTCCATGCAAGAGTCGGTGCCAAAGACATATTTCAATCCCTGATCAAACCCATCCAGCACCCCCTCAACAAATAACACTGTTTTGAAAATAATTTCCAGGGCGCTGTCGGTTCCCATAGTAATGACATTAAATGAAAAGAAAGGAGAGGAGGGAAGAAAATAGTTATAGTGGGTGATAAACAGCATCGGTGTAGGATGACACACTGGCCTTACCAACGGTCAAACAGAAGCTCTTATGCCTGCATTCACAAGCTGCCAAAATTGGCTTTCCTAACAAGTTCAGCAAGTGCATTTCACAAGCCGACGTACATGAGACACATAGATACTTACATATTTGAAAACAATGGTGGTCAACAGAAACCCAAGCCACATACCCGGTAGTACATTTAACTATAATTAAAAAATGATTTGAGTGATACTGGAGTGTCATGTGTTCATAGCAACCATTGTTATTGTCGTCATATTTTTGATATGCTTGTCAGTTTTGTCACACCTGTACCATTTTAGAGTACATAATAACTGAATCTTTCTCATATTTCAGCAAATTGTTCAATTGTTCTCCTAAGTTGGTCTTAATTCAGTTAACAACTACGATTTGATTTCAATAAGCCTTACTGTTGTGAAAGTTATAGTACTCGTTTCATAAAAGAAGAAGAAAAAATTTACATCTTTCTGGGAATAAACTGTATGGAATGCTAAAAGTTTATGTATCGCAGTAAATATTGAGCGGGCCAAATGGAAACTTTCATTCAAACAATGGATTTTTAACATTATGCATTACGAATTTCTTTTGCAGAACAAAAAATTCTTTCTTTTTTGTATTTTTTTCTTTATGAATGAACTGAGATGTAGAGATATGGCGTAAAGTTGGATAGCAAAATTATATTTTTATAATCTACAACGCACCTGAAAAATCAGAGAGAGAGAAATCCGTTAAGTTTCTCACTGGGTCATGATAGATGCTCTCATGTTCTCAAAGAGTGTAGAACTAATATGTATCTCCTCTAAAAGAAAGCGTAACTTTCCCACAATAAATTATGATATATTAATTCTTATGTGGTGTTTTAACTCTGACTGCAACAAGTCCACACTAGTCTGGACCCCTCCACCCCCATCTGTCTCATTCTCAGTCTCTCAGACAATGTGCCATGCTTTCAGGGGGGTAGTGCAATAATTTGTTCTTCATTCTTTTAATGTCTTACTCACAGTTATGATCTGCATTGTGTGTAAGAAAGCCACATAGGGAGGACAGAAGAAAAGAGAACTATTTTGTCAGTCTATGGACCAGTGCCAGAATGCTGGACCCCTCTGTAGAGGCTGTCAACGATGTGACACTTTTTATATAATTACCATTTTCATTGGATTTTTATTTTATACGAACAATAGACCCATCTGCTGGGGGGCATGCTGTAGCAGGGGCCGAAGTTTGGTCTAAAACAATACACACACAAGATCAAACACATTCATGACCTGAACAACCTACAGCAGACACACAGACACACAAATTGATACACTTCAAACAAACTTCAGAGTGCTGTACAGAGCTTTGGTCTTAGTGTGCTTTGTCCATTCCACACATTTGGCCTCAACGTAATTTCCTAGCAAGCATCATGAACTCATTAACAAGTTCATAATATAATAGTTACATGGAATATGTGGATGTATTGATTTACACCCATACAATTTTTTATTATACAGTGAATAACATGATCATTTAAAAGCTTAATTTATCACAACACGATGGAATGTCAAAATGTGTTATAAACGAAACTGCAAAATGAGTTATTGGTCTTTTACCCATTTATGTCATTTCCTGGTGTATAAAAATAAGTTCAAACAATATCCCGCAGTTCAAGCTGCCCAAAGATAATCTGGACAATAAGACGGTAGGAAGTAAACTGGATATATTTTTGAGAAAAGCATTTTTGAGTTTTAGATTTTTGAGATTGATGAGGTTGCTAGCAATTTAACTTAAACACATACATTTTTTTTAATAGGGCCCACCAGTGGGTGAAAGTTTTAAAACTGGGCACTTAACACAGTGTGTTGCTGTCTGCTTTAAAATAGAATTTTTAGATGTTCCGGAATGTTTAATCTGTACATCTATGGACTAACAAAGGTTTATAACAAGTATTATAAAGCTTTATAAATGGGACTGTATTTATAATGCATTATGAATACCAGACCTAGGTAAAATGTTACCAGATGTGTTAATACAGTGTTAATATTTAACACTAAAATAGAGTACAGGTATATAACACTATTTTTACTATTATGGAACACCGTACAAAACAATTTATACCGTTTATTTTTTACTGTAAGTAGTTTCTTTTAATTTTGCATTTTTAAACCAAATGGACTCATCACTAATTATTTTTTTTTTAGCTATAATTTGTTTATCCACGTTTTTACTATTGTTTTTTTATTTCCACTGAAGAGCAACCTGACAGCATGGTAACCTAAATTTGGTCACAATATCCAAAAGGGAAAAAAAAAATAAATGAAAAAGGCCGTAAAGGTACCTTTGTAAATAAAGAGCTGCATAAGCTGTTATTTAGGCTCATATGAATCATGCATTTTGTAGATTTCATAGGTGGGCCTGTCTAATCAAATGCAAACTAAAAGAAACAGTTCAGGATAAAACTAGGATTGAGAAGTGTCTGACATTACATGCGGTAGACGGACAAAGAAAATTAGTAGCAAAAGACTTCGATGTATAAAACACACCCAGAAACTTACAAGTAATGCTTTGATTATAGCCCTTCCTGCACCATTAGCATTTACTCTCTCGCTTTCTCTCGAACTCACTTACTCTCTGGGGTTGTATGTTTGAGGGTTATCAAGCGGTTCATTGAGAGGAGGCCTGCTCTCAGCAGGGAGCAGGTGAACAAAGTTAGCATGAGGCAGCCTTCCTTGCACTGTGCTCACTCACTGCTAATTAGCTCTGACTGTTTTTTTAATGCACTGAGAGAGTGGAAGAGAGGGAATGAGAGTTTGTGCAAGAAAGAGCGAGAGAGATATACACACTTTGCTTTCTGGTGGTCGGAGTTCATTTGCTCGGTCAGTAGGACTATTTATACACATGAAAATAATGTGTGCTAAAGCTAAAGAACCAAGCTAGCTCTGAATCAGAACAGGGATGGATAATATGCCAAATCAATTTCTTGAAAAAGTTTCCCATATACTTTTAATTTAAATCTCCATGTTTCATCCCATTAAAAATATATAAAGTAAAGGCCAAACGTTTGGACACACCTCATTCAATGTGTTCACGACGATTTACATTGTAGATTCTAACTGAATTATTCTCATGAATGTATTGGATGAGAAGGTGTGTCCAAACTATGGACTTAATGTTATCATATTTAGAAAGATGATTGGTGATAAGAAGAAAAACATAGCTTGTAAATTTAAGCAGGATGTTTCAAGCGTACTGCTCTAAAACATGATCTCAGCAAATTGCTCTGCTTCTTATCTGATTGTCCCTGTTTGGTTATGAAGTCCGATGTAACAAAATTAATAGAAATAATATCTGCCTATTTTTATTTTCTCTGGTGTTCTGCCAAATTGGAGCCTCGAATGCAGAATAAAATCGAGACTGCTAATCACAAAGATCTACAAATTACTAAAAGAGAAAATTACTCCATGATTACAAACTACAACAAATGTTTTGATCATTTTTATTGTTATTTTTTTAAATCGACATGTTCAGAGTATATTTAGATCATTAAAAAGTAGAAAACCCCTATCATTTATTATTTATTTTATCTTGTTTAATGAGGGCACAAATAATTTTGGAGTGTTGACTTGTAAATGGTATAAATACTGTAGTATGCTGCTTAAAATTAAGTAAAGATTGCTTTGTATCTGTTGTTGGCTTGTTTCGTTAATCACAGCCTGGAACAACTTGCCTCTGATTTCTTTCAATCTAAGTGAAAGGTTTTATGGACAGCGACTAAAAACGAATAGAGGAAAAACAAACCAAATTCCAGATGATCTTGTTTGCGGTCTCTTTCCTCTCCTCTTTTAACCTTTCTTCCCTGTAAATGAAGCATTCTAAAGATAATGGTCAAGCAGGATTCGATTAGCATGTGTCTGCACCCTTCTTTTATTCATGTGACCATGCTTTGGCTTTGTAGCATGCTAAAAAGGGGTCCCTTGTAAATTTTATAGTCATGGTGTCAAGAAGGCATCTGTGAAAAAGGTCATAAAACAATGGAAAATGGATTCTGACTGGGCTCATCACTTTATCCCACTTACTGTGTTCCATGTAGTTTTGTGTGTAGTTTTTTACTCTTAAACACACACACACACACACACACACACACACACACACACACACACACACACACACACACACACACACACAC
>JAOUQT010000033.1:1617814-1630265 GCA_025769995.1 Xyliphius kryptos
CACACACACACACACACACACACACACACACACACACACACACACACACACACAAACACACAAACACACAAACACACCCACACACGCTCTCTTGCTGTTGGGGTACTGTAGCCAGTCTGGTTCCAGTTAGTCACTCATTAAGGAGATCTTACAGCTCCAACAAATAGCTTCCTGTCCCAAGCGCTTATGTCTGCTAGTAGGAAATGTCCTGGGCCGTAAAGGGTGAAGCCTACTTCCTGAACATTTTTAAAAGTTAGCACCGAAGCATTTCAGCATGGACCAACCTGCCACCTCGGCCAATCAAACAGAACCCTTTCTTACCCCCTCGACCAATCGAACAGGACCTCGCCTGACCCACACGTGACATGGGCCGCTAAAACAGGTGGTGTCCATTTAGTGGCAGTGAGTTGTACTCAACGCGGGAATTGAGTGACTTTTTTTTTTTTTTTTTGGCTTGAATCACAAGTAGAAAACGTGGCTGAGGGGGGATAAAGGAAAATGCCATTATCTGTAGTAAGTCAGATCTAAACACATGTGGACAATATTTTTAAACAAATACAGAGTTCATACAAATCATAGCCATTCAAAAATATGTGTATAATTGTTTATAGATGATATAGATTTTTTTTCTCTAATTAAAATGTCACTTTAATAGCATTCAAGAGATACATTTTTTTCTGTTTGTATTATATTAACCAGGTAACATAACACGTTTAAGCAAGTTGAACCCGGAAATAATTGGTTTATAAGTTGCAATGCAATAGAGTTGTGTAAAATGTAATATAATATATACATGAAAATATTTGATCTTATTTTCTTAAAGTAACTCAGTGAGTAACAGTCTGAGGCTGATCCATGGGGCCACCAAGTTGCCACTGTAAGCGCTTGAACAAGGCCCCTAAACATCTCTGCTCGTATCAAAACATGTGAAAGAGCTTTCAGCAGCTGTCTTGAACATGTTACCGTAAATACGAGTTTGATCACATAAAACTCTTCAAAAGATCTATGTTATAAATAAAATATATAGCCATTAAAATGTATAAAAAATTGATTGTATAACATTTATACAAAGTATGTTTATTTTGCATTAAATTTGACAAACTTGAGCTGAATCCGACAATCCATCAGCATTTTTAAATACTCATGTTTCCCCACTGAAAGGTTTTAAACCACATGACATTGGTGAAAAGTCCATGGCCGTCCAAAAACTTTTAAACTTTAGTGGTTTTGAGGTGTTTCCATCCTGCTTTAAAAAAATATTAGTGCAAAGAGAAGCATTCTGAAAATGGTCTTAAACTTTTACCCTCACTGTAAAAGAAAGTTGTGCAGGTCGTCATTACGCTTTTCAACTTTAGACACAATCATATGTGCAAAGTGTTCTATTTACAGGACAAAAATGCACCAGGTTGTGTTTTAAAGTGTTATTTTACAAGTACCAGGCATCTATATGAAGCCAGATTTATGTTTTAAAAAGTAAAAAGGAAATACAAAGGCAGCCCTGATGGGGTAAAAGTTCAAATTCCAGCTATAAAACATATTCAGCCAAGAGAAATTGCTTTTTCAAACTGTTCCTCTAATGCAAATTATAACCACTTAAATAGCATTTCTACTGACATCCAATGGCCATGAGCCAGCTGAAATTAAATTTCATAATCGGCCCATTTATGGGCCATCTTTGACAATGCTAGCCTTTCACTGAGCTTATACTCGTAGAGAGGAAAGAGAGCAAGATCGAGCTATTCATCAGCGTCACTAGTGTAAACACACTCGACTTTGCCTCTGCCCCACGCTGGAGATTAGCTCTGATGAAACCAAAACAAAGCCGGACATGTTAAATTTATTAGCGCGGTTAGTGTTAGTGGGCTGGAGAGTCGCTGGGAGCCAAAGGCACTTGGAATATGTAGGAGTGACGCGTAGTCTTTTCCTCTGCCCTGTTCTCGCCAAGGACGGGATATTTGTGGAGAGACTGTACAAACACTGATTGACCACTATCTCTGTAGTTCTCATAGCAAAAATGGAGGGAGCATGAATGAGGTAGCCTGCACGAATCCCTTGCTTTTAAAAATGACGCAGGCCATGATGGTGTGTTAGAACTCCAGTTCTTGAAAATACAGGCTCCACCGGGAGCAAAGTTTAAAAAAAGCCACACATTTTAGTGGCGAGTGTTATAGTGTCACAGCAACAGAGTAGGCCTTCGGGTGGATTTTATCTAACCGTCGTCACAAAAAATTCATGAAACAGCAGGGGCCACAATCAGACCACTCACAATCTGTTGCTGCTAATTCAGACACAACCAGTAGTGTGAAGCAAACTTAATCACAAAAGTAAAATAAAATAAAAACTGACCTATAAGTGCAAAATACTTGATAAAGAGGTCAAAATGATTTCTTGATTTAAATAGAATGGCATTCTCCTTTAAAATATTCCATTGTGACACCAATAATGACATCACAAAATTGTTTATCTACTTAGACATAGACCGGGAAAAATAAATCACTGATTAATTTCACCTCATAATAAGAATGTGGAATTTCGTAATTGCTTTAGCAAATTTGATTAGAGTAAATTCTGTGGAGAGATAAGACAATCAAACAAGTACATCTGCTGAAAACAAACTTTCAGGATTTATTATTAAAACTGAGACTAAATTTTAAACATTAACTCATTTACCCTTTAGCCTAATTGTAGAGTTATGAACCCTGAACCTTTCACGTTTCTGGGAAGATGTCCAAAAAAACATCACATCTTTGGATTAGTGGAAAGTTTGATCAGATCAGCCCTGTGTTATCAAACTTGCACTGGCTACAAGTTAAATTTCCCATTGATTACAAACATAACATATTCATTACCATATAAACATTAACATATAAAATTCTACAAAATCAGGCTTTACAGTATCTTAGTGAACTCAGATTATATAAATTCAGTTATATAAACCAACACACGAACTCAAGGTGCTGGTTTACTTTTAGTTCCTAGAATTAATAAAGTGATGGTGGAAGAGCGTTCTCCCACAAGGCTCCTCAAATTTGGAATAGCCTTCCAGTTACTGTTGGTGATTCTGAAGCACTATCAATCTTTAAAAATAAATTAAAAACACCACAGTTTACATTCGCGTTCAATTTATTCCCTGGAGGTAAGGGTATAGATCTCAGGTTTGGCTGTGTTGGGTTGGTGGCCTGGAATACCCTCTGCTGGCATTTCGCCTCCTCACCCTGCTCATTATTAGTGGACGGCGTGGAGCTGAAATGATGCTATTCCAGGGAGCCCTCTTGACTTGGTAAAATCTGCAGTATCTGCCCCTTCTAGTTCTGCTGCTATGGTCGGTTTTAATTTATAGTTTATATAATTTTAACTATTGTTAAATATGGAGAAAATGAATAAATATGGACTGATCTCTACACAATGGTAACATTTTACCCAAATCCAGCATTCATAACGGATTATAAAGACATTTATAAATCTTTTTAAAGTGTTCATAATGCTTTATAATACGTGTTATGAACCTTTGTTAATGTCCATAGAAGTACACAACCACACTCCTAATGTATTATAAGAACATGTTATAAGGCTTTATAAGACAAAGTAACATAATGAATTATAAATTATATATTTTAACTGGTCATAAACTTTTAAACATTTTAAACAAAGAATCAAAAGTTTAAATAAGCTCCTATTATAATGCATTATGTCACTTTGTGTTATATTATAAAGCTTTATGTCAGACTGTTATAACAATTCATGACTATGATTATGAACACCTATGAACATTAACAAAGTCTTATGAGAAACATTATAAAGCATTATGAATTCTTTATAAAGCTTTATGAATGCGGATTCATTTATAATGCATTGTGTAACTTTGGGTTTTAAAGCCTTATGACATGTTCTTATAACACTTTATAGGTGTGTGTATGTACATCTATGGACATTAACAAATACTTTTGACAAGTGTTATAAAGCATTATAAAGCTTTATAAAGCATTATACATTATGAATGCTGAATTCATGTAAAGGGTTACCAAACTATCTTCCTGCAACATATAAATAAGAGTTGTTGAAGTTAAAAGTAGAGTACATTTCATAACTGCCAGTAAAACTTTTCGGAGCAAAAGGGTATGTGATTGTTTTGGGTATTTTCTGAAGGCTTTTGTTTTCAGTTATTTCAACCCTCACCCTTCAGCCTTGTCCACTGTGCATTCTTCATCATTATCATTGGCTGGCATAACATTATACTCCTCTGCAATAGTTAAGCTTAACTCTTTCCATACAAACGTCTACCCAATGCTGAGCTGACAACTTTTGTAAACTTCAAGCAATGCCGAACTTCCATGCATTGGTGATTTGCAGAACCATATCTTAACACGAAAAAATATCTAAGTTTAAGAAACAGCTAATACACAAATGTATTCCTTAATTTCTTTCCTGCAATATACAGAGCCCAGGCTTCATGGGTTACACGAACGACAAGCCAGTCTTATTTGCGAAAATGCTGATTGGAATTATATTCCCTCATCAATATTGTAAAATCAGATGAAAGACTTCCTGTAAACAGAATGACTAAGGATTGCAGTTAAATTTTGCTCAAGTTGCTCAAAACCTCTGATGAATAACACACAGCATTATTTCAACAATATCTTAGCTGTTTGGGCTGTTGTTGACCTATCCTGAGGCCTTAAAGGTGAGGAGTTCAAGGGCTCTTAACCTGAACATGCTTTCATGAGACTACCACATAATGCCAAGTTGTTCCAGATGCAGAAAACACAGAATACCACGCTCGTTGTCCACTTCAGGATAATCTGATGACCCCGGAAAAAGTTTAAAACTGCTATTCAGAAATGACATCATGTATTCCTAATAGCTGGCTGCTTAACTTTAAGTTCATTCCCCAATGTTAGATCACATTTGCTACAGGCATATATTATGGGATTTCAGTGTGTGGATTGGATTACTCTACTTTTACTGATCTATAGTAGCCAAACATAAAGTAAAAGTTATCCAAAATTACATACAGACATAAAAACAAAATAAAAACCTCCCCTTAATAGCATTCAGTGTAACATACTCTGTCAAATAAGCTACTCATTGTATATTTACTTTTGTCACAAGAATAAAAAAATAAAAATAATAACTCCCAATAAATTTAAAATTTGATTTTAGCCTGATGTTCAGTCTAGTGCTGCACTCGTTGGGTCTGTTCTGCAGATGTTTTGGACTAACAGAGTAAACAGTTGGGGAAAAGTTATGTTGTGTGCAAGGAGCAAAGACTATAAATTTTTGGTGATGACTCAAGTCTGAACAATAATTAATAGGCAATGAAAACAACGTAGTGTGTAAGCACAGGTAATAGATCAATACACATGCAATACATTCAAAACATCTCATTGCTTAATTGCTGTAGCAGCTAGATTCCAGTAAATGGATTATTATATGTTAATACTGCTGCACAATTACGGTATAAAGGTAATAAAGGTATAAATGAAAAACAAGCAACTGCGTCATATGTGGGTTTCCACCACCATGTGCTACAGACTCACATGGTGGTGTACAACTCTCTCTGCATGAGAGATGAAATTGACTTAAAAACAATATTTCAATATTTCAAATAAATGAGCCAAAAGGAAGAGGATTAGAGTTAGTTATGGTTTATTATAAACCTCCTGGTTCAAAAGATTTCTTATATCATCATCCAGTTATGACAGAAACAACAGATGTTAAATCCCATTATTGTCTGCTTACACCAAGGTAACCACAACACCCCAGGACTGACAGTGATGCAGACTGAAAAGGTCATGGTGACACCTCATTTGCTAGCTTTTCTCCAAATGCTTTTTCTATTCCTAGTGTAAAATAATTACATAAAATAAGCATCATTTCTACCCCGAAGCAAAGTATGCATTAGTATGCTGATTAATCACTATTTAATCTAAAGACTGATATTATCATTTCTTTTATTGTCAGCAAGAGGGTGAAAAAAAGCTCACTTCAGACAAGAAGGGTCATGATTATTTTTACCTCCCTCCTATTCATCCTCTCCTCCTCTGCCCCTGCTCTCTATACTTCATCAGACTGAGCGGAGGATTGCAACTCAATTATCTCAATCGTCTGTGCAGGCGATTATCCACAGGCTTAATTTAATCGTCATTACTCCTGCAGTCATATTTCAATTAAATACACCATCATAGTGTTAACACATATTTAAACCTGTTATTCCTGTGGTTAACAGAGCTCCTGAAAGGTGCTGGTAGGCTAACAGATGTCATAATTACACCCTAATTAAACATATTTCTCACTGGAATCATTGGAGAGTAAGGCAGGGTGAGAACATTATTCTAATGACAATATGCTTCACCATTGCTCTCTGTAAGGCTGTGCCAATCTGCCAGATTTACTCATTTTGCTTTATTGAGACAAAATATATTACACTCGCAGTTAAGTAGGTTTATGCATTACATGATTACTATATTGGCTTTACCTCATCTGTACTTTGTGTCCCATTAAATCACAAATGGCCACGCTTGACCATGGTGACCGCAGGTTATTGCCCCTGCAGGTGAAGGGTGTATATAGGAAAAGTTTGTTTTCCTTGTTTTTTAGCAAATTAATAGATAGGGCGCGAAAGCAAGGCAAAATACGACCAATTTAAATTTATATCTACAGGAATACCACCATAAGTCATCAAGGTTAGGGACAGCTGGGACATACAGAGCCGAAATTGGTTTGGTCTTATGTGATACAGGTCAGTGGCTCAGTGGTTAGCATGTTCACCTTTGGTTTGAAAGTTTTCATGTTCTCCCCGTGTCCTCATAGGTTTCCTACGAGTTTTCCAGTTTCCAAAAACATTGATTCAAGGTAAATTGGCTGCTCCAAATTGCCCAAATAATCTGTGGATGTGTGAGTGAGTATGTGGCCAGCAATAGAATAGCGTCCTGTTCTGAGTGTGTTTTCCCAGTGCCCGAGATGTTCTCCCCTGGATGGGCATGGGGACCCTCGTAGAGCATTAAGCGGAAGAATGAATGAATGAATGAATGAATAATACAAGCCAAAAAAAATAATGTTGTATTTTGGTTCTTTGCACACGCCACCATTTACATTTTGGTTCAAAATAAGCCTTTTTTGCCAAGAAATGTGACCAAAGTTTTACTAAGTTTGCAGTAACACAACTACAAATTATTTGACCTAATTAAAAAAAATCACAACTTAAATTTAAAGTGCTTTAGACAAGAGGAGTTGTGTAAAAACGTTCATGACAATGAACTAAACAGCCAAGAACTAAACAACTTCAGTGAAAAGTAGAGGAAAGAAGTCCAGTTGTCAAAAAGGTTAGGTCCTCATGGAAGAAAAATACTACAAGAAACTTGAAGAACCTGCCTATTTTTATTCTAAAAAACTGGCAAGTTGTTTTCATAATTTTTAGTAAATAATTTTATTATTGGCATTCAATAAAGTGAGGAAGTGATCTACTTGCCAACTTACACACAGGAATTTGTCCGCCACATTTAACCCATCCATGCACTGAAACATGCACTTATACTACTGAAGTTAGCACAGCGACCGAAGAGCAATTGGGGTTAGGTGGCTTACTCAAAGGCACTTCAGCCATAGTACTTGGTGGAACCAGAAATTGACCTGGAGACCTTCAGGTCACGGGTGTGGCTCCTTAATTACAAGCCTACAACTTCCTCAAGTCATAGGCTTTAAAAGTTTTAAAGTATTCTGTATCTAAAGTGCCTATAATACTGAAGGTATTATCATTCAAAGCCCTTTTTTATAATAGTTTACCTTCTCTTAAAAGAAAAAAATTTGCATTTTTTGTGTAATTTTAAAAATCTGTAGAAGAAAAGAATTTCATAGGAATAAAATTAAGTAATACTATTTTATGAATCGGGTATTCATAAGGCTTTATAAACTATCCATAACATTTGTCATAAGCCTAAGTACAGAAATGTCTGTAATAAGTCATAAATTGTTATAACAATTTGACATAAAGCTTTATAAAGATGTGACATAATGCATTATAAACTGAACTTATTTAAACTTTTGATTCTTTGGATGTTTTTGTTTATGGACATTTTGACTTAAAACAAGATTATTACACTTTGCTCTAAAAATGCTCTAAAGAGCATTCATAAGTTTTTATAAGGCATTATGTACTACTATGTAAGCAATTACATCACTATGTCTGTATAAAGGGCTTATAAGCTTTTATCAACATTTATGAGCACTTATAAAGACATTATCAGGAAACACACTCGTTAAACAAATTATGTCCCTGGTCTCTATAATAAGTTAATTAACAGTTTATAATGCATTATGTCACTTTGTGTCATAAAGTTTAATGGCATGTTTTTATAACATTTTGTGGTTATAAGACTATGAAAATAAACAAAGGCTTATGACAAGTATTTTAAAACATTATAAATAATTTAATAATGCATTATGAATTCCAGATTTAAGTAAAGTGTAACCAAAAACAGTTTGCCACTACTGTGATGAAAATATGTTAGTTTTGGTTAATTGGGAAACCTACACAAAATAGTCAGTCCAAAATTCCCAGATCTGTCCACTCCCAGTAAAATTCCAGCCACTTTTGATTTTCTATCAGTGGACTTTTTTTTTTTCACATTGTGAGGAAGAGGAGAAAGCAATTGCATTGTGGATACTCCTTAGTCTGTATATAGAGTCACATGCTAATGTTACTCACTGAGAGTAAATTGTCTTGCTTTTCTCCACTTGCAATAAGAGACATAGATTACCAATATGTCTGCCCTCCTCCACCACCTCACATCATCTTGCCACACGCGCACACACACAAACATACACGTGCACACACACACATGCACGCACACACACACAGGAAATGCTTTCCATGCCCACAGATCGGAAACGAGGCTGACTGGCACCAAATGTGTGGCACACATACACTTCACACAGCCAAAACTCCCCAGGAAATGCAGCCAGCCATGTGCCACAGGCATATTAAAAATGTTTAATAAAATGCATGCAACATATGTCTATGTACACGTCACACACTGTTTTTTTCTTAACACACACCAGCATTGGCTTGGAGTGAAATTGGCTTAAGGGGAAGAAGAAAATGCCATTGAAAATAGGCTTAAAATCTAAAAAGAATCCTCTTAACCGCATTACGATTGATTTTAAAAAGCCTGGATACTGTAACAGAATAAGATTTTATATTTCCAGATGGGATAAATGAAATAAAATGGAACTGATTCATATTGCAAGCCATTATTTTTTTTTTAAGGTTTTGAATGTGTGTGTGTCTTTGTTGTACTCAGTGTATATGCTTCATTGTTCACAATGCTGTGTAAGGACAAGTCTGGTAAAGATTTAAAGCAGACAGTTGTAATCAGGAACATCGCTAAGGGATATCCTGCTGGCTAATTTTAAGAATCGGCTGTAATATGAATAGTCTGGATGAGTGTGTGTTTGAGAATATTGTTGTTCTATAGGTACTAATCATTATCTACTGCTTAATCCTCTATGGGGGTCTATGCCCATCCAGGGGAGAACGTTGCTGGGCAGATACATCCTGGACAGAGTGCTAATCTAATCGCTGGGCACACACACAAACACACACATACACAGATACACAAAACTATAAACTTTAGGGGCAACTTAGAGCAGCCAATTGACCTTGAATGCATGTTTTTGGACTGTGGGAGGAAACCGGAGAAACCCATTCGAACACGGGGAGAACATGGAAACTCCACCCAGATTGCGATTCGAACTGAATCCCAGCGCTGAGAATGTGAACATGCTAACCACTAAACCACGTGCCACCCCTACTGGTATGATATGCATGTTAAGAAGTGAGAATTAAGCAAAATTTAACACTCTATATGTAATGTGTTTGCTGCTTAAAAAATATTTGTGTCTGATTACAGTTACTGAATACTTTAGAAGTCTATTGAATGATCGATAACACTATCCAAATCTGATATCCATAATGCATTATTAACACATTTATAAAGCTTCATAAGGTTTTCATAATGCTTTATAATACTTGTCAAAAGACTTTACCAATGTCCATATATGTACCCAACCCCACTCAAAAAACCCCCCATAGGAACGTCATAAGGCTTTATAACACAAAGTGACATAATGCATTATAAATGACATATTTCACCTCATTTAATTAACTTATTAATGAGACCAGTGACATAAGGCCTTATCATTGCTTTTCAGAAAATGACTTTATGAGTGCTCATAACTGCTTATAAGTTCTCTTTAGTTCTCTTTCTCTCAGGCGTAAAGGAAGGCGTTGTCAATAATTACCTCTTCGGAAGAGACTGCATACAAAGTAGTACATAATAACTTATTAAAGCTTATAAATGCCCTTTACAGACTTTATCTCATCTTGTTTTAAAGCAGAATGTCTAACCATCCAAAGAATCAACACTTAAATAAGTTCATATTATAATGCATTATGTAACTTTGTGTATAAAGCCCAATGTCAAATTGTTAAAACTATTTATGACTATTATTATGAACATCTATATACATTAACAAAAGGCTTATGACAAATGTTATAAAGTATTATGAATACTTTATGAAGCTTGATAAATGCATTATGAATACCAAATTCATATAAAGTGTGACCGAATATATAAAGACACCATATTAATTTTCAGTAATTAATTAAGGTATGCCTGCAACCACGGAAGCTCACATTTAATAAATCATGGCATATTTTAAAAATGATAAACTGTTTGCATAATTGCATGAAGTAAAACACAATATAACTGATGAATTAAGCAAAAAGTTATGACACTGTGCAGCTAGTGTTTGCTAATTGCTTCAAGTTTTCACTCCTTCACTCTTTCATTATCACCTCTATCATGTTGTATATTCTAACATACAACAATGTGATTAAATTAGTGGAAGACACTGTTATACTAAAACCAACAATATAGGTTATTTTGATTTTTGTCCCTTTATCGCTTTTTCCAACCGTAAACATTTTTAGGAACACCCCAATGTCAAAAAAGAATAAATATGTGTCCCACAGTCTTATTTCCAGTTTTAATGAGAGACGTGCAGGTTTATGATTTGTTCTTTATTATTTGCCATCAGTACAGTGGCATGCCATTAGCTACCAGTGACTGATTACACATATACAAAAGCAGATCCATCTGGCAGTTTCAAATCCCCCTCCTTACCGCCTCTCACCTTTGCACAGAACAACTGCTTTACATACACACAGGTGACAAAAAGAGCGTCTGCTGACACACAGCATCCTGTGTGTGCTTATGAGGAAGCATGTGGCCTCAATCCAGATTTTATCACATCAGACTGTGTGGCTTAAAAAAAACATTTTGACGAAATAATATTATTCAAACTAAAAGCAAGTTAAACAACATGCTCACTTTTTGCATCCAGATATTCTCAAGATTTAGCATTTAAATGTTTTTCTGTCCTCACTGCTAATAGAAACTGTATTTTAGTATTTTAAGCATGAAACAAAGTAGTAAGGAATTCATGAACAGCAGGGTTTATGGGAGGAATAATATGCTTTTAAGAGCTCACCATAATTAAATGGAATGCTGCTGAATACATAATGTGAAACATTAATGTTCATTTTCATGTTTTAGAGCACATCCATTGCTAGAAATAAATATAAAATACAATAAGAAGGTTCTAAATGTAAAATTAAATACATAACCAAGAGGCAGTGGAAATATATTCTTATTTCAAGTGAAAAAGTACATTTCAGTGAAAACGCCAGACTCATCTTTTTTTACAGCTTTTTTTTTTAGAGTGAATAGTATATCATCTTAAACAGGCCAGCTAAGCTCCGTTATAAATATCACGGCAAGCATATTACGACCAAATAACAATCTGCAAAAATTAAGGGGAAAAGTATCGGTTTCGTTGTAAATGTGTTTTCTGGGAAACACAGGGTGCTGCACTTCGGCTCATAGACTCTCTATAGTGTCTAAGAATGACGAGACATCAGCAAGTTAATCCCTACCTGACACTAATACTGTTGTATGATTGACCTGATTTCAGACATCTTGTCATTATGCTAACCATGTGGTGTTAGCTGGACTGGATTAGCGCCTGCTCTTTGCTGACTTAACAGAGCTACACTGTTTAAATATGCAAATGTTTTATAGTAATGCTCTAGAAACCAACTTGCAGGTAAATGATTGTGCTGTACTTTGACGTGACTGGATTATTTCATATAAATGGGCCTATTTTGAAATAATAAAAAAATATAAGGGTAACACTCTATGAACCCGGCATTCATAATGCATTCTAAATGCATTCTTAAAGCGTTATAAAGTATTCATAATGCTTTATAACATTTCCCTTACCAAAAAAAAAGTATATCTAAAGTTTATTATTTCAAGTAAACTTAAGTAAAGTTGAAGTATATTTTTCCAAGTATACTTTGTAGAAAGTATACTAATATTATTGTACTAAT
>JAOUQT010000033.1:1641404-1654524 GCA_025769995.1 Xyliphius kryptos
AAAAGCATACTTGCTTATTTTTAGTTTAAAATAAGTATACTAATAGCATACTTGAATAAACTACTTTTTCGTAAGGGTTGTCATGAGCTTTTGTAATGTACAGATGTTTACAATCCATGTTCACAAAGCCATAGCATGTTAAGTGAATTTATGAATTTATAGTGCATTATGTCACTGTGATATAATGCCGTATAGCATGTTCTTATAACACTTTATGAGAGTGGTTATGTACATTTCTAGACCTCAACAAAAGGCTTATAACAAGTATTATAAAGCTTTATTAATTCTTAATAATGTATTCATAATGCTTTATAACATTTGTTATAAGCCTTTGTAATGTACAGATGTTTACAATCCATGTTCACAAAGCCATAGCATGGTATAACAAATTTGACTTAAGCCTTTGTAACACAAAGTGACATGATGCATTATTATATGAACTTATTTAAACTTTTGATTCTTCGGCCGTAATTATGTAATGCTATGTATGCAGTCTCTTTTAAAGAGGTATTTAATGACATCACTTTATGCCTGTAAAAAGAGCTTATAAGCTTTTATAAACAGTTATAAGCACTTATAATATCTTTCAGTTTAAGTTCTCGACTAAAAACAACTGTTATAAGGCTTTATGATGCTGGTCTTTATAATAAGTTGATGGATAGTTATATATATATAATTTATAATGAATTATGTCACTGTGGTCTTGTGGCATTTTCTTATAACACTTTATGAATGTGGTTATGTACATCTATAGACCTTAACAAAAGTCTTATAACAAGTTTTATAAAGCATTATGAATGCTTTATAACATTTGTCATAAGCCTTTGTAATGTACAGATGTTCAAAATGCCGGTTCACAAAGCCATTGCATGTTATAACAATTTGACATACGGCTTTATAACACAAAGTGACATAATGCATTATTATATGAACTGATTTCAACGTTTGATTTTTCTGAGGTTCAAAAATGTTTTCTTAGTTAAAGTCTGTAAAGAACATTTATAAGCTTTTATGAGTCATTATGTAATGCAACATATGCAGTCTCATTTAAAGAGGTATTTAATGACAGCACATTATGCCTGTATAAGCTTTTATACACAGTTATGAGCACTTCTAATGCCATTTTCAGATAAAGTGCTTGATTATAAACAAATATTATAATGCATTATGTCACTGTGTTATAATGCCTTATGGCATATTCTTATAACACTTTATGAGTGTGGTTACGTACATCTATAGACCTTAACAAAAGGCTTATAAAGCACTGTGAATTCTTCATAAAGCTTTATAAATGTTTTAATAATGCATTATGAATACCGGATTTTTGTAAAATGTCACCAAAAGTCAATTTTTCAGTTACTTTTATAAAAATTCCCCAGATGTAGTAGTTAAAATAAAAATCGTGAATAACGCGTTTAAAACTATTAAGTAATAAAGTTCATAGTGTACATCTCCAAACCTATTAACGTTAAGTTTGTATTAAATTTATTAAAATGTGTTTAATATCTGGCACTAATGACCGATATTCTGCGGAAAAAGTACAAAACAAGCAACAATACATTCAGATATCTTATAAAAGTTCCAGACCCTATTACCAACTCTGGAGTGAGTAATAATAAACACACAAACACGTCCTCATCCATCCAAACACCCTTCCAAACCCTCATCTCTCACTGCCCTTCTCCATCCCCGACCCCCACTATAATGAACAAATTCACAGCGCATTACTCTGGACTTGATCTCTGGCAAAATAATGCTGGAACAAACAATTTGGTTTGTCAACACCTTTCTGTGGCCTCCTCCATCACTGTCAGGGCTCTAAATTTAAACGGCAAAGTGCATTTGACTGCTGGACCCTTCTCTGATTACCCTCAACAGCTCTGCCAATTGCTCCAGACAGAGTGGGCCTGCTCTGATTGCTAACCTGGCCTGAAAAGTAGTCTCAGGCTGCCTGAGGATTAGCATGAATATTTTGATATAGATCGATAAGCAATCTCCACTCTATAAGAAATGCCAGCGGCCTTCATTTGGCCGATCAAAGAGGCCGATTGGGAGAAGGGGGGACAGCAGCTATTGTTTTTTGAACGCTCCGAGGAGTGAAGCTGATTCCTAAGGAGAGAATGAGCCAAACAAGGCAGAAACTCTCTCTCTCTCTCTCGGTCCTTAATCGGGGAAACAATCTCAGGCTTCACACAATTCTATCTCCTGGGACAGTGTGGCATAAAAAAGTGTCAAGACCCCCTCCTCTTTTTAGAGACAGAATTCATTTGGTAAGCATTAGTGTGGTAGCAGGCGACACCCGTGCACCCGGTCTCACTGACCTGGATGTAAAAGGCCAGACCGGTAATGTGTGGTCCTCATCTGCAGACTGATGCTACTGTGCAGCTTGTTATGCTTGACCTTGACCAAAGTTAACATATATGGCCAAATCAAGTCATGGGTGAAGATCACTTAATGAGACAATATGGGTCGGGAACTACTCACCAAGAATGGTTTCCATCTTTAATTTAACAGCGGTTCTGCTGGATAAAAAAACAGATTGTGTTATGACAAAGTATGTGTCTGAAAGATAGCAGCTCATAATAATTAATTAGGAACGAACTTTGTTCATAGATTAGATTAGGATGTTAAGAACAGCAAAATTTTGTGACCAGTCATAAAATGTGGTTTGCCGTTCAGTCAAACAGCTCAAATTAAACTCAAAGAACTTGTGGGTGTTAAATTCTAGCAAGCCTTTTAATACAGAACTGGAATCCATGATTGCTCAAAATGTATCATGGTTCTACTTGATTTTGACTGATAAAAACGGGGGTGGCACGGTGACTTAATGGTTAGCACATTTGCCTCTCAACGCTGGGGATTCCCAGTTCAAATCCCAATCAGGGTGGAGTTTCCATGTTCTTTCCATGTTCTCCCCATGTCTTCATGGGTTTCCTCTGGTTTCCTCCCACATCTCATGGATTCAAGGTAAATTGAATGCTCTAAACTGCCCTGTATAGTATTTGTGTGTGTGACAGAGTGAGTAAGTGTTTACCCAGCGATGGATCGGCACCCTGTCCTGGGTGTATCTGCCCAGCGCCCAAGACGTTTTCCCCGGGATGGGCATGGGGGAACCCTCATAAAGGAATAAACGGAAGATGAATGACTGAATGATAAATACAGGAAATTTACTCCACCAAATTGTCAATCATTCATGAAAACACATTAATAATACAGTAAACTTATTTTTTATTGGTCTGAGAACTGTTACACTACTTTAATTGTTGTGTATTTGCACTACAGGAATTAGAGGCACATTCATCTCTCAGCGCTGGGGATTCCCAATTACAATCTCAATCTGGATGGGGTTTCCGTGTTCTCTCTATGTCCGTGTGGGTTTCCTCAGACAGTCCAAAAACACAGATTTAAGATAAATTGCCGGCTCCACATTGCCCCTATAGTGTGTGTTTGTGTGTGTGAGTGGATATATTCGCACCCTGTCCTGGGTGTATTTGCCCAGCGGCCAAGACGGAGCACTCTATTGGATGGAGCACTCTATTTATCCCTTGCAACCCTCTTAGAGGATTAAGCGAAAGATAATGAATGAATGAATAAATTAAAGAATGTTGTTTTAACCCGCTATGACATATTTTTCTCTAACTTTAAGATCTTAATGTTCTTTACATATAGGTATCAACCATGAGTGAGATCATACATGTATAGTGATTTGTTTAGATGAAAGTACGCAGCAGACGGTACTTTTTTAAAGTAGAACATTTGTCTGTAAAAATGATGCAGCATTAAAAATGTCAAACAAATAGTACAATACTGAAACTTTTGTCTGGCTTTTGTCAGTTTAGCATCACTATCACACACCGAATACAAATGGATAAAAACCTCTAAATGCACTCAGTGCCTTAAAACACTTTTCAGTTTGTAGTTTGACTCAAATAGGTTCATTGAACTGTCACTTGTCCTGTTGGTTTTAATCAGGGTCACTATAACTTAACTACATGATATTAAGTGTTAATTCCATATTAAAGGTTTGGGGAAACGATGGCAAGTTGCCAAAATGCCAAAACTGATCTATAAAGAACTTAACGCCAGACTACTACAACTCGCTCTTGCCAAGTTTTGGAAATGTACCAGAGGTATTACCCAGCAGCATCTGGGTTAATGAAACTTTACTGGTGGCCTCAACCTCCAGGGAACCGAAGGACTAGCACTAGCATGCTTGTGACAAGAGACTGGAATGGCAGGTAGGTTCGATTCATTAGGAACTGTCACTTTGTTTCAGAGCAGCTCAGGAAAGGTGATTAGAGTGCTGTAATCAGGATTAATTAGAAGAATATATATCTGAGGATTAGCAGGCCCCAACCTCAACTGAGGCCAAGGCATGAATCTACAGCCATTTGGGTTTATGCTCTCTCTCTCTCTCTCACACACACACAGGCGCACACTCATGCACATACTAGGGTTTGTGGCTAATATATTGCACAAATAATATTATCAAAGTGTGGTGGAGATTTAGCAGATGCTATAGCTGTTGGAAGTGGATGTTAAAGGTTTTACACTATACTTACCAGTTTTTTTGTAATGAATGATGGTGGCTTTACAGAGAGTGCTGTGGGTGCTTTCTGTAATTTGTGTACATATGCGTCTGAATAACTCTATATGGTATATAATTTGCACTAATCACAAAGCAAATTACAGATTTGGTACAGATTGTATCAAGCTTATTCTTGAAATAATGTCACACTGACTTGCATAAAGCCTGAGCCTCAGCACAGAAAATGGTCGCATCCCAAGAGATGGAGTGCAATTTTTTTGTGTTATACGTCTTGTATTAGCTTATCAGTAGCACTATTTGCACATGGGTATTCATTCATTCATTTTCTTCTACTTAATCCTCTACTAGGGTTGCGGGGGGTTCCCCATGCCCATCCAGGGGGAACATTTTGGCCGCTGGGCAAATACACCCTGGACACTGTGTCAATCTATTGCTGGGCACACAATTACTCACACACTCACACAAACTATACAAGGCCATTCAGAGCTGTTATTTACCTTGAATCCATGTTTTTGGACTGTGGGAGGGAACATGGAAACTCCACCCTGATCAGGATTCGAACCAAGAATCCCCAGTGTTGAGTATTAGATATATGTTGTACTCCATTTTAAGAGCTGACAGAATAAACAGATTTAGAAGTTTTCATTCACCCCAGCCTATTTATTTAAAATACATAACATTTACATTGACCGTGCACATCAACACTACCCTGACATTGAGCTCTTTAATCAGAGATATTTGCAAACATCATTTGGTTGATCAGTTGACAAATTCACTTCCTGATTGATCTCATATATATATATCTATAAATGCCAAAGCCATCAAATGCAAGACCACATCCAGGGTCACAATGGGGTCTTTCAGAGTACATGCAAGGCTGAAACTTGTCATGGTGACTACCTACCATGCCCTTGTTCGTTTACTATCACAGACATATCTGTTTGATGAAGGCCAGTCATCTCAAATTAAATCTGTCAAAAACTGTGTTTAATTAATCCCAATTAAACCCCTTAATTTATCATGACCTAACCCTTCAAATTGATGGCTCCACAATCTCTCCAAATGACTCTGGGATTCTCAATTGACAATCATCTTAAACTCCCTGATCAGGTCACTAAAACTGTTGGTTCCTGCAGATTTATTCTGTATAACAGAATGGACCTTTCCTAAAAGACTACTCAGTATCTGGTCCAAGCCCTCGTCCTATCCCGGCTAGATTATTGTAGTGCTTTGCTTGCCGGTCTCCCAACTTCAACAATCAGACCTCTACAGTTGGTTTAAAACTCTGCAGCCCGACTCGTGTTCAACCAGCCTAAGCTCTCATCTCATCTCATCTCTTTCCATTGGCTACCTGCAGTTGCTCACACAGTGCTCCCACAGTCCAAAAACATGAATTCAAGGTTAATTGGCCACTTTAAATTGCCCCATATAGTCTGTGTGAGTGAGTGTGTGCCCAGCAATAGATTGGCGCCATGTCATGAATGTATTTTTCCAGCGCCCAAAATGCTTAGGACCCTTGTAGAGGATTAAAATAATCAATTAATGAATGAATTTTAATTTTATTTTAATAAAGGCTTTAACTATAAGACTTTAACTATACATGTATATAAGCGGACCTAGGTTCGATCACCAAGGATGAATGCATGGATCCTTTCTCTGAGTAGTTTGCATGTTGTCCACATAGGTTTCCTCACACATTCCCAAAAACGTGATGTTTGGAAAGTAAAATCACTGTTTAACACAGAGACGAATGTCCAGTGTACCAAATGACCATGTGATTTGTGTTTCAAGGCATTTTCCTCTAAATGCAAACTGATACTAAAATAGAGCTGGGAAACCGATCTGGATGCTGATCATTTTTGAACTTGTGTGGATGTAGAACTACAGTGTATGTGTACATTTGGCTTAAGCGTCCAGAAAAAAAAGTGGTCTTCAGAAAGGTAGCAAACTACTATAGTAAGATTTGTTAAAAAAATACAAGAAAACTAGAAATGCAAACAAGTCACACTGTTAGTGCAAAAACAATGATATAGTGATTAAGATCACGGCTAGAAGCTTTTGGACTGATGTAAGTAACTCATTGAGAGATGAAGTCAGCAGGAAACGCGCCAAACCGAGTGTTGGAATAGAAAATATTGTTTCGCCTTTAATAATACAGTATGTGTCCAGGCAACCGACCATTATGTGCATGAGTTATGACAAAAATCTGTCGGGCAGCCGGGTTATCACACTGTTTATGTTATTGGTGTGGTATGCTTGAGTTAGTGTAACCTTGAAAAAACTGCAGCTTGAAAAGAGGCATAGCGTATGGAGCTGAGTTTGTTTGCTGAAGTCAACTTTAGAAATGATGCATTTTTTCCCCCCCGTTTCCCGCCTATTTGTACGTTTTCTATTTGGTTCCACTCCTGCCAAGTATTCAGTTCTTTTCTAAGATAGTCCAGCAGAAGATTAAGTTATGAGCCAATCACCTGCAAGTCATCAAGCATGACACTGCTAATAAACAACCAACTGCTTGAAGAGTAAATTCCAAATAAAGTCTACTTTATGTTGGATTACCTCTAGGTCACGATGCGGTCCAGCATGTCTGTAATTGTAAATATGTGCACAGTGCTTTCCCTCTAATCTGTCAGGTTAAGGCTGCAAGCATGAACACAAAAGCAAAGGGTTGGAGTGTGAAGAGGAGTTCTATGTCTCTTGCTGTAGATTCCCATTCATTTCTTATATTTTAACTATCTTCGTCTCATAACTCTCCCCATTCTGTTCCCTCTCCCTCATCATTCTCTGTTCGGTCAGGGTGGCCTGCTCCCGGTTCCCCTAAAACACAAACTTGACATTTCTTATGCTTCAATAAGAAAATAACACCCTGGCAGCCTGTCCAGAATGTTTTTACAAAAAATAAAGGGAAAGAAGATAAGACGACAGACCTGCACCGCTACGCTGAGGGGCGAGACAAAGCTACAACTATTATCTCACGCATAATTTGTATTTAGAACGACAGCGCTGATAAAATTCTTCGAATCAGAGACACTAGGGCACTATTTTAGGCAAAACAGTAGGTTAAAATTACAGTGTCTGGCTTTTTAAGACATTATTAAACAATATACATTGCTATGTAATAACCTTTTCTAATCTGATTATGTCTCATGCAGGAGGCACTGTGGCTTAGTTGTTAGCACATTCACATCTCAGCACTGGGGATTCCTGGTTTGAATCCCAATTCCCCCGTGTCTGCGTGGGTTTCCTTCCACAGTCCAAAAACATGGATTCAAAGTAAATTGACTGCTCTAACAGTATAAGTGAGTGTGTGCCCAACAATAGATTGTTGCCATGTCATGGATGTATTTGCCCAGCGCCCGAAATGTTGTTCCCTGGATGGGAATTCCTTCCCATGACTTAATAGAAGATTAACCGGAAGATAATGAATGAATTTTAAAGTTATTTTAATAAAGGCTTTAACAATAAATGCATGTAAGAGGCCCTACGTTCGATTGCCAAGGATCAATGCATGGCTCCTTTCAGTGAGTAGTTTGCATGTTGTCCACATGCAGTTCAAGCCAAAAGTTTTGATACACCTCATTCAATTAGTTTTTTTTTTTTTTCTTACTAGTGTCTTCAAAATAGTCTCCCTTTGCTCTGATTACTGCTTTGCACACTGTTTGCATTCTCTTAATAAGCTTCAAGAGGTAGTCACCTGAAATGTTTTTCAGGTGTGCCTTTAAGGGATTATTAGTATAATTAATTAGGACGCCAACTGTGTGCTAAGCAGTAATCAGAGCAAAGGGTGGGTATTTTGAAGAAACTAGAACGTACTGTAAATTTCCTTACTCGGTCCTAAAAACATGTTGTCTGGAAAGTAAAATCACTGTCTCTATATGTAAATACATGTGTTGGATGAGCTGTGTATGTGTGCGTTTCTTTGAAGAACCTTACTAGACCCTGTTCACCTTTAAAGGAAGACCTGCTTTCAATTAAACAGGAATGAGAAACCATGGCTCCTGTTGTCATGTTGTAAACGGGCAGTGTTTGAGTTGAATAATGACATTGCATCACTTATAGCAGACAAGAAGTCCTCCTCTTCTCATAACCCAAACCAAACCTAGCGACTTTCTGTCTCCATGAGATAACAATCATATTTTACACACTTTATTTGAATACATTTTCTTTACTCGGCCAACGGGGCTGCTTTGATTAACAGTCGTTTTGACATGTCTTTGTAGTTGAAGTGTACTTACAGTAAATATGATACATACTCAAGGACTAAAAGCTTTCTATAAAGCTGTCATCAAAAGAACGTCTTAACCCATCTTTGTTTACAAGGGGCGAGACGGGAAAAACAATTTGCTGCAATGGTCGTAAAATATCTCTCACTCCTTTCCCCTGCTGTGCATGCATGTACGGGAATGTACGGCACAAGAGAGAAAGACAGAGAAAGAGAGTGAGAAAGACAGAGAAAGAAAGCATTTAAGAAGCAGGGTCACATTTCTTGGTCATAAATAGCCATATAGATTTGACCCCCCAGTCAGGATTTGGCCCAAAAAATGGAACCACGTTGCTCCCCTGAGCCCCATTGTGGGGGTATCGGATAGCCAGGATGGATTTAAAGAAACCAGGCAGCCTGTACTGTCAATATGGCAGTCTTTCCTCACCCACACACACGCACATAAGCTAAACGATATGGGGCAGACACAAGACCACCACCCTGGAAGAGCTCCAGCTGTTCTGAGGGTAAATTTCAAACCGTGTGTCGTGAAACCGGTTTGTATGTGTGTATATGGCGACCCCCCAGAGACTAAGAAGGTTAAAAGGTTTCTCTTACTGGCGAGCAAATAGATATGCGCTTGCATTATTCAACACTGGCCAATAACCATCATTCACACTTTCAGCATATCACAGTCAACTGTTATAAATAGCAGAGGGTCAGAAGGGCAAACTTTTAGAAAACCAGTCTGCCAAAAGATGTAACAATTTGGGGATTTACACAAATAATTAGTAGCTGAGCTGCACGAATAATGTTGTGTGACTAGCAGAATACCCATGCTGCGCTACGGTGAAGAACTTGATAACAACGTGAAAGTTTAAAGGCAATTGTTTTTAAAAGACTGACTGCTTCTGAGTTTATGTATTTTAAATTAATGTATTACTAGAGTAAGGTTTGTGGCATATAAATCCTGAAATTAATATGCAGAATGAATTTAGTGTGAGTTGTGACTACGGTGTCCATGCGGTTGCTTTTTTACGGGAATTTATCAGTAGGTTTTCCAAGGACAAGCACAAAAAATAGAGCAAAGTCAACCTCATTTTTATTTATTGTTTTGCTATTTTTCATCCATTCATTATTTTCTGCTTAATCCTCTACGAGGGTTGCAGGGGGAGGGGTGAACCCATGGCCATCCAGGAGAGAACATCTCAAGCGATGGGCAAATACACCCAGGACAGAGCACCAATCTATCGCTGGACTGACTGACTGACTGACTGACTGACTGACTTACTGACTGACTGACTGACTGACTGACTGACTGACTGACTGACTGACTGACTGACTGACTGACTCCCTGACTCACTCACTCACTCACTCACTGACTCACTGACTCACTCACTCACTCAATGAGGCCATTCAGAGCAGTCAATTTACCATGTTTTTGGAATCTGGGGGGAAAACCAAAGAACCCAGAGAAAACCCACGTGGACACAGGGAAAACATGGAACCTCCACCAAATTGGGATTCAAACCGGGAATCCCCAGCACTGAGAGGCGAACGTGCCAACCACTAAGCACCTGTGCCGCCCTCTGCTATTTTTCATTCTACAAGTTGGCGGCGCGACAAGTGACAGTGGCTCCTCTCTTTTCGCCTATGGATAGAGAGAAACTATTTTTTCGATTTTTCTGTATGTCCTAGGTATACAGTGGAATTGACAAGGCATATGTCTACATAAAAATACCAATACCAACAAGGAATGACTGAGTGAAGGTTCAGGTTGGTGGGTCCTCACAAAAACTACAATTCATCTGATGTGTTGAACAATTGAATGAAAGAAAACATTTCCGGAGCTTAAAGACACCACTAAGCCACCGTGTCACCCATAAAAATTGTCATTACAATTAAAAAAATTATAATAATTTACTGTTTTTTTTTTTTTTTTCAGTTTGTTTCTTTTGTTTTTCTGAAGCGATATAATGGCTTGAACCACACCTTTGCAATACCTACTTAATAAATTAAGATTTGTACAAATCTGTGAAGTACAACCAAATGCTTATTTTACTTTTTTTATGTATGCATTAAACATGGTATTCGACATATTAAAATATATTAAATACACAATACAGAGCGACATCATGCAAAACCTTCAAACAGAAAAGGAATAAATTTGGTTCAACTATTTTATACATTTCCGCCTCTTCGGAATCTTCCTTTAAAATGAAACAAGCTTTACTCATCAGCATAGTTTTTTTTAATTTTATTCATTGTGTCTTCAGGCTTTTTAATTTATTTCCAAACACCACATCTATTTCAAAGCAATAAGCAAATGAACTGATGTGGAAATAAACGTTAGGATAGCATCCAGCTGTGGCATCGAATTTGCCTGATGTAGAGGAGGTCAGAAGGTCGATGTGCTTTTAGGTGGGAAAGGTCTTGAGTAGCAGGCTGCTCTGTAATCCCTTATCAATAACCACATAATCAATACCCGAAAAGAAAAGAACTGATTCCACCTGAACAATTAGGAAAATGAGACTTATTCTCAGGTCATCTGTCTTTTTTCCTAACTCCATGACAATAGGTCTGCGTTTCACCCAAAGCTGACTGCAATGCAGTGTAGAACCTGTTTCTCAGTCCATTAAAAACCCAGCATCCAACATTGTGTCTGACTATCAGGGCTTAAATTTGTATATGTGGTAATGTTAAAGCAATTAATAGGATATGATGCATGCATTACTATCTAGTGCTTTTTTTTTCTAAAATGTTTTTCAGGTCAAAACTGCATTATTATATACTCAGCAACAATGCTCATAAGCCAACAAAACATTGCTTATATAATAAAAGGTGCTTGGTGTGTGTGGCATCACTGTAGCTCTTGGTGCACGGGTAGAGAGGAGAGGATGAGGCTGGGCGCTTTGCGAGTAAACTCGATATCAATTGGCGTGCGAGTTGCATGGTGGAGATGAGGGTTAGTGTTGCAGGGATGAGGCAAAACATTTGGGGAGTAAACTCAATAGCTATTGACTGTAGTTGACTAGAACTTCATTGCTTCAGAGACGTACTCTCTGTTGTCACAGCAGCATAGTTATAGTCTGCTCAACAATACACTGATTACATGAATACTTCTGGAGTTTATGGTGGCAAGGAAGAAATAGGATCTTGAATTTTTCTATTGTGGGACCAATGAAGGCATCTTATCTTATTTTCAAATTATTGGATGTTTAATAGCAGGTCATTTAGCAGACACTTTTATCCAAAGGCACTTACATGTTTCCCAACTTGGTTGCGGTTAGAACACAAGGGCAATATAGCAATCCTGGAGCAATCAGGGTTAAGGGTCTCGCTCAGGGCTGGGCAAAGTACAGCACGCCAGCAACATGCATTTTAATCTGGCCCACCAAACTTGTCAAAACCTCTCAAAACTCCCTGTTATGCTTCACTTTTTACATTAGATGGCACACGCTATTTGTGGGGTGTTTTAAGAATTTGTGGGGAGTGGTAGCTCAGTGGTTAGGGTGTTGGACTATCAATCTAAAGGTTGGGGGTTCAAATCCCAGGTCCATTGAAGTTACCAATGTGGGTCCTTGAGCAAGACCCTCAACCCTAATTGCTCCAGGATGCTGTATCAACCCTGTGTTCTGACCCCAACCATCAAATTGGGATACTTGTAAGTTGTTTTGGATAAAAGCGTCTGCTAAATAACAGTGTTTAATGTTTGAACCTGCCATTTTTATCCTCTGTCAGTTTGTCCATCTGCTTTGTCATCTCAGAAGTGTCTTAAATGAACTAAACTGGATCTCTTATCACCTTCCTCATTCTGTGGGACGCAAATCATTAAATGTACATGTTGTGTTTATATGAACACTATGCCGCGCTACGGTGGAGAACTTGACAACAAACGTGAAAATTGAAACGCAATTGTTTTTGAATGAGTGATGGCTATGGAGTTTACACATTTAAAATGACCGTATTATTATAGAGTGAGCTTTGTAATTAAAAATCTGAAATGAATATGTGGAATCAATAAAGTTTGAGTTGAGACTACGGTGACTACGTGTTGGCTTTCTTACGTGAATTTTTCAATAGGTTTTCCGAGGACCTGATAAGGAATGAGCCAAGTTTCTGCTTTGTAGGAACTCACCAAGAACACAATCCATCTGAGGAGCTTCTTTCTATGGCAATACATTTACATTCGGTCCTTTAGCAGATGCTTTTATCCAAAGCGTCTTACAAGTTACCTACTTCATAGCTGGGGTCAGAACACTGGGTTTGTTTGTTTGTTTGTCTGTGTTTTTAACTCCATGAATCACCTTTCGGCCTTACTCATGGCAGAAGGTGGATTATCTTGTTATGAGTTTATAATTGAGCCTTTATTC
>JAOUQT010000033.1:1704643-1729245 GCA_025769995.1 Xyliphius kryptos
AACGCATTCCACTATCTACTACATAAAGATTTTCAACTGAAATATTTTATTCATTGAGATCTAGGATGTGTTATTGTGTTCCCTTTATTTTTTAGAGCATATATATATATATATATATATATGCCTGGAATCTATCTAAGCCGAGAACCTCGTGTATACCTGATATACACATGAAAATGTAGTTTTACATCACCAAAAACGATTATTCATGTAAACTCCGTTTATGTACTTATAACAAATGTACTTTGTTAAGATTTTAACATAAGATTTCAGCCTTATGTTACATTGACATCTGTGCGCTTTGTTGTGTGTTGCGGGTTCCTGTGGTTGATTTTTTTTAAACGATCCCGTGTATAATATTATTTTTAAAACTGATGTTGGAAGATATCCATTTTTATAAATGTCCAGCTACGTGTGGGTACAGATCAGGCATGTCGGCTTTGCATTTAATAAACCCACTTAAGACTTATGTGCTCTTTGGTTGTGGTGTGACCCGACAGGTAATGATTGGAAAATATCTGACCCGCGGCCATACTTAATTACCGACCCATAATCTGGTGTATAAATCCTGCATTCGCTTTTCTGCGCTTTTATTGTTTAAGTTTGTTCGTATGTTCATTCCTTAATCTATGCTACAGCATACAGAACTGGCATTCCAGCCATAAACTGCATTCCCCGCACGAGCTGTTCTCCGCCGTTTTCTGATTGGTCAGTGAGATGTCCGATCGCGCTTAGGGCAGCCTATGAGAGCAAGGGGGAGGGAGCGCTAAGAGCACGAGCTCCGGGCTGCATGTGGAGACAGTTGAAGATGCTGCGCTCGCGACCCCAACTAGTGCGTTAAGCTTGTCGCGCGCGGAAGAAAACGGAGCCAAAGACTATTTTACATATTTTTTTAATTCGTTTAAGCTCGAAATAAATAACGTTTACTTTACACATACTGTTGAAACCCACCAGTAAAAGTTTTGGTATTACATCGGTCCAATTCGGCATTTTGTGCTACGAGACCTACTCGTCGGTGATGGATGCAGGATTTGTGATGTTGATTTTAACTCTAAGTTCATTTCTGTGGACAGTAAGTTACGTTTTCTCATTCTATTCCGTTTAATGTTGAACTTGTTACGCGGTCAGTGCACTATGCACATGTAAAAAGTGACTTTTACAAACATTATTATGTATACTCCATAGTAATGCATATAATGCATGGAAAATTGTAGTTTTTATAAGTTAGTATAGTTTCTATAAGTTAGTATTTATGAAGATGTCTTAAGAAACAGTAATAACAGCCTTACACACCCCGTTAATGTTTGAAGGAAAACTATACAACCGTATTCGCAATGACAGGTCGTTTATTTAGGTAATAAAATAAGGTAAATTCGGTAGCAAAATTATTTCTTGTTAAGGTACACGAAATAAAATCTGTTTTTTTTATTTAGTTAATTATAGGAGATGTAAACAATTTGATATTTAACGCTACCCTCTATTTTCTACAACTGAATAATTCAAACATTGTTGTAACAGTTTAGGGAAGGCCCTTTTCTTAGCATGACTGTGCTTCATTGCACAAAACATTGGTTTAGATGAATGATAAATAACTGTTTTATTTATCATTAAAACAACCTAAAACAATGATCATGGGACAAGCTGTAATATGATGGTGCTGGAGACAGGGATCCAAATATTAATTTATTTATAAAGGTTAGCATGTGTAGTTGCTCGATAAGACCACATAAATATGGTATGCTGTAATTAAGATTCTTTGTACATTTAAGCTTTTACTGCTTGGCTGTTAACAACTTAAAAGCCTGGACAAGCCAAAGGTGGGATCCATTCCTCCAACCTATTTCCAATGTGTTCTATCACTGTTTTCAAATCAATGCTTGCTTGATGTTCTGACCTGAAATCAACATCCCATCTGGGGTGGGAACAGTGGTCATTCCTGACTGGTGTGGAGTTTGTAAGGCAGAGTTTAATGCTGATTTCCCAAAGACTTCTGATTCTAATATACGGAATAAGAAATCAGAGACTAGAACAAACAGAATTGTAAAACTACACTGAAATAAGCTCTATCACCATGGTCCTGTTCAAGAGTTCAGTTTTGCCACCTCTCTTTTGGTGAGCAGAGCCAGAGAACTGCCACCCCTTCTTTTTTTTTCTTATTTTTTTATTTTTTTTATTTTAACTTGACAATCGCGTTGCCATTGATGCACACAAAACATTTTACCAAGCCAAACTGGAAAACCCATTGATTTGTCTGTCCATTTTGCAACAGTGCTAGTTGCATGGAAATACATCCAAGTGGTGTATTTTTTACCACCCCGACTAGGAAAGATCACTGCCAAGGAAATTGTCAATCCCCCCTTACAAAAATGGCAGCAACTGATTATGAGCCATGTCCAGTCAATTGAACTGTGCAATAATCCAGGGCAGGGAAAAGGAATTTCATGGGCACTTGTCTGCTCTTATTTGTCTACGCACCACAAGTGGCTGACTCTGTTCTTAGCATAGCATCTTGCTTCTTGCTGTCACACCACACCAACCCTGCTGCTCTCTTGATTGGTGTCTAAGGACAACGTGTTATGAATAGGCAGCAGCCAGGTGAGTGTGATTGTTTCAATTCATCATGGATTGCTGCCTCCCGCCACTATGTTGATGCTGATGACAATCGTAGCCTGCCCATTGTATAGATTCCGCCACCTCATTTTGGCATTACCCCACCTGCACTTCGCATGCCAATTGCAGCTGCTCTGCTCTGTCAAATAGGTCCTCCATTCAATGCTTGAGACTCTGATTTCACCCATTTCATCAAATGCTCATTGGCATAAATTAGCCAAATCTTCAACAGACACTTCAAAATCTGTTCAAAAGTGAAATTATGTTACTTATATAACATAACAATGTTATGATGAAAAATATAATGATAATTTGATCAGTTTTAAGTATACATTTTACGTTAATTTGTTAAAACAATCCAAAATCTACAAATGGATTGTGGAATTGGTCTAAGTGAAAAAAGCTGTAATGTTATTGGATATGATGATTAAACACTGGCATGGTATGGTATAGCTTATAATATAACACTGCATTGTGGTGAATTAGTTGACATTGCAGCCTTTCCTGCATAACTTATTTGTGTACTTAACCAATCAGCTAATGTAGAAGCAGGATAATGCATTAAATCATGCATCATGCTTGTTGGTATGGTTGATGTTGCAGGTTGACTGATTTATGTGTGTCTGCAATTACTTTCTCATAGGTCAGAACATCAGTCTTAGAATTTGCTCTAAATGATGAAAAACACACACACAAAAAACATTTTTAAACATAGAAACAGTTTCATGTTATACACTACAATTTCACAATAATCTGTGTTATACATTTTATTTTTTTTGCATAATTGAGAATTTAAATATAAAAGCTTGGTATCAAGAACAGTGGGATAGCTCTGATAAATGTTCATCTTTAATTGATTAAGGTGCCATCTGCTGTTGGTTATTTGTCACTATTTGGCAAAAGTGTAAAATCATTGGACTGACTCAGATATCTCTACAGGGTGGTCTAAGATTATAAGCGTGACAAATTAGTCACTTACTGTGACGCTCGGCGTGTCAGAGCCAAAAAGAGAGCTTGCAGCGGCGAGCTGGAAGGAGCAGCTTGCCAGATGAGGGTGAAATAGGGACCACGCAGACACATAGAAAATGAAGACACGCGAACGCAACAACTACAAAACATAGACATTCACCGACAGGGACGAGACGGAAAGGGCAAGACTAAATAATAAGAGGGTCCCTGTCACATGCTGAACGTAAACCAATAACAAAGGGAAGAGTTAATTAACTAATTAAACACAAATTGAAGTTAATTAACTTAAACAAGGGCAAACAAAGGAAAGGAGCGCCGTGCGCTTCTTACAACATTACTAGTTTAATAAACTTCTAATATTAGAAGATTATTAAAGACAAGCAGCAGGTCCTTGAATGTTGGGTACCTGCAGCTCCTGCACAGACATGCAAATGAAGCTGAGGGTGGGAAGCTCTTCAGTGGGCTGATTCCTGTGCTTTTCCTGTCTTTGCCACAGTGAACAATTCCACCCTCGTTGGTTCCTGGAAAATTGCCCAGCGTGCTGGGAACCTTTTCTCTCCTGTGCCACCATACGAAGAGGAGCGAATGGTTGGAATGACGTGCAGGTGGATAGAAACCCGTCGTATGCCTAGGAACCCATGGGCGCCAGTGATTGAATGCATACCTCCTTTATCTCTCCTGTTTAATTTTGGGTCTTGCCTTGGCCCAGCAGTTTTTTCAGTCCCTGTCCCCAACTACCTCTTATAGATCATCAGTGAGGCAAACCAAGGCATTCCCAGGCCAACCCAGAGACATAATACCGCAACCGAGGACTGGATTGCCAATGCCCTCACCTTTGCTGCCTGGCCTGGCCGCTCAAGGAGGATGAGTCCCCCACTGAGCCTTGGTCCTCCCAAGGTTTCTTGCTTAAATAACATCATTACAGGGAGTTTTTTCTTGCCACTGACGATTCGGGTTGCTCTTTGGGGGTTTAGGCTTTGGACTCTGTAAAGATGCTTTGTGACAACACACTGTTGTAAAAAGCGCTATATAAATAAATTACTTGAACTTGAACCACAGCAACTGATGGAGCGGGGTCAGCGGATGCTGACGTGCATTGTGCGTAGGGGTCACCAACTTTCTGCAGAGTCAATCACTAAAGACCTCCAAACTTCATGTGATCTTCCTCATGACCTAGACTCAAAATAAGTGACTAAGCATGTGAGGTTCCTCCAAACATTACCATGATTACGACAATATTAAGTACAAGTCCTTTCAACTATAGATGGCATTGTTTAAGTAATTGTAGGAGTGCCTACTAGTTGTAAAAGGTGTTTATAATTTTAGAACTGATTTAATAAAGCCAACAATAGATTGGCACACTGTCCTGGATGAATTATGTGAATAAAAACTTCAGACTTGCAAAATCTAGTTTTCATTCGGTTGTACTGTGATTAGTGGAAAATGGAGTGCTGTACTATCTGTAAATTATCTAGTTCTGTCCAGTTCATTAAACAGGCAATGGAACATTCTCTGCAGTAAAGAAGGTCAAGCTAAAGACTACATATGTGTTTGTGTGTACGAACACACGTGTACATAAGAGCGAGTTAACCAGTGGGCCTGTGCTTTAAATTATCTAAGTTCTTTGATGTATCCCACTAGTAGCATAACCAATCAGCTTCTCCTCTCTCTGAACTCTCACTAGCTATCTTGGCTTCCTGTAGCTGCTCACATTCAGTACAAAGTACTAACTCTGGCCTAGAGGACAGTCGCTGGATCTGCCCTCTTTTACCTTCAGTCTATCTTTTCTAATTACACTCCAACTCGTTCAGTGCGCGCAAGTGAATAATGTCGCCTGATGATTCACCACTGCTAAAATGGTGAAACGAACTTCCTAACAGCATCAGTAATGAGTCACTCAACGTTTTCAAAAAAACATCAGGGTTGATGGTACTGCAGTTCAGCTGTTTTTTCCTACAACTATTGACTGACCACTGTTCTCTTATTTATAAGTCGCTTTGGATAAAAGTTTCTGCTAAATGACTAAATGTAAACGTTTATCTGAAAGGATCACACAATAATCCACTGATTTAGTCAAAATAATGCACAACCTCGAGTGCCTTGTTGCTTTTATAATACCAACAGACTATTATTAAAAAAAATAATTAATTAATAAAAGAAAAATAGATTACTTGATGTGTTTATTGAAACTCAAGGTGAATGCTGATCGCTAAGCAACACGTTTACGGTTTCTTTAACAATCAAATTACAAATTGTAGTTTATAAAAAACAGGAAAATAATGTTTTGTGTATCTTACATTGATACAAATGTGAAATGGTCAGAGGTGTGCATTATTGTCAATATTGTCACGGCTGGACAAACGGCTCAGCCAATCAGATCTAAGGCTTGGTACTACACATTTAGTTTATGATTTACAAAATTCTGCCTTATCTGGTTGGGTCTGGACACACCAATGTAATCAGGATCCTAAAGTTCCGAAGCTCTAATTTGTTTAAGTTTGGAATTTTATGTTTAAACTGGCATGCACATGATATATAGCACCTTGAGTTGGGAAAATTAAATGATTGGGAGAACAGGGTGAGTTATTGCTTAATCAGTTCCTTTACTAATTTTCCTATTCTTTCTTCTCTCTCTAATTCATAACTCGAGGGCCAAGGTCCATACTCCACCATATAAGCAAATATCCCTTAGTCTTCTTTTAATGTCCACCAGTTGTCCAAACACATGTACAACCAACGTAAAAACACATCTAAAGACAGTTATAATTGTATCTTGATCCATCATACCATGACATTTCAGATTCCT
Organism: Xyliphius kryptos; assembly: GCA_025769995.1. NCBI lineage: Eukaryota > Metazoa > Chordata > Actinopteri > Siluriformes > Aspredinidae > Xyliphius > Xyliphius kryptos. Next base: position 1,711,029 of record JAOUQT010000033.1, read on the forward strand.
TGGACAGGTTTTAAAAGCTTAGAAAAGCTGCATCAACTTACATTATTCACCCCGACTTTGTATATTTACTAATAATGCAGTGCCTTACAGCATTGCAATGTAAATCTTACTTAAATATGCTTTCATTATCCATAGCCGGCTTTTCAAAAACACAGCTGGAACACATGAGGGTGTCTCGGTTTTCACTCATGGTCTAACCAGAGGATAAATAAATATCCACAGCCATTAGAAGCTGTTCATATCTGCACAAAGTGGAACAGAGATTTGCTTAATATAATGTTTCTGAAGAGGGTTGTTCTGAGGGCAGACAGTCAGGTCTGATAAACACTTCAGTGACTACTCTGATTCCCCATTATGGGTCGTGGGAGATGACATCCGGATGTGCAAAGGACGCTTATTTTACAGCAGAGCACTGAAGCACAGACAGGTTAATTGTAATATCTAGAGTGGCTTCAACTTTCATTTCAATAAACCCGTTACAGACGGAGACCGACACGTTCACTTACGTGAGATCCCCTGATAGAGGGGCTCACAAATGGCATACGGCGTGCTCATAAAAGCCTATTTCTTTTCATAAACATCATCAAAGTTATTTATCGAGTATGCGTCTGGGGTACATGGTTCTCCGCTCTTGAGCTTTTGAAGAGACGCCGTATGGAGCCTGGAAGGAGCCAAACAGCAATGGGGGAGCACTTATGGTAATAAAACAATTGAAAACATCATGTAAACACTGAACCAGAACAGCGATCTGTCCAAACATTTCAGGCATAAAATAGTCCTCAGTATTACTACAGACTTCATTTCCAAAGTGCACGTTTGATAGTACTTGAATGAATAGCTTAGTTCAATGATTTAAAAGCTGTGTGTAGTCTAGTAAAGGGCATGGGGTGGGGGTCGAGGGATTCAAACATCTTTCTGAATGCAGTTTTGTCTTAATGCAGTTCAGAAATTGTTCTGAGGCCATGTGTTAACACTGGACATGAGTCCTCTATTAACCCCAAACTGATGACAGCCATTCAGTCATTGACAGACCCATCCATTATATTTATGCATCAGCTCCATCTCCAAACCCTTACCACAGGGTCTAATGTAGACCAACTTCCAGGACCCACCCCCCACATGGAGGGCGAAAAGGCCACCGCTGGTTGATGGACAGCTCCAGAGGACCACACTACCAGTGCAGCCTAATAAGCCGGCGAGCTTCCCAGTGATGGAGAACTGAATTAGCATGTCTTCCAGCTCAGTGATATTATTATTCTGGCAAGCGATGCCAAAAATAAACAATAAGCTTTTTCCTTAGTGTTCCCCACGAACACCCTTGATTACAATTTATTACAAGGGCCATGGCAAATATGCAGACAGGGATAAGAAAAAGCTGGGACGATGAATATGTTTTGTATGTTAACCATTAAACCCGCTGGAACTGGAGTTTGATTAAAAATGGTGTGTGGTCAAGAATCAAGGCAAAGGCTGTAATGGTAAAATCATGTGATTAAAAAGGTCTAACTTCAGACTTGCAAAATCTATTTTTCATTCGGTTGGATTGTGATTAGTGGAACATACTGTGACTGTGGGACACTAACAGTGTTTTAACTAAATTATCTATGTCTGTCCAGGTCATTACACAGGCTATGAAACATTCTCTGCAGTAAAGAAGGTGAAGCTATGGACTAGATATGTGTGTGTGTGTGTGTGTGTGTGTGTGTGTGTGTGTGTGTGTGTGTGTAAGAACACGCATGTGTACATAACAGCGAGTTAACCAGTGGGCCTGCGCTTTAAATTATCTTCTTGGTTCTCTGATGTATCGCACTAGTAGCATAATCAATCTGCTTTTCCTCTCTCTGAGCTCTCACTAGCTATCTGAATGGATCACACAATAATCCCCACCTGGCCTCTAACCATATCCACAATAATTATTTAGTCCTCAAACACCATTTCTGACAGAAAAAAAATGAGTAACTATCAGCGAGAGAGCAGGTGTGTATGTGCGCGCATGTTTTTTTTTTTTTTTGGTTCCCCCCTTCAGTCGTCCTGTGCGTCTCCTCAGCGCCTGTAGCAGGGATGCTTGTATACAAGGCCAGTATTGATTTTGAAACCGTTTGACGAAGGATAAATAAGATTGGAGAGAAGGGAGGCTTTAGCCATGAGCCTTTTGATCAATCAACATGTCACAGCTGCTACTAAATTCAATTCTTATTTATCAGAATTGCCAGCTAGGACAGAGTGGCATGCGCCGGAGCCACAAATCTTCCACCAACTGTGCAGCTGCAATTTCAAGCCTGCACTCTTCATATCAGTCAGACAGGCTAAAAATGACTGTTGTTTAAACACAATGGCATCTGTTAAAATTATGGGATTTGGGGTGGAATTAATGGGTTCCCTTAGCTCACGTCCATTGACATATTTAAGGTCCTTCCTTTGTAAATTTCAGCACTGGGATTCTGTTTAATATGTAATATGGAGAAGGCTGTCTGTAGGAATAGGACACTGTCTATGGGTTGTAATCCCATATAGGACTGGTGTCACATTATTTTTGTTTGTTTTATTACATGCAACCCATGTTTTATTACATGCAACTTCCTATTTAAGATCAACTTGGGTTCTGTACAAATAACCAAAAGGTCAATTATTCAAAAGCAAAGACACAAAAAAAAGGAATAACAACCAAGAGTAATGCCCACATCAATGCTGCATGCATATTCATCAACGATTAATACGTTTAGAGATTGTTTCTACAGGTTAAAATTCAGATATGAGACAAACAGTCTGTAGACATTAATACCTGTATTTGTGGTTGGAAGGTACATTTGCACTTGAGTACATTTGCTGTATCAAAGATAAGTCCTCGTGACTGCAGCACCAACCTCCTTTTTCGCTTCAAAAAAAGTTTAATTAGTTCTATTACTAATGCTAAAAGCCGAGTTGTCTTTCTGTAATAAGTTTTGATTCAAAAATGAAAAGTGCCTTTTAATTAGAAGGTGTGAATACGTTGGTGTAAGCCTTCTAGAAGGCTCTGGTATTGAAGATTCAAAATCTAATTGGTTCAAACAACAAAGTTTGATCCATACTTCTTTAAATACAAGAGGGCCAGAAACATTCATTCTGAAGGCCTTGGCAGAAAAATTATGCTGAAATGGAATTATTCAATTAGTATTCATGGACAAAATATAATCAACATCAGTCTGTGATTTAGATATTATTCTTTAAAAAAATCTGACGGCCCACTACTGATACATATTCATTCATTCTCGTCGTTCAGGGTCATTGGGGTGGGAGTTTGAGGTTCCCCATGCCCATCCAGGGGAGAACATCTAGGGCGCTGGGCAAATGCACCCAGAAAAAGGCGGCAATCCATTGCCGGGAACACACTCACACACAGTCAATATGGGCAATTTAGAGCAGCACCTTTACCTTGAATCCATGTTTTTGAATTGTGAGAAGAACAGAGGAAACCTATGAGGACATGGGGAGAACATTGAAACCCCACCCAGATTTTTCTAACCTTACAGAAAGCAGAATTTGGAAGGGGCACATTTCAGACCTATTTAAGATGTTTTAAACTGTTTTAAAATGTGATGTTTATCCCTTTTCCTCAAAATGCCTTTTTTTTAGATTATTCATAGTTGTTTGATGTAGAATGAAATCAGAGCTCTGTATGGATCAAGTTCCAGACCAACACACTCACACAACAATGCCTACAGCCTTTTCTAAACTGGTCCCACATTGTTAACATATGATTGCCCAAAATATGTGACTAGATGCTTGATCACTGTGACTGATTCAAATCCATTGATTCACTAAATAAAAGGACTATTCTTAATACTTTTATTAAAATGTGTATGTATTGTTAGACAATAGTCATGTATATAATGTGTATTCTGAATTGAGGAAGATTACCCTAGTTATTGCAAACATTCACACTTTTATTTGATTACATTAACCAAACATAATTACCATTGATGATTCTGGCAACGGACAATACTGAACTAGCTGAACTGCTATTTAAAATGCGTGAAGCACACACTCTTTAAAACATGCACACACAACCTGAATAGAGACAATGTGACAGGGAACATTTTGGATACAAGGCAAATTATTGATTCTTTGGTAGGAGCAATTATTCATGTTTTTTTTTCTTCTATTACTCAGAGAACAAAGACTCGGATGGTACATAATAATCTCTGATAAACAATATGTCCATGCTTAGTGGATCAAAGGTCAGTCCTAACATGTAATTTCTACACAGCACAATTTGATGAACCAGGAAACATTAGTTTCGTTTCGACCAAACCCCTTTGATTACTGTGTGTATCAATCAATTCCCGAATGATCTAAAACACCATGGCCAAACAAAGGACAGAGATGGAGAGTAGTAAATAAAGCCTGGCTTTAAAACACATTAATCACAGGGTTATTACACACACACACACACACACACAGACACACAAACACACACGTATACCTCTTAACTGGTATTGATCAAATAGAGTGTATTTGTGCCTTGGGTAGCATTGTTAAAAACTAGCATGTGTGAGATTCAATAAAAGTAATGGCGAGTGGAAAAGAATTGAGGGGAAAAAGCTCCAGGAGTTCAACATGGTTTAAGTTACAAATAAAAAAAATAATAAATAGTTACCAAGATATTACAGTCATTACGCCCGAATACCTTTATATTGTAATGTCATTAAAGCAAGCAAAATTCCCCCGTATTTGGACCCATTATAACCGTGAATAGAAGCAAACCTCTTTATAAACACTTTATGAGATTACCTTAACAAATCTTGCTAACACTTCACATAAATCTGGTATTTATAATGCTTTAATAGCCCATACATAAAGTGCTATAAATTATTTATAATGCTTCATAACATTTGTAATAAGCCTTTGTTACTTTATTTAGATGTTTATGACCTCATAAAGTGTTATAAGCCATTATAACGCTATGTGTAATGCATTATGAAACCAGTATCATGACACTTTATAAAGTTTGTGTTAAACTATATGATAACACTTTACCTAAATCCTGTATTAATAATGCATTATAAACACATTTATAAAGCTTTATAAAGTATTCATAATGCTTGCTATAAACCTTCATTAATTTCCATAGATGTATACAACCACACTTAAAGTGTTATAAGAACATGCCATAAGGCTTTATAACACAAAGTGACAATGCATTATAAATGATATATTTTAACTATTCATCAACTTATAAACATCCAAAGAATCAAAAGTTTAAATAAGTTCATATTATAATGCATTATGCCACTTTGTGTTATAAAGCTTTATGTCAGACTGTTTTGGCTATGATTATGAACATCTCTGTACATTAACAAAGGCTTATGACACATGTTATAAAGCGTGATGGATGCTTTATAAAGCTCCATGAATGCATTTCTTTTGCATAATGAATACCGGATCCATAAAAAGTGTTACAAATATACCCTCCCCTTATAAGTGCTTATAACTGGTTATTAAAGTTCTAAGCTTTCTCCTTTGCAGGCATTAGGTACATAATGACACTTAGTATGAATGCTCTTTACAGACATTAAGACTTTTACAGTCATTTTGTTTAAGGTCAAATTGTCTAAATCCAAGGAATTCAAAGTTTATATTATAATGCATTATGTCAGGGACGATATGGCCCAAAATCACTATTGCGATGTATTAAGCAGTTCACCTCGATAACTATAAATGGATGATAATTTTAATATACACATACTCCAAAAATGAATGTATGAGGCCAACATAAATACCTTGCAGCCATATTGATGGTACAATTCCTATTTATTGCCAAGTAGTCAGGTGATTACTCTTAAGAGAGCACAGAGCGCAACTTCTTAAAGGAACATCAACGTAGCTGACAAAAAGGACAAAACAACTTTTCCTTTAATTTTTTAAGATACCGAAAATACCGATATGAGCAAAATGATGTCAGTTATCACCGTAAATTTCAGAATCGGTAAATTTTTCAGCATATTGCCCAGGCCTATGTCATGGTTATGCGATCCTCTCTATCAATCACATCACTTGTTTCAAAATCATGTTCCATTAGACATGAGAGGATCAGCTAGAAGTGCTGACAAGCGGGCTGACCTATGGCCTGACCTGGAGGGTTCAGGTACAGATCACCAAAATCACGGTAGTGCGTTGGGTTAGATAAAAAGCTGAAACAGTCAATCTGAATAAATACCTATGACTCTTACGACTGTCAAGAACACTGCTGTATACCAGCAGTCATCTCTTCTTTATATCTATGAATGACAAAACCTCACTGACTGACTAACTAATCACTACTTTTCCACTTCCCAAGAACATAAAAGGCTGAAATTTGGCATTGTGGTTCCATAATCACGTCTTTGAAAAAACAAAGTACTTCTCAACTTCCTACATTTAATGGTTCATTTAAGATCACTATCGAACGCAAAACCCAGTCATGGTTACATCGGGCTCTTACCGAGTACCTATACGCATTAAATTGAACATTGTGATTCCCTTGATTTCCAACGTTCAAAATTTTTGCTACTGCCATCGAACGCAACACATTGGCAGGATTGGGGTCATCGCGAGTACCCACAGAGCTAAAACTTGGCTCAGGCTTTCCTTATCGTGTCCTTGAAAAACATAATAATAAAATTACATAAGAGCAACCACATGGACACCGTAGTCACAACTCACACTATATATATTTCCAATTTTTAACTGCCACAAACTTCACTGTATAATAATACATTCATTTGAAATAAACAAAATTCAAAGCCATAACTAATTCAAAAACAATTACCTTTTAACTTTCACGATCTCAAGTTCTCCCCATTGAGCAGCATAGATATTGCGCTAGTATTAAATAAGAAAATGCTATTGTATGGGAATCATCTCCATCGTGGTAAAAATTTTCCCATCATTGGATTGTGTTGGGCTTAAAGTCACCTTCAAATTTTTGGTAAAATTATGTAAAGTGATTTATAATGCTCCTCGAATCCCTTTCTCACATCTAGTGTTATCCTTTAAACATCTCCAGGTAAAAGGAGTCCAAAATATTTATTTATTCATCTATGTACGTATTTATTTTATATGTGTGTAATTGACTGTAGTTTATAGTCATTTGTTCATAATGATCTTAATTAAATCATTAAAAAATAATGTTAAGGCTCTAATTATTAAGGATTAACAGTTTTAAATACTAATCCAGTCCGAAAATCCAATGAGAACTGGCAGTATCCAGACATCACAGTCGCTTTTTTATTCAAGAGGAAATGTGATCTAAAGAAATTCAGCGATTAAACCAGATATTCAGGATGAATGAAACCCTCAGTGGTGAAAATCCATCTTCAAAATTGATTTCAGTAAAATCTGCCTCAGGGTACTTGGATGTTAAAAATGGATCAAAATTCAGCAGAAGCCGTGGGGGGTTCGAAGGGCTGGACTGTCTGCCACTTTAGCGGATGACAATTATGAATGAAACGTCACACATAAATGCAGGAAAGTGATTCATCCAGGGTTCTTATGACAGCCATTGTAAGTGTGAGTGTGTGTTGGGGGGTGTCTGGAGACCGGGATGTTTTGACAGCTTTGATTTGGATTAAACTCTTGCTTAATGGGATCATTTTTTTCTGGCAAAAAGGTATTCCTTCAAAGCAGTGCAATCAATTATAATGAATAATGTATGGCTTAAATTAAGGTCTACTGTCATTAATATGTCTCATTAGATGGTAGTGGGTGAGTGAAATGGAGAGAGCAGGAAGATTGCAATTTTCTACCTTTATCTCTGTCCTCTGACTTAATAAAGCAAGACAAATAAATGTTTGCACTAAACTGTAATTTCTTGTATTAGTGTCAGATTGTAGTGCCTGCGTCTGGGAGAGAAGGGTTTTTTGCCTGTGTGGACATTTTCTGATGGTAAAATAACACTTAGTATTTTTGCCAAACTAATTTTTCGTTACTATGATAAGTTTTGTTTTTATGTTAATAAAACATTATCATTGAAAACTTTATTTTCTGAAACATGAGTTAAGAGGGTAACATGGTAATGTCGTTGGTTCATCCTTCACTCAAAGCAATTTGTTTATGCGCATGCTTTGTGCATTTAACTCCTCACACACATATGCCCATGTGTAAACACAACGCAAACACTTAACTATGACATCATTTGAGCAAGTGATTATTAATTGTGCTTTTTACAGGGTCAAAGTGCCTCCTTTATTTGCTTGTGTCTCTTTGGCTCCCGAGTTGTGTTATCCTCAGATATCTCCATTAGCTTGATGGATGTTATAGTGGTGCATGGTGAAGAGAGGTGAGATGGTCGACTGGTTTTAAAACAAAGAGAACACACAGCACTGATTGGTGGGTTATGAGCTGTGGTTGCAGTTTACAACGAGAGCTGTTGTTTGGTAATGGGGTGGGGGGGGGGGTAAGAAAACTACCACACACGATGTATAAGTAGCTGTAAAATAAGTAAAACCATACAACATGCATCCTCACAGAGTACATGCCATGGGTACAGTATTGAGTAATGAATCCCTTACTCATGCAGCACATAAAAAAATCAAAATCATCCATCCATCCATCATCCGCTGCTTATTGCCCATCCAGGGGACAACATCTCAGGCGCTGGGTAGATACAACCAGGACAGGGCGCCAATCCATCGCTGGGCACACACTCCCTCACACATCCACACACTATTTAGAGGGGCAATTCAGAGCATTCAATTTACCTGCAATCCGTGTTTTTGGACTGTGGGAGGAACCCGGCGAACCTGGAAAAAAACTCACACGGACCCGGGGAGGACATGGACATGGAACAGATCAGAATTCTATCCGGGAATCTCCAGCACTAAAATACGAACGTTGTAGATGTTCTCCCCATGTCTGCAGTAGTTTCCTCCGGGTTCTCCAGGCTCGTTCCACAGTCAAAAATCATGCATTACAGGTAAATTGATTGCTTCAATTTGCTCCATACAGTGTGAGTTTGTGTGTGTGGATGGATGGATGGATGGAGGGGTTCATAAAAAGTGTTACTGAATTTTTATTCACCAAAGCTCTGGCATAAAACATACAGACTGCAGTAGTCTGGACAATTCCCACACCAACACCCACACCCACTTAATGTACTGCTTTATTGGTGTTTGTTGAGGAAAGAATACATCCGAATACAAGATAAAGACAAAGAAATCGAGGCCTTTACTATATTAGGCTCTTAAACCTGATTAGCTGTGAAAATAATCGTTCGGTTTAGGCAGTTGGTGATAATGCACTGGTTTGCAGTAGGAAAATACGCGCTATGAATAAAGAGTTAGGCACACAGGCAGTGTAGGCCTTGTTATTCACGGTCATGTCTTGTATGGCCTCGTGCTCAACAATACTAAGAACTATTTATTCTAGACACAGTCCCTCCCTGGTCCAAGCTATCCACAGGCATGACCATAATGCATAAAACACTGCAGTCTGTCTCAGCAAGTAAGCCATTATAAGTGTCATTACAGCATGGCGATCAGAAAGAGCCACAGAGAAGGCCTTATTCCAGCAGCTGTTTAGTCATAATCACGGACTGAAATGACCTGTGTCATTCCCACAGCAAGAGCCATGGCCCATGGAAAGGTGATAATGATGTTAGGTCAATGCATCATCTCCAAAAGTCTGACACCTTCAGCGATGCTGACAAACGCTAAACTGTGAAGAACAGACTTCAATCTGAGTTGGTATAGACAGAGACTGATTCGTTCTTAATGGCTTTCCATTTCCAGTCGGGTTTTTACAGCTACCCATGTGTGACGAGAGCAAACGGCACATGGATTTTTTAGTTCTAGTCGATTTAGGATTAGATATATGTTAAGGCTCTTAGTTTGAGTGATGGGCTGATATTTGATTAAGATTTTAATGTTATAGACATGAGATTTTTCAAAATGGCGATTCCACTGCCACTTTTTTTAGACCATAACCTGCTACCTGCGGTCATACTTTTTGTCTCTCTCCTCTACAACACTTAAAGGACACAGTTTACAAGCTGAAGGCTGCTTGCCCGAGGGCAAGCAGGGCAACTGCAGCTTCTTGCCCACTCTGCTAAATTCAAGACAGGTCTACTTCAATTAATTAGTCTTAAATAAATAATGTGAGAAGCCTATTTAAAGGTTTTATTCTCCAGACATAAATGCCATTACTTTAAAACACTCATTTCTAAAGTAGCTGATTAGAGGCACTAAGTGCAAGTCCCAACTTGAACACACAGGCCTCAGACATTCGAATACAGCAAACAACACAAACAAGGACAAACTCTTTTCAGGTTAACGAAGACCATGGTCAGATTCAGCTTCTTCATGGCCATGTGTCAAAAATCAATGTTAAAATGTTGTTTGGAGCAGAATAATGGAAACAAACCACTAGGCCAGGTTCCGAATCCATCTTGCTTGTTTGCAGAGGCCAGGCAGACAGGTGAGATTTGCCCTTATTACCAATGTCAGTGATTCGATTAGGCAGCAGGAAAGCAAATGATCCCAATGAACTCATGATTAATCCGGCGAGGTCTATTCACTAATGTAGCTGAATGCATTAGAGCCATAAGTTAATGGGGACAGGACATCAATTGAAATACAAATGAACCACGTTTGCATCGGACGCTTTATTGACTGCTGTAACAAAACGAATTACGAATGGTAATCTACTTATGAACCGCCTGCTGGGATGAAACGTGCTTTAAAATATAGCCAGGTGGAGGTCACAGATACTGCCGAAAAACTAATTCTAATATTCTTCCAAAAAGGTCCTACTCTTCTGAGCAAGTTAGAGCTATGGTTCCTGTGAGAATGAGTCCAGGTTCCCACAGTCTCTAAGAGTACCTGTCATTACTGCTGTCAGTCAACCAGTTTGGGAAGTTACTCAGGGGCTTCATGGAGTCCATAGCCTAAATCTCAGCATCTCTGAGGACTCAAATGTGCCACCTCAGCCCAGATTCCTCATTTTGCATGGGCCGCATCTCCCTCAGGACTCCCACCTCCTAGCACCTTCACCGCCAGCCCTGCCGATCAAAGTTAGCACACTAATCCTCGCTTTGTTCTGCTACACAGGCGGACATGAAAGAGCACTTCTGAGGATTGCTCTCGTCCGGCCGCTCCGGTCTGGAGAGTGCTGTCTTATCAATAATACTGCACTCATAACTCTGAGATTAGTGGCGGGAAAAACCAACGCAAACTGACGGTAATCTTTACGGCTTGTTCTTTCCCAAGTCCCAGCGGTAAAGCTGTTTTTTTTTTTCCCAGCCTCTTTAATACTTTCTAGTAAGTGATTTCTTCAGAGATGGAAGGAAAGAAATAGGGAAGGGGGGGACATTTTATTTGATGTTTTGATCAGGGATTGATCTGTAGAAGAGTAGGATTATTGGCTTGTAGAGTGCTGTCAGATATGGGAGATCTTTAAACAGCGTGCTAAAAACTGTAGCTTGCGTTCTTCCACTGAACTGTGCATGAACTTTCAATAAAGCATCCGTCATCACTAAAATGACTGGCTTTCATCTATAAAATTGACTTAATATTAACAGACAGAGCTATTTTTGCTCCACTGAACGTCAGTGGGGCAAACCGGTGTCTTCGTGGTTAGAACGTTCTCGTCTCAGTCCAAAAACATGGATTTAAGGTAAATTGAATGCTCTAAATTGCCTCATATAGTGCGTGTTTGGCTGCATAAGTGAGTGTGTGCCCAGCGCCCAAGATGATCCTCAATGGATGGGCACCCCAACTATTTCACCAGTCAGTAGATCAGACATCCAGATTAACCTTCAGAGAATGAAGCAATGTTGTTTTGGCAATACACGTAGTATTTAATTCAATACAGTAGATATAATATCCAATAGGATTTGTACATTTACCAATGAGACATTTGTTTCCTTCCAAATTTGTGGTTTGGAATTTTATTTTTATTTTTTTGGATGACCACTATGACTGTGCCCCATTGCACAGAGTTCAAAGAAGCATAGTTGGCAGAGTTTGATATGTAAGAACCTGACTGGTACACACAAAGCCTTGAGATTGCAATGAAGGTCCATTGTTTAACATTAGTGTCAGACTTAATAAATGCTCGTTTGAATAAGTGGGTAAAAATTGATAAGTAGTAGGCTTTTGAGAAAATAAATGCATGGCGGATTATATTAAGTGGATAGTGTTTAAAAAGAAAATCTGTTGTAATGCCACTTGTGAGAACTACAATATATTTACATTTGGTCATGCAGCAGACGTTTTTATCCAAAGCAACTTACAAGTATCCCAACTTGATGGTTGGGGTCAAAAAACAGGGTTGATACAGCAGCCCTGAAAAAATGAGGGTTGAGGGCCTTGCTCAAGAACCGCTAATATTAGATGCTTGGTGAGTGTCATCTCTATAATGATTGGCGTTCAGGTAGAGGGGAGGGGAAGACGCAAGGCGCTTGCCGTTTAGATATTGGCGCACAAGCAGAGTTGAGTGGAAGGCATGCGGTGCTGGGGAAAGAAATAGCGATTGGCCCAAGTGTAGGGGGGAGGGCAAGACACAAGGTGGAATTGAAGAAAGTTAACTTGCCAAATAAGCAAATTAGTTAGTGACGTCAATAAATTGTCCCTGTAAGAATGCTCGCCACCCTCTCGTAGAACGGCTAATGGCTAGTCTATATATAAAGGATTAAGTTGCCAAACCATATATTTCGCAAGTTGGAGCACCACATCCCTTTTTCTCTGCCGAACCATGGGATACGCACAGCAGAGCCCCACCCCCCTTTTTCCTTTCGTTTCCCCAACATGGCCACCCCTTCACATGAAACAGTTGCTTCAATGTTATACAAATTCCTAAATCAGGTAACTGTTTCCATAAGTCGCATATTTTTAGAAAAATGGCATCCACAATGCACAAATCTTTAAATGGCATAAAAATATGTATTTTCAAATTATTATTTCATTTTTTAGGAGAAATTGACAATTTTCATGAAAATATACAAGTGTAATGAAGGAAGGCATCTGATTGCTGATTCTCCTCATTAAGAAAGGGTGTGTGTGCGTGTGTGTGTGTGTGTGTGTGTGTGTGTGTGTGTGTGTGTGTGTGTGTGTACACATGCACTGGGTGTGCGAAAGTGTTCTTGGGTGTTATCAGAGTTGTGATGGTGACTGTGACAGTTGGGGGATAGAAATGAAATGGTGTGTGTATGGCATATCTTTGTGTGTGTGTGTGTGTGTGTGTTAAAATGGATAATGTAAAAGGCAGATGGGCATCTCCTGGGAGACTAAGAGATATTCAAGCAGATGGTCCAATTGCTTTTTATTTATGTGTTACACTCTTTTTCTCACTCTCTCACAATCTTTCTCTTCCTCTCTCTATCTCTCTCTCTCACACACACACAGTTTTACCCAGCCACACTATTTTCTTATGGCATGATGGATCATTATCATGTGCAGTGCATAAACAGCAATATGTTTTTAAATCTGGATTGCAAATTTTAAAAACCACAGCGGGAGAGACAGAGTGTAATAATTCAGCTCGTGTTGGCAGGACAGAGACTTCATGACCATGCTAATATGAATAAAGTACATTACTGCTTACTTTGTTAACCCCTCAATCAAATCTAAAACAGATTGTAAAGAAAGATTGACACGTTAAATAGCAAGAAAAAAAAGCTGGATGAGTAGAGAGTTTGGAAAGACCAGTTTAATCAGAAAACACAAAGTGATGAACACACACACACAAAGAGTCGAAATGTTTTTCAATGTAATATCCATCTACCATATGGGCAGTACCTGGTTAATCACCATGCTCAAAAAAGGCACCATATTTTTTTTAGAAATATTAAAATATTTAAAATCCCATTAAGTTAGTTTGACCTCCAAAACATTCAGATTTAGACCACAATGCAACGTAGCAATTTGGTGACATGTTCCAGTGATAATGATAAAAAAAAATGGGAATTTTGCAACTTACATTGCACCTGATGATAAAAAATATACATTTCCAGTTACAGAAGTTAGTTTGATTAAGTAAATATTTAAAATTTATAGCAGAAAGTTCTGACTTTGTTTAAAATTAGTTTTTTCTGCCTGTGTTTGGTAACACTTTACATAAATCTGGTATTCATTATGCATTATTAACAAATTTATAAATCCTTATAGCATTTTAAATGCTTTATAACATTTGTCATACACATCTACTCATGTACATAGATGTTCATAATCATGGTCATAATGTGTTATAACAAACTTTCCTAAAGCTTTATAACACAAAGTGTCTATATTATAATATAAACTTTGGATTCTTTGTATTTTTTAGACATTCTTACAATAAACAAAATGATTTTATGATACCTAAAGACTGTAAAGAGCATTTATAATGCTTTATTAGTCATTTCATGTAATCTTCTTCACAGAGATAATAAACAACACTTCATACCTGTAATGAGAGCTTATAAGCTTTCATAAACAGTAATAAGCATTGTTCAGTAATTTTCGGGGAAGGATATACTTTAACACAAATGTTAATGAATGGTTAAAATGTACACTTTATATTGCATTATGACACTTTGTGTTAAAAAAAGTCTAATGGAACATTCTTTCGGGCGCTGAGCAGATACACCCAGGACAGGGCGCCAATAAATCGTTGGGCACACTCACACACACAGACAGACTATATGGGGAAACATGAGAACATGGAAACTCCAACCAGATTGGGATTCAAACCAGGATTCCCCGGTGCTGAGAACTGTGCTAAACACTAACACCATGCTGTCATTTCCTTAGTTGTGTGTGCTAAAGCCAAAGGAACCAATTAGAGCAGATTACAGACGGTGTTCCCGGATTCCATCTATCTGTCTCTTTTATTTCTAGGTCTCATATAAAACAAAACAAAAAAAAAATTCCAATACTAACTCACTTCCCAACACATATTATAGCTCTGAGGTACCTGCTTGGGTTTTTGTTTTACTGAATCGTTTATCTCTTGCTCAAAAAGTGTCACTGAAATTCGATTCAGTGAAGGTTTATTTTTTTGGCCACAGTGCTTTCATTTATTGCCAAGTGTCATGGTGTCAAACAGGCTTTTAAAAAAGTATTCAACTCGCATTTTTGCAGTCATTTGACGAATGCGCTAATAGTTTATTCAGTATTTATACTGCAAAATTGATGGTGTTTTAAAGTTTCTTTAATGTTAAAAATATTCAGTAACACTTTATATGAATCTGGTATTTATAATGCATTACAATTGCATTATAAAAAGCCTTTGTAAATGTACATGCATGTTCATAATCAGTCATAAACTGTTATAACAATTTGACATAAGACATTATAATATGAACCAATTTAAACGTTTGATTCTTGGGATGTTAAAACAAGATGGTTACACTTTACTTAAAGTCTCCTTTAAAGAGCTAATTATTGACAACACTTTACTTCATGCCTATATAGATTTTATAAGCGATTATAACAGTTATGAGCACTTATAAAGTCCTTTTAAGGAAATGCACTCATTAAACACAAACATTATAAGGCTTTATGTCACTGGCCTCTATAATTAGTTAATCAGTTAAAACATATAATTTATAATACATTATGTCACTGTGTTATAAAGCCTTATGGCATGTTCTTATAACACTTTATGAGTGTGGTTATGTACATCTATGTACATTAACATAGGCATATGAGGAGTATTATAAAGCATTATGAATACATAATAATGGTTTATAAATGAGTAAAAAAATATTATGAAAAGTGTTACCAAATATTTTGAATTTTTTTGCATATTTTACAGTCCCTATTCCTCCACGAGTTCATGTGTGATGCACTGGTATGAGTGGATGAACCAAAGCAGTGCTGCTGGAGATTTTTTAACACTGTACTCACTTTATTTACTCCACCTTATCGATGTAAGATCAGAGACAGCAGGATGCAGGAGGCGGGCCGATTTTTTATATGTGGACTACGCACACAAAAAAACAAAACAAAAAAAAAAAAAAACCACACCAACTGTACATCAGTGTAGTGTTAAGAATCATTTACCACTTACATAATACCTGCTCTTTGGTGGTCTTGCCAGGGTCCTGACCATTAGTGAATAGAATTAAGGGGACAAACAAAGGATGTAATGAAACAGATCGACTACAGCCGGTAACTGTAAGTGGGGCTGATAAAGTAGGCTATGAATGTAGAAACAAGGAAGTGTACTTAATAAAGCGGTTGGTTAAGAGTTTATAAACTCTTAAGCCAAAAAAAAAAAAAAGCCAGGTACCTTAAAACAGTGTGGTTTTTATAATTAAACAAAATGAATCATCGCACACTTATGTGCGTTTAGAATATTTATTACATAAAACAATTAAAAAAAATTATGCTTTTAACATAGAACTGCTAAATAAATAAATCCTAAACTTAAAGGTAAGAGCACTTGAATTTGCAAAGTAGAGTAACGATGAAGCTATAAAACCACTAACACATAAATCAAAGCATTCATAATGCCTTATTAGCATGTAGATTAAAGTGTTAAAAATAATGCATAATGCTTTATAACACTTATCATAAGCATCTGTTAACCCACTTAGATGTTTATAACCACACTTATAAAGAATGTGTTATAAAATCTTATGGCACAATGTGACATAAGGCAGAATAAAGTGCATAGTTTAACCGTTCATTAACCTTTTGTAGAGAGCAGTATTATTAAGCTTAAATTAAACAGTTGCGGGCACTTATAAGTAATTTTCGGGAAAAGCACTCGCTAAACACAAAGGTTATAAGGCTTTATGTCACTGGTCTCTATAGTAAATTAATGAACAGTTGACATATAGGATGTATAACGCATTATTTCACTTAGTTTCACAAAGCCTTATAAAGTGCTATAAAAAAATGTGACAATGCATTATTTAGTTTTTGTGTTTAAATATATCCTTCCCTGAAAATGACTTATGAAGCTTATAAGCGCTCTAAACAGGCATTTATTAAGTGTTTTCACTTATTATCTCTACGAACGAGATTAATATGGTAACACTTTACCTAAATCCAGTATTCATAATGCATTATAAACACATTTATAAAGCTTCATAAAGTATTCATATTGCTTGTTATAAACATTTGTTGATGTACATAAACACTCTCATAAAGTGATATAAGAACATGCTATAAGGCTTTATAACATAAATGACATAATGCATTATACATAATTTATTTTAACTGTTCATCAACTTATAAACATCCAAAGAAATAAAAGTTTAAATAAGTTCATATTATAATGCATTATGTCACTTTGTGTTATAAAGCTTTATGTCAAACTGTTATAACAATTTAAGAGTATGATTATGAACATCTATGTACAATAACAAAGGCTTATGACAAATGTTATAAAGCATTATGAATACTTTATAAATGCACTTATAATGCATTATGAATACCGGATTCGTAGCAAGTGTTACCATTGGTTTTACAAAAATGTAAGTACGTAATTATTAAA
This sequence comes from Xyliphius kryptos, assembly GCA_025769995.1. NCBI lineage: Eukaryota > Metazoa > Chordata > Actinopteri > Siluriformes > Aspredinidae > Xyliphius > Xyliphius kryptos. The sequence goes on from JAOUQT010000033.1 coordinate 1,728,468, forward strand.
AAAAGGACTTTTAATGCCTTTTACAGTAAAAATCGATAAAAAATGTCAAAGTTTATATTGTAATGTTGTGTCACTGTGTTTTAAACCTTCATGGAATTTTGTTATAACATTTTACGACTGATAATCAACATCAATGCACATTTGTAAAGGTTTATGACAAATGTTATGAAGCATAATAACTGTTATAAAAATTTATAAATATGTGTTAATAATGCATTAGTTATGTAAAGTGTTACCAAATAATCACACTCAATCCACAACACAGGGAGTGGGAGCTCAGTGGTTCAGGTGTTGGGATAGCAATCTAAGAGTTGTGGGTTCAAATCCCAGGTCCACTGAAGTTTAAAATGTGGGTCCTTGAGCAAGACCCTTAACCCTCATTGCTCCAGGGATTCTGTATGTAACCCTGTGCTACTTGTATACGTTGCCTTGGATGAAAGCACCTGCTAAATGACTAAAAGTAAATGTACTTCTACATAAACTGTGTTTTCAGCATACACCCTCTTGAGCAAGTGTAAGGACAAGAGGGATATTTTTATTTTGCTGTAGATGACTGCAATTCTGCTGCGTAATGAAGTACCCTCTGACAGCATTTCATGTAAAACACCCTCCCTGGTGCAGCCTGTTATTAATATTTGCTTTTCATTTCGTTCATGGGACAGAGGGTGTAAGGGCGGAAAGGAACATGTTCTACCATCATTAACATGACCCAAGGGCAGGATACACACACACACACACACACATCAAGAAAAAAATCTTTTCAACAGAAATAGCCATC
>JAOUQT010000033.1:1844301-1859821 GCA_025769995.1 Xyliphius kryptos
TAGAGCATTCAATTTACCTTCATGTTTTTGGAATGTGGGAGGAAACCGGAGAACCCGGAGGAAACCCACACAGACACTGGGAGAACATGCAAACTCCACCCAGATAAAGATTCGAACCGGGAATCCCCAGCGCTGAGAGGCGAATGTGTTAACCACTAAGCCACCGTGCCGCCATTATTACATAATGACTTACAAATGTTTTAATGCATTATGTCAAATTGTTATAACAATTTATGATTATGAACATCATTGTACATTAACAGGGGCTTATGACACATTTGATAAAGTTTTATAAATACTATAAAGCGTTTTATATGCATTTATAAAGCATTGTGAATGTAGGATTCATAAAAGGTGTTACAGCATAATCTAACATGGAAGGTTTTTAGATATCACATGTTTTCAATGTTTTCCCCAAACATCAGATTTACAAATTACAAATGAATGTTCCATTAACATTACACAATTTTGTCAGTTTACAATGATAACAAGTTCCTTTTTCTGAAAAAAAAAACAAACATTTTGCTTTAATTTGACAAGCAACCTTTCATTTTTTTTTTTTTGCTTTGGTCAGGGCCAGTCAATACCCACATCAAACACAAGAAACCATTTCCTCATGAATCATGAATGAAGTTTGAAAAACATATAATCCTATAATCACTGTATTCTTTGACATTAAAATGTTTCTTTAGTGAAGTTAGCAAGAAACACGGCCCATAATGTATCATTTTAAATTGTGTGATGAGTGATGTGTTTAAGGGCAAACAGTCCTCCTCAGGCAAATCACATATCAGACCTATTTATCATTGTACAAAGCATTTAAAAAAAAAATACATTTACAGGATGGCGCGATGGCTTACCACCTCTCAGCAATGGTGATTTCCAGTTAGAATCCCGATCTGGTGGCGTTTCCATGTCCTCCCCGTGTCCGCGTGGGTTTTCTCCAGGTTCTGTATCCTCCCACAATCCAAAAACATGGATTCTAGGTAAATTGAATGCTCTAAATTGCCCCAATATAGTGTGTGGATGTTTGAGTGAGTGTGTGCCCAGTGATGGATTGGTGCCCTGTCCTGGGTGTATCCGCCCAGTGCCTGAGATGTTCTCCCCTGGATGGGCATGGGGAACCGTCATAAAGGAATAAGCGGAAGATAATGGATGGATGGAATACATTTACACCGCTTTGATGTACAAGCATATGGTTCTTTACACCATTAAATTATTGTCATTTTTCTTGTATCGGCTTGTGTGGGCTGCTTGATCATTTAAATTTGATAAATAAACTTTCTATCGCTAACAGCTGAAGTATTGCTCATCAATGTTACATATAACACAAGTACAACTCCTGTATGCAGTCTAAAAGATTGCTTTATATGGTGTTTAATTGAATGCTGGATTCTGTTCATCTTGATGGACAAGTGTTGAGTTGTGTAAGATAAATCAACATCATTGGTAGTGTTTGTGTATTCCTGATTATGCACTACAATATACTGAGTGTAAACAATATGTGACATTATTAAACAGATTACCATTTTGGTTAATGAGCATATTAAAAAAACAGATCTGCCAAGTTTGCTATACATAAAGCTTTGAGTTTGCTGAATCAGAAGAGGACCAGTGGGAGTGAACAATGGGACAAAGTTCATCAGGGCTTGGCCACCTCATTTTTTTGAATGTGAACAGTGCAGCTGTTGTTGAGGCTCTGCTACCTATTGTGTCCAAACTGCTCCGTGTAACAAAAGCCCCAAGTAACCCCACGAAGAGAGATTACTGACCCAGAAACGTACCCTGTGACACCCACAGTGAAGGAAGTGTAAACTACACAAAAGGTTAACATGATTCAAAGATGCAATGCTAGCTGATAAAACTTCCAATTTACAAATTTTATCTGCGGTCACTGAACAGTTCCAGATGATCGTGGTTGGTGGATGGACTTGTTATGATCAAGAAACTTCATCACATCATAACATTTTTTACATCTGGATGAATTGGTTAACATCAACAACGTAGCATTATAAATGTTTCTGGATCTGATATGTTGCTGTGTCAAAACATATACCTAATCTACAGACCCATACATCAGTGTGTGGCTGACCAGCCAACTCGCCGGAGCTAAACCCAATTGAGACTCCATGGGGTATTCTCAGAAGGAAAATGAGGGGCACCAGACCCAACAACAAAGAAAAGCTGACAGTATGCATCAAGGAAATCTGGGCTTCTATAACTCCCAGGCACTGTGATGGCATTGGAATCAAGGATTTGGTGCCCATGCCATCACCGGGTTTGCTTCGGGTTCCTCGGTTTCCTCCCACAGTACAAAAATATGGATTCAAAGCAAATTTGCTAGTCTAAATTGCCCCATATATTGTGCATATATTCCTATCTTCAGTTGACGTGCAACCCAAACAAATGGGTTTTTCTCCATACAGATCCAAAAGGAATCTCTTCTAAAACATTTTAGTAGATGGTGACCATCTCTGGTGATTTTTCTCTAGTTTTCATTTTTTTGGAATTTATTCGTTTGTATATTTGGAGGTATTTTAACCATTTTCCAACCAAATGTATCAAACTACACTAAACTTTATCATTCTAGGTTCTTATCTTCATAAAGACCAGCCGTTTTGTCAGACACCTAATACTAGACATCTCTGCAACATGTGTCCTGACCTTTCCAAAAGCTAGAGTTTCTGTTTTGATATGCTTCTAATAGTGAACTGCCCCAGTCATTGCCAATGAAAAGGTCACGGCAAGTGTTCATGTTAGAAGCACATATTCACTTCATCTTCAGAAGCCTCCCCACGGGCTTGTGTGGGGTCTAAATGGTGTGGGAGATTTATATTGTCATAGTGATACTCAGATTGTAAAAGCAATGTCTAAAATATTGGTTAAACTTACTCTTTTAGCTTTCCTTAAAGTAATCATGTGCTGGCAAGTAACTTGAAGTTCAAAAATATGGCTTGTCAGTATTAAATTCCTACTAGAACTGACTACTTTGCACTGAATTATTAATTAATTTATCAGGTCTTTTATAAGTTATTTATAGTTATTTTTTTATAAGAGCAGTTGACTCTTTTCCTGTTTTCAAATCTTTAGTTGACCTGTGTAACCCAAACAAATGTTATTTAATTTTTCACTTGTTTATGAGAAAAATAAAGAATTTGTGAATGCATTCTTTTTTTTTGGTATTTTAAATTTATAAGTACATTTATAATTTTTAAAAAGAAGCTGTGGATGCTAATTTATTCATTCATTTATTCATTTTATGCTAAATCCTCTATTAGGGTCGCAGGGGTGGTGTTCACCATGCTTGTACGGAACAGAACCTTTAAGGCGCTGGGCAGATACTCCCAAGAGATGGCGCCAATCTATTACTGGGCCCACACTCACACATACAATATATGGGGCAATTTTGAGCTGCCAATTTACCTTGAATCCATGTTTTTGTACTGTGGGAGAAAACCGAGGAACCCGGAGCAAACCCATGCAGACAAGGGGAGAACATGGAAACACTCCAGCCAGATTGGGATTCGAACCGGGATACCCAGCTCTGAGAGGTGAATGTGCTACCCACCAAGGCACTGTGCTGCCCAATGCAAATAATCTATTTTTATAATGTTTTTTTTTACATTTTTTTTTGTTTTATATCTAAACCCCAAAAGCTAAGGTGACAGTGTAATAACAAATATATAAAGATATTTATATATCTATAGGTAAACTCTACTTTCTTAAATCCAAAGTCATTGCAACAGTCTACCAGAATGTTTTCGAGGACATCAAGATTCCTTCTGGAAGAATCTGTATGGAGATTCAGATTTCATCTTCCAGCAGGACCTGCCCCCTGCTTATGCTGCCATAAGCACCAAAACCTGTTTTGATGCCCATGCCATCACAGTGCCTGGAAGTTATGGAAGCCCAGACTTCCTTAATGCGTGTGGTCAGCTCTTCTTCATTGTTGGCTCTGGTGCCCTTCATTTTCCTCTTGAGAATACCCCATAGATTCTCAACTGGGTTTATGTGCGGTGATTTGTTTGGCCAAACAAGCACTGTGGTAGCAAGGCCATCAAACCAGGTTTTGGTTCTGACAGTATGGAAGGTCCTGCTGGAAGATAAAATCTGCATCTCAATACAAACCCTCATCAGAAGGAATCAATGTCCTCTTAAATACTCTGGTGACCTTGGATTTTAAAAAGCAGAGTTTACCAACTCTGGACATTGCACCCCAAATCGTGACTGTGGAAATTTCACACTGGACCTCAAGTGGTTTGGATTCTGTTCCTCATCTCTACTGTTTAGTAGATGATCAGTTTGTCACACACAATTTAAAACATCCATGCAAAATTTAAGCGGATTTCTCCACAGTATTCTAATTTTTAGAATTCATGTTTCTGTGGGTTTTATGAGCCGGAAGCCCAAATTATGTGAAAATAAACAAAGATTTTACTTGAAATCATTAAAATTGTGGGCCCTGAGTCTATAATCTATAAAAGTTTAATTTTTTTAATGGAATTTATGAAAATTAAATCAACTTTTCCATGATCTTCACATTTGTTGGAAAGGGTCTGTATATGGAAAATGTAACAATAGGATGTGTATTTTTTTTAACATTTTTTCTTATACATTTCATTTATAGATGCATAAATTCCATTAAGATGGTTGTAGAAACAGTAACACTGTATATTTTGATCACCTTTTAGTAGCAACACAAGCCAGCGGGAAGACATGATACAAACCTTCTAAACATTACAACAAATGACTCAAATAAAGTAATAAATCCTAATTCTCTGAGCGGTGCAACTCCAATCAGACCTGCTACAAATGTATCCTATACCACATGTATACATATTGCATATGAATTGCAATATGCATCATATTATTCATTTAAATTACCGTTGGTGCTGGTCCTGTTGCTGAATATAGAACACACTGAATGCATTACATTATAAAACAAAGGCACAATTTGTAAAATCACAATAAACATGCATAATATACAGGTGAGTCATAATTCTCGAAATAGCAGAACTATCATCTTACTTATATTCCCCTTAGGTAGTAAGCAGTAAACACTTTTGCTGTAACAATTACAGTTCTCTAAAGACACAGCCGTCAATTATCCCAAATATAGACGTTTATTTAATAAGCAAACGTGTGGCGGGGGCTTGTGCTCTGATCTCATTTATCAAGTCTGGCAGATTCAGCTCATTTGGGTTCATAAGATGGAGTGATTGTGAGAAATTTAGGGCAGGGCTAATAAAAAAACGAGGCTCTCATGCATATGGACAGCTTTTTAGGGTGAGGGGTGGGGGCCTGTCAACCTGACACTGATTGATGAACCTTCTGAAGATCATGAACTGAGAATTAGTGCAGTAGGAATTGTATGATAAATAGCCTCAGCGAGTTGAATTGAAACCAGCCTGTAATTGCAAAAAAATGTGTGTGTGTGAAAGAGAGCGTGTGAGCAAGAGAGAGAGAGATGGGTGATCTTTAGCCCTATCCATTTATACTTTATATGCATAACTTATTATACTAATTATTATTATTTAACAACTTTACAATTACACTGGAATAATAGAAAATTTGACTTAATTAGAAGTGACAGGCTGTAGATTTATTTTCATTATTTTTAAAGCCTAGATTCCAGTCAGCAGATGCTTCAAGTAACATAACCACTTAAATGTCAGTTGTTTGGTAAGCAGCCACAATTTTTATACAAAATACTGGCAGTTTTTTACCCCATTCTTTAAGGCATTGTTTCCCCAGGTCATTCTGGCTTTATTGATAATTACTGACCACAATTTTAAGTGTTGTGATGTTAATTTGGTAGTATACATTGAATTATTGTTTAAATAGTAAAATTTATATCAATCTCACTCAAAAGTACCGTATCATGGCCGGTTTACTAAAACTGCTTCAATGCCCAGTGTCTTTTTATTAAACCGCATCCAAACAATGTGATGCTGGCCTTATACTTCGCTTCTTAGATGGATTTTATTGAATAAATTGCTCTTTAAAATTACTAATTTTATCTTCCTGTGCAAACGTGTCACAAACCTCTTTGTATTACATACTTTTGCACTGCAGGGAAATGTTGATAAAAATATCTGGAAATAATTGGAATTTTTTAAACATGAGAGACTTTTAAAAATTCTTATTTTAGGGTTCGTTTCTGACAGAGACATAAGTGTAAGGTAATTGCAATAATGCAGCAGTGCTCACAGGTGCCATTTTAAAAAAATAATACTGAGAGAAATTGAAAACTAATGAATTCCCTAAACATATTCAGTTCTCTTTTATAATAAATACCTCAAGTATAACTCTCATTTATTCCATTGTATGTGTATTATGATAAGCTGAAGCTTTAATAGCATAGACACTGAGGTCATTTTGAAAGCATTACTGACATCTCTGCCACACTGGATTTTTTTTGGCCATTGTGCCCTATCCTGATAATTCTCCTGTCACCTGTATTTTTTTTACTCTTAACATGTATTTAACATCAATACTTCAATACAAGATCAATACTTCAATTAATCTTTGGGAAATGATGCAAATACCGACTTATCCAAATAATACAAAGGTTATTATAAAAATAACAAATCTGCCAAATATTCAAAGAACAAACAGGAGGTCTTGCTATGTTTTTAGAGGGCAGTGATTTGCTCATTGGCATTGCTTACACCAGTTTTGTTCATTACGTTTCAGTGGACACAAACAAGAATCATGGCTACACAGTTGAGTTGTGGAAGACTAAAGAGGAGGTTTATGAAAACCCACGCGGACATGTAGAGAACATGAAAACTCGAACCTGATTGGGATTAGAACCAGGAATCCCCAGCGCTGAGGGGTAAATATGCTAACCACCAAGCCATTGTGCCGCCCAGTTTTTTTAGTAACAATAATAAAATATTTTATTTGTATAGCGTTTTCTGCAGCCACAAAGATGCTTTACAACAGTTGAAACAATATAGCATTCATTACAATTATAAAAACGCATAATACATAGACAACAATAATATAAGACAAGAAAAAAATCGAAATTAAAATGCAAAAGAATATGGTGTGGCACTAAAACCATATGCCATATTGCTCCAAAAAGCATAAGCAACCTAATTGGCTATGGGTACAACGATACTGCCCATTTTCAACACTACGTTAAAAGCTACAGGAAAAGAAACTTAACAATCCATTTAAAGTGGTGTCAAAATATATTGGAGTGACCAAAAAAGTTAAACAAAAAAGCTTACAAACTTAACATAATTGTTGTAGTTTAGGCAGGAAAATAAGTTTAAATGTTAATAAGTATTGTTAGAAGATGGATGCATATTTATTGTGCAATTCTATTACAAGCATGTATGTAAACTTTATATATTGTAAATATAATATAGTGAACATTTTTCACCTATTGAAATTAAATTGAAATTTGCCAGTTTATTTTCCTTCACCAAACTTTACAGATGGCAATTTAAATTATATATATTTAATCAAGTTTCCAGATGGGGTCTAATTCATAACTGCAGATAATGTGTTTCCACTGCTCCAGGCAATAGTTTCAATTGCACAGTGTGTGTGTGGCTACTGGACCATAAAAATCCAAACCATAGAACTCTAAATGAACATTTTGTGTGTGTTTTTGTCTTTAATGTTGCTATTAAAGGCAGTTAAGAGTCAGTTCCTCTTGCAGGGAAAGACAAGATCAGTACCAGTTTTGACTTTGTATGACTTTTTGCTTTGTGACTAAGCTGTCTACATAAAAGAAAGTAGGAAATAGGCATTCTCTTCCATTCAGCCTAATTTTAGCACGGTGGGTGGATGTATTCATGACTGGCCACAGCTAATGATAACATTTGTTTTTTGTTGTTTTTTTTTTTCTATTTAGTAAAAGGCTTATGTTGCGCTTGGAATATTTTGTATTTTACAGATGTAAAATACTTCTGCAATTTAAACACCCTTTCAACTCATTGTTATAATATGGAGATGGTTCTGTGTTTAAGGCTGGGTGAGGCAGGTTTATTTATAGAGCACCTTTTCTACAGAAGCAATTAAAATAGTGCATTAATAGAAAGAAAAATTTGAATAAATCAAAAAAAATAGTGCAATAAAAGAAAAGTACATAAAAAGAGTCCCAGGTTCTTGTGTAAGGGCTGCATGTCCTCCCCATGCCTGCTTTTATTCCATCTCACATCAGAAAGTTATGCTGATAGATAAATTACATGCTAGATTTCCCTAAAAGTCTAAAATATAATTTTAGATTGAGGCATGCTAAAGGAGACGGCCTATTTAAGAATTACATTCTGTCCTTTTCGAGTTTGTCTATAATCACCAGGGGTCAGAAATTAGTTATGGCCGTGGGCCAGATATTTTCCAATAACTACCTGGCGGGCCGCAATTACAGGGGGTGGGGTGGGGTGCTCTTGAAATAACAAAGCAGACTCACAGGGCACAACACATTCAAGAGGGCTGATTTGGGTGAAATTTGTGGACTGAACATTGGGGGCGCTATGAATCAAAACAAAAAACCAACAAGTTGTTAGCTGTCAAAAAATGGTTCAAGAGAAAAAAAAAATCTCAGGAAAAAAGTGTGAAAACGGGAACTTTCTTGAAGGATGGACAGATAAATACGCCTTCATCCTCCCAGTTTTATTAATGCAAAGCCCACATGTCTGATATGTTAAGAGGGGCTCTCTGCAATATCAGACAGCACCCCGTAACAAAGCATGACAATTTGGATACACGGATGTCTGGTCTGTTTAAAAGAAGCTACAACCCGGCAGAGCATCAAGGGAACAGGTCAAGTGGAGAAGAAAATGGTTAATAATGTTCCTCTTTGTTCATGAAGTTGTGTTGTGTTTGTAGATTTTTTTTGGGAGATTTGGGAATGTGTTGGGTACATTTTTGGAGTAAATTGCATTTGAACTTGTTTTACTATGAATGTGTATTGTAACCAAAGTAATGGCTTGTGGGCCGGGAGTGCATACAGAGGTGATTTAACACAGTGGTTAAACAACTGTTGACAAAAACTTTTGAGACCATGATGTTTCAAACTAAATAATGTTTTCTTTAAGGATGGAAAATTACGGTATGTTTTCATGTGGATACAAGGCCAAAACACATACAAATGTATTAGTTTTTCCAGATAACCAACTATGTAAGGACCGACAGTCCGATTTCTTTTTATTTATTTCATCATCGTTTATTATAGTTCAAACAGCCTCATGGGCCAGATGTGTCATGCTTGTGGGCCACATCTGGCCCACGAGCCGCCAAATGCTGACCTATGCTTTACACACTTCAACAGATAGATACCATATTTATCACAAGAGAAATTTAGGGCAACTAGCAGCTGTACCCTATTCTTATACAGTAGAAATAGTGTGTGAAATAGCAAAAGAATAAAAATTCAAAATACATGAGTGTGATTGGAATCGTATCCTCCACTTGACAATAAATGGTATAGAATATGGTGGCTTAGTGGTTTTCCTTTCAGCGCTTGGGGTTCCCGGTTCGAATCCCGATCTGGGTGGAGTTTCCATGTTCTCCCCATGTCCTTGTGGGTTTCCTCTGGGTTTTCCAGTTTCCTACCACAGTCCAAAAACATGGATGCCAGTTAAATTGAATGCTCTAAATGGCCCTGTAAAAGGTGTGTTTGTGTGTCTGTGGATGTGTGAGTAAGTATGTGCCCATCGATAGATTAACGCCCTGTCCTGTGTGTATCTGCCCAGTGACCAAGATGTTCTCCCCTGGATGGATGTGGAACCCCACCGCGACCCTAGTAGAGAGTTCCCCAGTTTCCTACCACAGTCCAAAAATATGGATGCCAGTTAAATTGAATGCTCTAAATGGCCCTGAAAAGGGTGTGTTTGTGTGTGTGAATGTGTGAGTAAGTATGTGCCCCTCGATAGATTGGCACCCTGTCCTGTGAGTATCTGCCCAGCGACCAAGATGTTCTCCCCTGGATGGATGTGGAACCCAACCGCGACCCTAGTAGAGAGTTCCCCAGTTTCCTACCACAGTCCAAAAACATGGATGCCAGTTAAATTGAATGATCCAAATTGCCCTGTAAAGGGTGTGTTTGTGTGTCTGTGGATGTATGAGTAAGCATATGCCCATCGATAGATTGGCACTCTGTCCTGGTTGTATTTGCCCAGCGCCCAAAATGTTCTCCCCTGGATGCATGTGGAACCCCACCGCGACCCTAGTAGAGAAATAAGCGGAAGGTAATCAATGATGTAATGTGCAAATTTGTACAAGGAAATTCCACTAATTGTGTTGCATGTAATGCACTTGTCATAAACGATAAATGAATTTACATCACTTTACAAATTAATTCAGATAATTACATTCCAGATATGAAGTTTAGTGACAAACTCACCTCCTAATTAAAAAAAAAAATCTATGACTTGATTTCCCTCGCAAAACAAAGTTATGGGCTCCTCTATCAAGAGGTTTACCATGTGCCTCCAATTTACTTCAGTTACCACATCTCAAGAACATTTCACTTGATTGATTTTGGGATCCAAATGGCTCAAGGTGTTTGGTGATTTAATGGCTGAGCAGTTGGGGTAGCCTGCCACACCAGCCAGGACAATTTAAAATTATATTCTATTTTTATTATCCTCTTTTTAAACGAGATCCTATACCCAGTGTCCACTTTAATCAATTTTAATTGGGCTTTTTCAAAAAAATTTATAGTAAAGCGGTTTATTTCCCATCCAAATAGCCAAGGAAGACTCTCAAAATGGCAAATAACTAACTTTAAAAATGTATGCTTGCTTTTGTGTTAAACTGAAAGCAACATTTCAATTCAATATCGACACAACACTGGGGAGCACTCAGCAGGAACACTCACTCATGCATTAAAGCTTACAGGAAAGTGATCAAATGCTTCAGTTACTCAAAAATAGTGCAGTAAAACCTGGAACCTCTCCAAACCATTTTAAGTAAAACTTTTTGTGTGTAGGATTTATTTTTTTTTTTTACCATGAATAAATGTTTCCCTTTCATTATTAAGCCGTGGGTCACTTGGGGATTACTGATGTTTAAAAGTCAGCAGTTTTCTCTAGTTTGAACTAGCTTTTCAGTGCAGTTAATGTACTTACATGGGTTTGAGAATTTATAAAAGTAACTCTGACCACTTAAAGACCATAAACATTACTGTTATGTCTGGTGATCCACAGTGCATACAAAGCAGTATGGCTTGAACTTTCTATGGAACTGTTTTTTCTTCCCCTACATTTGTGTTATCTTTTAACCATGACTTAAAAAACATGCAAAAAGATAAAACTGCTATTAAAAATTCAGTTTTGTTTTTACTATTTGACACATTTCACTATTTTAATTAAATTCTTGTAGCATTTTTAAATACATACATTCATGCCAAAATCACCACAACAGGTGGCATATTTTAATAATCCGAGGACCTTTGTGTTCAGTTTGCTGAAAACTTAATTAGCATAAGCATACTGTCCAATGTAAGATGACAAATCATATTAATTTAAAAATATCTTACATTGAAGAAATCAAGAACCCATTATGTGTTGCCTAAGGCTCACAAAGTGCTTATCCCTTGTCCTTTTTTACAAGCCAAGACGAACACATGAAACACGTAAACTTATTTTTAAGAAATTCTCATTTGCTAGCCAGTTTGCTTTCCCACCAAACAAAGCACTCCCCATAAACTGAGACTGTACAGTTTATACCTCACCAGTGTTTCATTTCTCATTCCACATTTATGTGTAACCTTCATGTGCCCCCTTTGTTTGGTTTTTGTTTGGTAACAGCTGTTGGGGTGATGTGTGTTTTTTTCCTACACTTGGTCAGCTGTGGGTGCTCTGGGCTAAACAGGAGCAGATGGTGCTTTGCTGAGCGTGAATGAATAGGCCCCCACTAGTGAATGGTGTCTATAGAGCACCTGCCTCTTCTAGAGACATCACCCTGACATGGCTATGATCTGCCTCAGTCTTCCTACTGTCAGCCTAAGGGAGGGGGTTTGTTGGGAGATCTGTGGAGATGTGAGACAAAGCCAAAGAGGAGAAGGGATAAAAGAAAACGAAGGAGGGAAAATAAACACTGAGAGATAAAAAGATTAGAGCCCAATGAAGAGAGGTGAAGTTGAAGAGAAAATCAGGTAAAGAAAATAAACACAGAGTGGATAGTGCAAAGATTCAAGATAAAGTGTGAGTAAGAAAAAGTACGAAAACTAGATAAAGCAAATGCCAAAATATATAGGTGATACCCAACATCATGTCTGTGCAGTCTTTCAAAGTTTCATTCTGACATTATTATCCATGAGACAAAAATGTGTGTTCCTAAATAAAGAGAGTGCGAAAACACTGACGTTTTGATTATTCTGTGGTACTTTGAGTAACTTGTTGTTCAACTTTACATAAAAATGGTTTACTTCTTGCTAGTTTTGATTACTAATTACTTTGGCGATGATGCAATCTGTATATATAAAAGAGGAAGTCACCGGACCATGGGATACGCAGGGTGGAGCCCCAACTACTTTTTTTTCCCCGAAGAAGCCGATCCTAACTTTCCTTATTTCTTAACATAACCACCGCTTCACAAGTATTTCATAAAAACAACAATTCCTTGTTATACAAATTCCTGCATCAGGTAACTTTATTAGTTGCATATTTCTGAAATATCGATGAAATTGTTCCTCTCGAACATGGCTGTAACCTTTGTTTGCCAACATTGGGATACCTATGGACACATGCTATCTACGGTTTCCTCTGGATTCAGCGGCTTTCTCCCACAGTCCAAAAACATGGATTCAAGGTAAATTGAATGCACTAAATTGCCCCGTATAGTGTGTATGTGTGTGTCCAGGGATGGCTTGGCACCCTGTCCTGGGTGTATCTGCCCAGTGCCCATGAGGTTCTGTGCTGGATGGTCATGGGGAACCCCACCGCAACCCTAGTAGAGGATTAAGTGAAAGAGAATGAATGAATGAATGAAGACAAGGCAGAAATAGGGCAGCAACGTTATACTGGGCAAGGGCTCAATTATGCACCACATGTTAAACTGCGGGTTGTCTAGTATATAATATAAGCTCTAAAGGATCAACACATTAAAGATCAAGTTAATTGTTTCCAAGCTCATTGTAATCAAAAGTTATACAAAGAGGTGTAGTGTGTATTTAATGCAAAATTTGAAAAGGCATGTACTAATTCTCTTAGTTATTTATGGATGTCACTTGCAATTTCCTTTTAAAAACCAGATGCAGTCTGACTTTGGCAGATTGCTAATTCACTGTAGCTACCTAGACTTGCTGAGCTGGCCCATAAGGTATTCCATTTTACTACAAAACAAGAATACCCAGTGTAGCATAGACTATGGAAATGCAATCTCTGACCAATTAGTGATTTTTAATAGCATTCAGTGGCATTGGACACGAGTCTGTGTTGAGAAGACAGCAATCAGCAACACAATGCACTTTGCGCAGGGTGTAATCGGACCAATTGAGTGAATAGCAATATTTTTCCATTTAATTTCAAACCAAAAATCTTCAGCTTAATCCAAAAATATCCTTTAATGCCAAAGTCACCAAATCATATCCTTCCGTATTCAACGGCAAACAGCTTATTATTTGGATTTGCAAAAACATCCAGAGCAACTTTTAGAATTTATAGCATTATGCAAGCTTAGTAATTCAGGGTTATAAGCTGCACCCAAGAATGTTAAAATGGAAACTTGACAGTGCAGGGTTATGGGGCCTTAACATTTCGTTAAACTGTCAGTTCATTAACTACTAAATCACCAATCGTTTTTATGAAGCAAAAAGAAAACATGCATCATACAATGACTAAGCCTAAATTATGAACAGCCAGGCTTTTTTGTCACTTACTCTGTCTCAAACACTGTTAAAGTGGCAGCCTGAAACTCGATAGTCAGCAGTGATTTAAATGACCTGGCAACAGCTCTAGCATGGCAGCCATTCAGGTAATAAATTTGTATGAGAAGTTGATAACTGATGGCACTGTCAATTAAGTTCCTACTAAGATTGATCTACTTTGTATCCACAATTGATCTAGCTCATTAAAAAACATCTAACATAGGTGAGAAAAAAAATATGTTGTTCTTTTACTTGTGAGTTAGTTTTGGATAAAAGCATCTAATAAATGTTTGAACGCGAATATATTCATATAACTTTAAAAGAAAAAAAAACCAAAGCAAATAAATGATCAAGGGTCATATAACATGAAAGGCAATAGAAATCAAAGCAGAAAATAAAAAGTAGAGGCACAAGAAAAATCTGAAAAGCATTTTTCAAAGAATTTTAAAGTTATAATTGAAGACGGGAAAGAAATGCAAAGATGTGTGTTATTACAAAAAAATTAAAATAAAATAAAAAATATATATTTCTTTTTTTTTTATTAAGAGTGGCCCACATATGAAAAATAATATTCCTTTAATATGACATTGTAAGGGTAAAACTAAAATCTAACAAAATAAATGAGAATGAGGGAAAGAAAGAAATGGAGTTATTTGTGTGTTCATGTGTATTGATTTTCTGCAGTGCTGAAATAATGTGCACTCCAGTGTATGTGAGTTAATTAGATATGACACAGCATGCACATGCAATCTATCACACTGCTCTTGCCATACGCTTCACCTTTGTTGCTATAGTAACATGTGAGCTGGGCGATGACTTACATTAACAGGCTAAAGTAAGTTGCAATCAAAAGTCATTTTTAAAGAATTGGTTCACTTACAGGATCACAAAGCCTATGAAATACTGCTGAGCAAATTGGAGCGTGACAACAAAGTGGAAAAAAGAAAAAATGATGGATTATATATTGTAAACTGAAGTATTTGGACACAAATCATTATCATTGCATTGAGGTGTTTTGTTTAGTCCTATTTTCAAATGGGTATAAATCATATCACATTTGTATGCTTTCACCTTTGTGAAAACAGTTTAGGGAAGGAACTTTTTTTGTTACTATGACTATGCTCCATTGCATTTCATAATGACCTAGTTAAGTTAATCGACTGTTGGAAAATTTAACTGATTTAACTTGCCTAATTTCACAAATGCACTACTGACGCTCCAAAATATTTAAACTGCCACTGACACATTCCAAAGAATTCTAAAAAGCCTCCCCAAAAAAGTACTCTAGCTACAAAGAAGACATACAGAGTGGGATGCTCATCTTAGTTGCAACCCACACTGGATGCCATAAAAAGGTACTGGGCCAGGGGTTTTATTACAGCAAGACAGTAACCCAAAGAGTACTTATAAGTTCTTACAGAACGACCTTAGAACACAAGAACAAGGCATTAGGCTCGTAAGAGTGGAATGGACTGGTCAGTCTCCAGATGTAAACCCTATTGAACTGAAGAGAAGGGTGAACGCACAACTTTTTAAACAATGTATATGCTGACATTGCTATGCTGATGACACTCAGCTTCATTTGTGTTTTTTACTCTGATGACTCCTTCGACCGCACGGTGGCGTAGTGGGTAGCACGACCGCCTCTCAGCGCTGGGGGTTCCCGGTTCGAATCCCTATCTGGGTGGA
>JAOUQT010000033.1:1867885-1878687 GCA_025769995.1 Xyliphius kryptos
CCACAATGGTAACTTCAGTGGACCTGGGATTTGAACCCCAACCTTTTGATTGATAACCCAACGCCCTAACCACTGAGTTACTACACCCAGCATTTGCTATCTTCATTTTAGTACATTCTTAATAAGGGTTGGGGTCAGGACTTTGTGTAACCCATGCTATTATGAACTTTACCCCCTTTGATTTGACAGTTCTCACAAATTGGTAAACACCTTTAATGACAATAAAAATGAATACAAAAAGTGGATTGAATGGTTCAGATGAGTCACAATACATTTAGCAATATATCGTCCGTCCGTCCGTCCGTCCGTCCGTCCGTCTATCCATTATCTTCTGCTTATTCCTCTACTAGGGTCGCGGTGGAGTTCCCCATGCCCATCCAGGGAGAACATCATAAGCGCTAGGCATTCTATACACCCATTCAATTTACCTCAAATCCATGTTTTTGTACTGTGGGAGGAAACCGGAGAACCTGGAGAAAACCCACAAGGACACAAGGAGAACATGGAAACTCCACCCAGATTAGGATTCGAACCGGGAACCCCCAGCGCTGAGAGGCTAACGTGCTAACCACTAAGGCAACATGCCGCCCGCCATATACTATATGCATGTTAATTATGGCATGGACACCGATGTACCCACAAACACTGACAAACAAGATTTTTTAAAATGACGACAGCCTGTCTATGTTATCTTTCACACTGAGAGCATTTAACTTTTACCAAAACAAGTGCAAACAAGGAAAATATCATATCATGCCAAATAAACATCTTTACTAACGAGACCGGAAAGCAAGGGTGGCGTTAAATCAGAGCACCACAGTTGGACAGCAGTGTGTTCTTTTAAGTGGGCTAAGCCATAAAAAATTACAAGGTCAGCTCAGGCGAAGAACAGCATGAACTAGTTCCTATGCATAGAAATAATATGTTGGTTATGAAGGTTATGCAGTTCATTATTAACTTTTGCACTCTTTAATCCACTGGTCTAAACCATTTTAGAAATATTGTAGTTGTTGTTTTTTTTTTTTTTTTTTTTCTTTAAAAGCTGCTTAGGACACAATCAGCTTCTTTAGTGTATAACAAGTTTAAAATGTTTAATTGCTAAATAAGGGAATTGCGATATTTATTAATTTATTATCATCCACTTAAACCTTTACGAGGGTCACGGTGGGGTTTCCCATGCCCATCCAGAGGCAGACGTTTCGGGTGCTGGGCATATACACCCATGACAGTCCATTGTTGGACTCACACACAAAAAGGGGCAATTTTAGAGCAGCCAATGTACCTTGATTGTACCAATGTATCTTGAATGGTTTTGGACTGTGTAAGGAAACCGAGAATCCAGAAAAAACCCACAGGGACATGATGAGAGCACGGAAACTCCACCAAGATTGGGATTCGAACCTGGAATCCCCAGTGCTGAGAGGCGAATGTTTTTTACTCTGAGCCATATCTAAACCAAATTAATTCTAATATCACAAAAAAACATTCTAACATTTAGTCATTAAGCAGATGCTTTTATCCTAAGCGACTCACAAGTATCCCAACTTGGCTGGGGTCAGGACACAAGGTACATACACTACCTTGGAGCAATGTGGGTTATGGATCTTGGTCAAGGACCCACAATTTGACCTGGGATTTAAATCCACAACCTCCAGATTGACAGCCCAACACCCTAACCACAGAGCTACCACTCCCTAATTCCCTAACTAATTTTTGCTTTTAACAGTATATTTAAAGCAACACGGTGGCTTAGTGCTTAAAACTTTCACCTCTCAGTGCTGGGGATTCCCAGTTCGAATCCCAATCTGGGTGGAGTTTCCATATTCTCCCCGTGGGTTTCCTCCGGGTCCTCCGGTTTCCTTCCACAGTTCAAAAACATGGCTTCTAGGTAAATTGTTTGCTCTAAATTGCCCTGTATGGTGTGTGGATGTGTGTGTGAGTGAGTGCGTGCCCAGCGACGGATTGGCGCCCTGTCCTGGGTGTATCTTTCCAACGCCAGAGATGTATTCCACTGGGTGGGCATGGGGAACCCCACAAGGGAATTCCCTTATTAGTATAGGAATAATTGGCAGATGAATGAATGAATTAACAATATATTTATTCATCATTAAATCCACTTATCCTAATTAAAATTATGAAAGGGTGTTTGAATCTGTCCCAGTGCTCACTGTAAAAATAACATAGCAAAACTATGGATAAGTCACCAGACCATTGCAGTGCAGACAAACAAACACATTATCTGCAATGTGAGGAAATTTGTTAAAAATGTTACTTGGTATGTTCAGATGTCCTCTTTGCTTTGCTTTGGTTTGCCTTACAGCATTAGCTTCACATTAGCCACCTCACTTCTTTCCCTCCACTCTACTTGTGTGCCCATCGTTATATGCCAAGGACCTCACATCATCCCCTCCTCTTTACCTATGTGCCAATCGCTATAGAGATGATGCACACCAGCTTCCTAATGTTATAATATATATGGCATGAAATAGAGCCTGTTGTCCCAGCTTGTTTCCAGTCGCCTTCTGAAAAACTCATAAAGTGGCTATGGTGTGGTTTATTGCAGCGATCTTCGAAACCCAACAGCTTTTCCCCCTGCACTTATTCATGAGATGGCGATGACCTGTGATCATTATCATGTCCCCTACAAAATCTCATGCATGGATTTCTGAATCTGAATGCAGCTCAACACTTCACTATACAGATAGCTAACAAGAAGTATACCATTATTTCTGTTTCTTGTTTGCCAATTTCAAACTAATTCTTCACTTATTTGGTATAATTAAGAGATTTTTAATATTCCTGATTAACTAAACTTTGAAACTGGAGATAATATGTAAAGTATTCTAGAGGAACATACTCATGGGGTGGGCGTCCCAATGCCCAGCCAGGCAAGAACGTTTCGGGTGCTGGGCAGATACACCAGGACAGGGTGCCAATCTATCGCTGGGCACTCATTCACATACACAACCACACTATATTCGGGCCAATTCAGAACATTTAATTTACCTTGAATCTATGTTTTTGGGTAGAAAATGGAAACTCAACCCAGATCGGGATTCGAAACGGGAATCCCCAGATCTGAAAGGCAAACGTGCTAACCATTAAGCCAATGTTACACTAAGCACAGCACATGAACAAAATATCTACAGACAAGAACACACATGCACTGCTTATGTTTCTCATTATTATTTCAAGTTCCAACTTAACTGGCGGTTAAAGTATAGTTTAGTAGTCTAGAATTGTGATTTATTATTCCCTCAGTAAAATTAAGGCTCAAAGGTAATAGCAGATTCAAATCGCATGAGAGAGAAAACCACAGGAGAAGAAAAATACATTCAATAATTGAACAAATAGACATAATGAAATAATACAAAAATACCTTAGTGCTAATGTCAGTTCTACTACAACTTCTTCTTCCTTCAGCCGCTAAGCGTCCACCTTTGTCACCCCAACCACCTGCACATTCCCTCTCACCACATTCAAAAACCTCTTCGTTGGCCTTCCTCTTCTCTTCCTGCCTGGTGATTCCACCCTCAGCATCCTTCTGCCAATATAAACCACATCCCTTCTCTGCACATGTCCAAACCACCTCAATCTTTCCTCCTAAACCTTGTTTCCAACACATAGCTAAAATACGCACATTAACTCATAATACCCCAGATGGCATGTGACCCCTACCATCAAAAGTATACCAAAATTGCATGTCATTCTTACCAAAATGAGATTCATTGTGTTCAGCGCTGGGTAGCATCTGACAGAAGATACCAGCATGCAGTAACACTACCCTATACTCCATATAGCATGTACACTGTACATCAATAAATAAAATCCAAAAAAGAAAAAGAGAATTTGCTTACTAACCTGTTTCATGAGCTGACCATGCAGAGACACCAGGAGGAGGCCTGAGCCACCCAAGCCACCCTAAACGAGCACCACCTGGGAGAGATGAAGCTCTCTGATTAGGGAAAGCAGGGAGCAGGCATAGTTGCATGCATTCTGCTTCCAGGTTTCAGACCAGCAGAATGGCGACTTACTGCACGCTATCCTCTCCCAGCTATATTACACACTTAAATTAATAAAATAATTATAGTTAAATAAACAGCTCACTGTGGACTAAAACCATGGCTTTGTGCAATATGCACAAGGGGCAGGGGGACTAGCACACCTAATTATGAATGTTTTCATGAATGCTAAACCTATTTTCGTTTGGCCTACGCTTTATTAAAAATGTAAAATTTTAAAGTAATGTACATTTCTGTGGGCCCTCATATTAATACTAAAATTAATTTACCCATGTTGAAATTTGCTTCTCCTCATAAGGGTCACAGTAAATGCCACTTAAAACAATAATTTGTGCATCAGTACATTCATGGATTTATCTCATTAGGGCTGACTAGTTAGAGCAAGTTCAGATCAAAACATAAAAAGCCAAAAGGTTACTATTTTGCGACCAGAAACTGTATCCACATACACAAACACAGAGACCCCCAATATATAGTCTTATAAACAACCCACCCCAACCCCCTGCACATACCTTAGAATGAGGCCCCCTCATTTTATTGTGTGTTTATGATAATTAGAGCTTAAGCTACAGCCCTTCCCCCTTTGCACAAGCTGAGGAATGAAAGGCAGAGGAGGAGGATCTTATTCCCAGAGGCCATCTTAGAATTGTAAGCTGTGTGTGTGGGGGCTGAAACTGAGAAATGAAGTATCTCTAACCAAGTGGAGGGTCAGTGCATAAGTCACTATTACTGAGCTAAGTGATGGTAAAACTGTTGACATGCGTTGTTACACCTACATATACTAACCAGTTTTACAATCCTATTTACACTGAACGCCTTGAAAAGAATAAACTCACTGGTTTGATTAAAAGCTTCGGTTAGAACTTATTAGAACTTCGGTTAGAAATTTTATTTTATTTGGACATTTTCTTTCCTTGATGAGGAGTTAACCCTGTTAGGTACATATTTAGTGGTGAGTTAAAATAATTTTTTAATAGGCGTACAGTTCGGTCTGCCAACTGTATAATATTCAATTTGTAAACTTTCTATGTGGGAATCTGATCCAGACCAGAAAATGCATAGATGTTTTTACCATTAGGTTAGACCAGTGGTTCTTAAACTGTTGCTTTGCATTTACATTACATTACATTTAGTTATTTAGCAGACGCTTTTATCCAAAGCGACTTACAAGTACCCCAACTTGGCTGGGGTCAGAACACAGGGCTAATACAGAACCCTGGAGCAATGAGGGTTAAGGGTCTTGCTCAAGGACCCACATTGGTAACTTCAGTGGACCTGGGACCTACCCCTTACAGTTTGAGCAGGGATTCAAACTCCGAAACCCATCAATTCATCTTCCGCTTAATCCTTGGGCACAGACTCGCTCCTACACAACATTTACATTTAGTTATTTAGCATTTAACATCTACATTTAGTTATTTTATCCAAAGCGACTTACAGGGTTGATACAGAACCCGGGAGGAGTTCAATGAGGGTTAAGGGTCTTGCTCAAGGACCCACATTGGTAACTTCAGTGGTCCTGGGATTTGAACCCTTCTGGTTAATAGTCCAACACTCTAACCACTGAGCTACCACTCCCTACAGTAAAATGCATACTACTATGCATACCACTGCTGGTATACAAAGTGGCACGAGGTGGCACACCAGATAATAGTAAAGAAATTTCATGCACTAAAAAAAGTATTAGTAATAAAACCTGATGTGTAAACTACCAATAATATCAGTTTTAAAGTTTTTATAATTCTGTTGTAATAAAAACTACATTAAAACCAATTGTATTAAAACTGCCGGCACGGAGGCTTAGTGGTCAACACATTCACCTGTCAGCGCAGGGCATTACCAGTTTGAATCCCGATCTGGGTGGAGTTTCCATGTTCTCCCTGTGTCTGCATGGGTTTCCTCTGGGTTTTCCAATTTCCTCTCACAGTCCAAATACATGGACTCAAGGTAAATTGAATGCTCTAAATTACCCCGTATAGTTTGCATGGCTGTGTGACTGAGTGTATGCCCAGTGATAGATTGGCCCCATGTCCTGGGTGTATCTGCTCAGCAATGAATTTACCTTGAATCCATGTTTTTTAAGCTGTGGGAGAAAGAGACCTCATAGGAAACCTATGCAGACACAGTGAGAACATGGAAACTCCACCCAGATTGGGATTCAAACCGGGAATCCCAAGCGCTGAGAGGTGAACGTGCTAACCACTAAGCCACCGTGTGGCCCTGCTTCCAATCAGCCGTTCTGTAATGAGTAACATAAGTTGTACTTGGAAGTTTTTGTTTGATAACGAGTGGCACTTGGTCTAAAAAGTTTAAGAACCAGAAAGAATGACCAAAACAGAAAGAAATGTAACTTTTGGGTTTAAGACAATGGAGAAACAATTAAAAATCAGTTAATAAGGGACCAGCTGCACAACCATTTAGCAAATGTGCATGCTAAAAAAAATCTATAATTTTATCCACTTTGGTATCTGTTCAGTTTGATTAAATATTTTGCCATGTGTAGCAACATCCAATTTTTGAACTGATTTATTTAAACAAGCCTGTTATGTTTAATCATATTAAATTAGATTTGATTCTTTTGATTAACTGTACTGTCTGGTATCCAAGAAATGATGAAAGACTTTGAAATACATATAAAGAAAATGATTTGAAAAGTTGGACTACACAGGAACTAAAGCCTTTAATATACTGCAAATGAAGTGGAGTTTCTAAATTTGGCATGAATGACCTTAATTAATTAGGATTATTGATTATAAAATCATTCCGTGCTACTAAATCAGTTAAACAACAATCTATTTTAATAACCATCTTTTAAAAATGTGACTTGCCTTGCAGTTCAAGTTTTGTCAAATAGCATTTTTGGTCCAACCTTGTTATTTACCTCTGGTTACATTCTTCTTCTTTACTTTTTAGTATCCAGGGGTCTCCACAGCGACAAACTCACATATTATTCTAGGCAAAGTGTTTTAATATACCATAATGCTTAAATAAAACTTCAAATTTTTCCAAATATGAGTTGCTGAGTTGAGTTGATTTGTTCCTGGCACAGTTTTGTAAGTGCAAGTACCATGCAAGAGATTACTGTGGGCTGAAGTTGAGCTTGTCAAACAAATTCATGGAATAGCAACAAACTTGGTTGTATATGACCCAAATACGAAGCAGTCACTTGATCACAATTTCATTTTGTTTGCGTCATGTCCTGTGATTCACAGCTGTTCCGACTGCAAACAAGTTGAGAATGCATTCATTGTTTTTGCTGTGAGTGAAGGTGCAACTTTGGAAAACCGCACTTGCCTCGTTCTTCCATCATCACTCGTAGTTTTCTACCAGTCTGGAGTCTATCATGATAACAAATGCTACAGTACTTATAGAATCTTCTGAATGAAGACCGGTTTTACATGCTAATATATAAGATCAAGCCCAGTAAGCGATTAGAGTCTTAGAGTGACCCATCTTTAATGTTTGCACTCACCTTGAACTACATATATATGAGTTTTGTGGTTTAACTTCATTTCCGAGTAAGTTAACAATAAAATGCTTTTACAATTTGAATGGATTCATGCTGTAAATGTAGCGGTTGAACTCGCAAGCTCCACTCTTAAGATGCTGGTTTACTTTTAGTTCCTAGAATTAATAATATGTTACTATTAATAAGAGCATTCTCGCACAAGGCTTCTCAAATTCGGAATAGCCTTCTGGTTACTATGTGTGATTCTGAATCACTATCAACTTTGAAAGTAGATTAAAAACACTTTATTTACTTTGGCATTTTATTAATTCATTTGAGATAAAGGTGAAGTTCTCAGGTTTGACTGTGTTGGGTTGATGGCCTGAGAGTCTCTGTTGTCATTTCACCTCATCTCCCTTCTCATTATTCGAGGGCGTGATCATTGCGAAATGGTGATATTCCAGGGAGCCCACTCGACCACTCTGCTACTTTTATCTGCATCATGTAGTGACCTGGTCACTATCCTGCAAGAAGAATGGCTTAAGATCCCTCTGACCGTGCAGGACTCGTATATGTCATTCCCAAGACGAATTGACACTGTATTGGCCACAGAAGGAGGCTGCACGCTATACTAATAAACTATTGTGGTCTTAAACCAGGTGTTTCAGTTTCATTGTCCAACCCCTGTAGTTTATATAATTGTTACTATTGTTAAATACGGACACCTGATCTTTACAGAATCTGTACATGGCTGTCCTTTACTGTAATACTGCCCGGCCGCTCAAGGAGGATGAGTCTGTGCCTTGGTCCTCCCATGGTTTCTTCCTAAAAAATAATAACATCATAACAGGGAGTTTTTATTGCCACTGTTGCTTTGGCTTGCTCTTTGGGGGTTCAGGTTTGGAACTATGTGAAGCTGCTTTGTGACGACGCACTGTTGTAAAAAAGCACTGTATAAATACATTACTTGAACTTGTCTGAAACTTCTATCTTCTGATGATGCACAAGTACACAGGTACAGTATGTCTCTTAATGTTCTTATGGTTTCTCCGATTGGAGATCAAAAAGTGACAGACGGGTGCAGTGTTATGCTGATTTAGCTCCATTTATTATGATTACTTAAAAAAGCTGTATATGAAAGCACTACTTATGAAATCCTTTACCTAGGAATGTTTTTGCAAAACATATATAAATGTATTTAACTTTTTTCCACAGCCCATCGTCCAAGCTGTACAGAAACATAACAAACCCACATTTTTTTCCCCCCAAAGCAAAAGCTGAAATAAGCTGAATACTTGATGGAGGGAAGTCTTTATTTTTTAATCTTTAATAACTAACAAGGAGACATTGAGGAAATATATCATACAAAAGTATGGCTAATATAATCTTTGAAATGAATCGATTTTTTAAATAAATATTTTTGATTGTTATTTTAATTTTAAACAATGAGACATACAGAGGTGTTATGTTTCATACAAAATTATGGCTAGTATCATATTAATAATGGAATGTCTCTTGTTTTTCCTTGAAGAGCAAAATCAAAACGGTCTCGTTTAAATTAATAAGCCTAGTGACAGAACTTTGGAGTCTACTGAAAGGTGTTTATTCCAGGGACATATGCATTTTATAAGCAGATGGTTCGAGCTGTAAAAGAAAAGTGAACAAACAAACGAATGAACTGCTGCTATTGAAACTCATAAAAAAGTAGAAAATAGCAGAGCTGCACTATGCAATGTTGCAAAATCCACAGGCTTAGCAACTTCTGAAATAAAGCCTTACATATTAAAATTTGAACAGGAGGTATGAAAAATGTACACCTTGGTTTTCCCCCAAATCATTTTCATATTTTTACAACTGTTAGCTTCGACACTGTAAAAAGTCCCTGTTTGGAGTCTTTTCTTTGTTTCACTCTTTACCGAAGTTTACAATATCAAGGAACAGTGTAAAAATACATAAATTGTTGAAACACTGCGGCATGACTCCTTGACTTTACAATTTCTCCTTAAAATATCAATAAATTTACACTTTTTTTTTTTTTTTACACAAAATCAATACAAACAGAAACTTAATTTAAGGTTTTGAGGTAAAGACAAATACATAGATTTTGGAGTGCTATTTATACACACATTGAGCAAGTTTCTTTTGAGGATCAATAAAGCTTCCTCAGCCCATGTGCAGCAGGATAGGGAGGGTTTTTTTTCTTTTTAGTGTTTATGAATGAAACCACTCCATTGCAGCATGTAATGATCCTTTATACAGGAAAAAAGAACGAGAAAAAAAAAAAAAAAAAACCATAAAAAAACCTAAAAACCCCTTTTGTTTTCCATAGTTTCAGGTGAAATGTAGGGTCAAGTTTCCATTTTTTATGATATTCTACAGAAAGGTAGGTAGAAAAGCAAAGAGAGCATGGCAAGTTTGTTTTTGTTTATTGACATACTGTCCAGAAAGGAGCGTATATGTTTGAATCCACAGTTTGCTGCACCTCAGGTCTTTTTACATTTGAAAATACTTCAGACGTTTTAGTCCATAACTGTCTATCCAAACAAAAAGCTACCAGAATCTGAGCTTTCATGACAATGCCAAGAAGTGAACCATCTTTTTTGACCTTGTAAATACAGCCTGCAATCAAAAAAAAAACTTTCCCAGATAAAAGAGTCTGCCATTGATGCCCCCAGTATCTGTTTTTTTTAATAATAGATCACACAAAAATCAACCAGGCACTGTGTCCCTTCATATGTCTGCCTATTTTATAGACAAAATTGACCATATCCATCAGCTTCCTCTTCTTTTTCTTTCCTAATTTTTTGACGTGTTCCAATATCCATCTAGAACAAAGGACAGTTCTTTGTGAAACATTCTTATTATTTCTCACACACTTTTTAAGTGCAACTTTGAAAAAAAAGCAGCCATGAGCCAGTGCTTTTTTATGTCTTCATCACTCTGAGTCGAGAATGCAAAATTTGGGATTAATAGATGCTGACTTGTGACAAGACTTGAATCTGCGGAGGAGGTTGGGGGCTGCCGATTGAAGCCGAATGGGGTGTTCCAGGCGAGTGCTGCACGGGAGAATGCGACTGCTGCTGATGCATCTGATGCATCTGCTGCATCTGCATGTGTTGCATTTGCATCTGCTGCTGCTGTTGTTGATGCTGTTGCATTTGCTGCTGATGCTGTTGCATTTGCTGCTGTTGCTGCTGCTGCTGCTGCTGCTGCATGTGATGCTGCTGCAGTTGCTGCTGCAGGTGATGCTGGAAATGCTGGTGCTGCATCTGCTGCTGGATCTGCTGATGGTGCATCTGCTGCTGCTGCATCTGATGGTGCTGCAAATGTTG